>OX246753.1:222936836-223415518 GCA_945910035.1 Brachypalpus laphriformis | reverse complement strand
ATTTCCCCCTTTGGGCGATTTTAATACGATTGTAAGCCGATGCTAGTAGATCTTTGGCATTTTTCTTATTCACATCAATCGGCCGCATCTTTATCGTTCTATGTATAGAGTTATTATATGCGTGGAGCAAACCCCTTAG
Source organism: Brachypalpus laphriformis (assembly GCA_945910035.1). Taxonomy (NCBI): domain Eukaryota; kingdom Metazoa; phylum Arthropoda; class Insecta; order Diptera; family Syrphidae; genus Brachypalpus; species Brachypalpus laphriformis. The sequence continues at coordinate 223,415,379 of OX246753.1, read as the reverse complement.
AATCGATAGCCATTTGTAATTGCCATTAAAACTGAATTCTCGCCACATTTTCTCCTTAAGAGTCCTATTAAATCGTTCAACAATTGACGCTTTCAATGTACTATATGTTGAATAATGATTAATCTTGTACAGTCTCATCAATTCCTGGAATTTGCTATTAAAAAACTCCTTGCCGTCGTCAGTTTGTAGATTTTTTGGTATACGCTGAGAACTATTGAAAATTGATTTCATAGCTTCTGTAGTGGCGGATGCAGTCTTATTCTTCAAAGGAAGAGCCCACGCATACTTGGAAAATGCGTCAATTACGGTCAACAAGTAGTTATGCATATTGTTTTCCTTGTTATATGGAATCATTTCCACCAAATCTTTTTCAAATCTCCTTAGAAATGCAATACAATTTAGGATTTCTTCGTAATGCTCCTCAAGAAGTGTGTGTTGATTGATTTTTAAAAGTTGTAAAATTTCGTTGAAAACCGCACCAGTATTTATATTGGACATGATTTTAGATTGAATTTCAGGCGTATACTGATGGGAATTCTCTTCGAGCGATTCTTTTAAATAGGTGGATAATTCTCTCTTTTCTTATTAACTTCCGCAATGCTCTCTTCTAGCTTCTGATCATTACTCTCTTTAAATTTCTCAAGTATATCGAGAAAATAGTTTCGAAACTTATTCAACAGTTCAAGTACATTCAAATTTTGTTCATCGATGTATGCACGTAATATTTTCTCATTTTTTTTCATGTTTTGCGTCCATGGCCAGGAGACATCTATGAAATAGCTCATTAATTTGGTTATCAGTATAGTTTTTTGTTGCAACATCATCATGATCAATTGGTTCTTTAATATTCTTCAATGCTTTATGATCAGCATCAAAGTATCCGTTTAAGTGCAGTTTTAAACTCCTTGCGATTTCTGTGTGAACAGCGTCCATCGTATTGTCCACATACTGATGAAGAATATATATGGATTTATTTTGAAATTCTATACAATCATCCATGTACTCCTTGTTGACAGCTTGTTGCAATGAAGTTGGCCTCCCAACGTTATTTAGACATTTTCCCTCCATATCAAAATCACCACTGGGCAATAGTTTAAATCCTTCTCCAGGAGGTCCTTGAGGACCAGTTGTTGAGCTGTGAAGCCGATTGAAACTCCTTCCGAACTTGTCAACACTCATTTTGCTTTTGATTTATGCGTGCTAGGAGCGGTCTTAATATATGATATTTGCTTCACGTAGCTCTTCTATAATTGAATTTATCTCATTTTGATGATTATTATTGCCAGCATTTTGCGATGCAATTAAAAGTCTTAGTCTATCAACGAGCTCATTGGGATCATTCCAATACACATATTCAACGGGATTATTAGAATAGCTCATATCTTTGAAATTATTGTTGTATGCTTTCCCAGTTTTCTTTATGACTTCCAGCGGTGGCGTTAGACCTTGTAGTAAAGGTCGAATAATATATTTATACTTATGACCTCTGTTAGCCTTAATTTGCGAGGTGCCATCATATTTTTTCATGTGCACATTTGTCTTTTGCAATATCTTAAGATATTCATCTAAATCTTTAATAGTATATCGTCCTTTTCTGGGTTTTTTCCGAAAAATTAATTCATAAAGACCCTCTGTTCCGGGGAAGATTTCACCATCAATCGCGAAGTTCTTTTGTTCATTAATTACAAAACTCGATCTGCCCAGTTTTTTTGAATTTGATTGTACATCGAAATATGGACCATAGATGTTATCCAAATTCGATTCTGCTGGCGATGACCATGTTGTTTTATATGGAGTACTTTGATCCAGATTAGCAACATCGAAATTTTCGGGAGTTCGAAATGAAACATCTTTATCAACCGTGGTCATCGCCGTCGTCCTCACAGGCTGAATGATTGATTCTGGAGAATCAATATGTTTTTCTTCTTCTTCTTCTGGAGGAGGACTTTGGAATTGCAACTTTCTTCGAGTCTTTACTTTTGCTATTAAATCATTCTCGGCTGTATTTCGACGTTTGACATTTTTGGCGATTTCTTTTAAGGGTTCAACTATGGGTTTAAATGTTTTTTCAATTCCCGTCTCCTCCATGATTTGCCCACTTTTGAGAAGCCTATATTTTCTCTTTAAAATATTTTTAGTTTTTATAAGTTCTTTAAGTAAATCTTCATTGAGTTCCATATTTGAGAATTATGTCGGCTCCAAACTGGGCAGTATCGAACTAGGCAGTATCGAACTGGGTAGTATCAAACTGGGCAGTATCGAACTGGGCAGTATCGAACTGGGCAGTATCAAACTGGGCAGTATCAAACTGGGCAGTATCGAACTGGGCAGTATCAAACTGGGCATTATCAAACTGGGCAGTATCGAACTGGGCAGTATCAAACTGGGCAGTATCGAACTGGGCAGTATCAAACTGGGCAGTATCAAACTGGGCAGTATCAAACTGGGCAGTATCGAACTGGGCAGTATCAAACTGGGCAGTATCAAACTGGGCAGTATCGAACTGGGCAGTATCAAACTGGGCAGTATCAAACTGGGCAGTATCAAACAGGGCAGTATTAAACTGGGCAGTATCAAACTGGACAGTATCGAACTGGGCAGTATCAAACTGGGCAGTATCGAACTGGGCAGTATCAAACTGGGCAGTATCGAACTGGGCAGTATTAAACTGGGCGGTATCAAACTGGGCAGTATCAAACAGGGCAGTATTAAACTGGTCAGTATCAAACTGGGCAGTATCAAACAGGGCAGTATCGAACTGGGTAGTATCAAACTGGGCAGTATCGAACTGGGCAGTTGCGACCGCTCGATTCCAAAGTTGATTGATGACTGAGCTCTTTATATAGTTACATTTTCCTTAAATGATTTATTATAGCGCCCTTTTTCTATATTGCAATCCTTGTTAATAACCAAGAATCCATATGCATCTTTCCAGCATTTTGCGCACAATTCTCTGAACTGATTGAATGTCATATCGGAATTTATATGATCATTGTATATATGCTTCAGATTAAGTTCATCCTGCTTGAAAATAATTATATAGTTTGCATTGTCTCGTATCAAATTTTTCGGTATATGCGTATACGACTGGCACAAGTAGAAGCTATCCACATCGTTATGTCGACCCATGCAAAAATATTCTCGAATGTTGTTTTGTTTAGCGCACGCCACATCATCAAATATGAATATAGAATTTCGTTTTGCTTTTGAAGGCTCAATAATTTCACAATTATTTGAAAATTCGTTGTATTCCATTCCCTTGATTGTCTTTATTAACTTTCTCAAGTATGCATACTTTGGTTGATGCAAAGACTTTGAGTATATGTAAAGGTTTTGAAATTTCAAACCATTAGCATCGAGGAGAATGCTTAACATGACATTTGTTTTTCCACAATTTGATGGACCCACAATTATTCCTCGAATACTATCTGGAAATAATGCTCCATGTTTCTTCTTCTTCTTCTCGACAATTTTCGTATCAAAGTTCTGCACTTTAATACAGTCTAGTTGTTTAATGAACCGCATACTAACGTCGAATGAATCCAATCACTATAAAAGAAGGTGTTTTATAGTCAGGGAATTCAGAATTGCTCTGTCCATGCAATAAGAAGGATATATAAATGATTGATCATAAAGTGAAACCCCTCAGTTTTAAACGATCGGCCAAAGGGCGTGGATTGGTAAATTCCTTAATCAACAAGTTGCCAATTGAATTACATCTTCCCTCATATAATTTCTGTGGGCCTGGAACTAAATTGAAAAAACGTCTGGCTAGAGGAGATCAAGGAATTAATCCATTGGATGAACCTTGCTGCAAATTAAATAAACTCGGTCTTATTTGATCTTGAATATTTGTGACTGCATTGCATAAACCTCCTTACTGAAGGAAATCATTAAAGACGATGCTTACCTTACCATTAAAGATTCTCATAGGAGCAAGATTATGCTCTATCTTAGAACATTTCGCATTAGTTGGTTTATTGAAAAATTCTATCCGTAAGATTTTAATCTATCCCACGAGCTTAAATAGAGACTTTGTATTAATAACCTTTTTCTCCTTAAAAACCCTTAAATCACTCTCCACTTCACCTGCTTGTTTCAATATTTTTAGCTCTGCTCTGATAAAACATTAACTATTGCACGTCACCTCTTTATTTATTTATTTCCTTTAAAGAGCTAATCTAATTACTAACTCAAGTCTGATGTTTAAGAATAAACAAGCAGTTTGATTCACAGAGTCCAGATTTTTTATTCCTTCCTTATATCATCCTCTTTAGTTATATCATACATTTATTTCTTTTATTTTTTCTCTACCGAACAGCAAACAAATCAATTTGACTCACATAGTCCAGATTTTTTTTTTTTCTTATGTCATCTTTTTTACTCATATCATACTTTTTTCTTTATGGAACAGGAACAACAGTAGCATTTGTAGTGCACAGCATTTACTATGGGATAATCATTTACTAACTCAGGGTCAGCATTCAAGAATAAACATCCATGTAGCCCTTCTCACTCTAGCAAATGATCATTGGCCTAGCTATTTACTGCCAATTAAATCAAATTATTCTCTAAAATATGATCGTACATATATACAGAGATCAATTGAAATAAAAAAATAAAAAATCTCCTCTAAGCAAACATAGCCCATCTGTGGAATCCGATACCAATTTCCTGGAATAAGTCAATTTCGCCAATCCAACCAATCTAAGCTCCAACCTCCGATGACGTCACGCACACACAGATCAATAGAAATAAAATTCGATTTTTTATTTTTTTTTTACCGAATAGCAAACAAATGAATTTGACTCACATAGTCCAGATTTTTGTTTTCCCTTATGTCATCCTCTTTACTCATATTATACTTTTTTTTTTTTACGAAACAGCAACAGATAAACATTTATACTGCACAGTATTTCCTATGGGATAAACATTGACTAACTCAAGGTCAGCATTCAAGAATAAACACACAGCTATGAATATGCCCGACTCGTAGCCCAGATCTGTAATTTTTCCTTCCCGATGAGGTTTGCAGAAAAAATTAGTCAAAACTCAGAACTTTACTTCAGAATCAAAACAATCATCCAGTCGCAATGCTGAAATTAAACACTTCTTTTCTTTGTAAACATACAAAACCTCGGTCCACCATCAAAAACATAAACAGCACTCGATAGTCCATCTATGGATTCCAATTCGGCAATCAAATCAAGTTCTGAAATATGACACCTCGCTCCCAACAATCCAATTCGGCAAACGAATTAATCTCAGAAATATGACCCCTCGATCCCAACATGAAATATTCCGCGATGTCATCTATGTTTCTCTATCCCAAGCAGGGCTACCATTTTAAATTTATTAATGGGAGTATTTTAGAAGTTCACAGGGGAGTATTTTTTGTCCAAGGGGAGTACAAAAGACAAACATTGCAAACCAAACATGTAAATCATTTAAAAATATATCTTCATTACTTACTTACTTAGGTGGCGCTACAGTCCGAGGTGGACCCGGGCCTCAACCAACAAACCTCTCCAGCCAGCTCCGACTGAGTCAATGTCATCGGCGTAAGCGAGTAGTTGTTGTTGTGTTGGCTTGTGAAGTGAGTTTCGTAGAATTCGTTCTAGTGTTACATTAAAGAGAGCGTATGATAGCGCGTCACCTTGTCTAAGACCTTTCTTGGCATCGAACGGTTAACAAAGTACGATTTAATAAACAAAATACGCAAATTAGTACGTATCTGTTTGAACAAAAATCTAAATATTTTAAAGGAAGTAAAATCATGATGAGAGGAGTACGGGAGTACAGTGTATGAGAGGGGAGTACGAATACTTCCTTAGTATTTACTTCGGCAGCCCTGATCCCAAGGAAGAGAAATGTTTATATCACAACAAATGCTGCGCTCTGCAAAGTGGTTTGTGAAGTTAATAAAAATAAAAAAAACAATTTTTTTCTTTTTTCTTTTTTATTTACAAATTAAAATTACTTAATCTATTGGTATTTTGTGATGGCCCCAAGCTAGGGTGCTAATACCATCACTACAAATATACCGTTTAGTATCATTATAACTTAAAGCTAATTTGTTTATGTGCTGTGTATAAATATTGTGCAACTTACTTCTAAATATATACATAGGCTTATAAATAAGTTGTTTCTTAATTAAGCATTCTCGATAATGTCTTATATCTAAGTTATTAGTTACAGACTTTTTTATACCTTTCGCTTTTTTTGTAACCCTGCCGTTATCTATGCTGAAGGAATACATTTTTGCTCTGAGTCCTATAAACTCCGATATCTTCTGACAATTAACCTCGTCTTTGAAAAGACCAAGCACTTTGCCATTTCTTTGCGGAAAATTGTGTGGATTGTCTATAGGATACTCAGATGTATCAAATCTAGATTTGTTTGAATTGATAACATCATCATAGATATCAGCATAGAAATCATTGGTAGCGATTGAGTATATAAAAGAGTCTGTATCCATGTAGTTTAACCTAATTGAGCTATTAAATTTAGGTTTCATGTAATCATAATGAAAATCATACATGAGCCATTTGGATAATTCGAGTACGGTGAAGCCGAGATATATGGGTTTATTAAAATCTAATTAGCCTTTTTTCATTTCAATGGCGCACATATTTGGTGTAAATATGGTGCGACTATGAAAATTTGGATTAGCGATTAAGCTTCGGCAACCAAATCGTCTCCCCTCATTTTCCCAACTTGTAACGATTCTTACGTCGCGTCGCTTTTCAACATTTTCCATTGTCTTTCCATATACACTATTGTTCATGAGCTTAAAGAAATCTTTTTCGAACTCATTGTTAGCATTTTTTCTGTGTTCGGTATTCAATGAAATATATATATCTAACCAATTAGATTGACTGAATTTTAAAACTCTATGGACTTTGGTTAACATAAGGCCATTATCAATGCATTGTTTCAAATTCATTAAGTGAATAACATATTTATTTTTAGAATTCAGATTGGCTGTCAATTTAGAAAATTTACTCCCCGGAGTAATTGTGTTTTCTGGGCAAAATGGGAGATCATTATGAATATCGTGAAGAGATGTTGGATAAGTTAAGTCTACTTCGAAAACATATCCAACATTGGAGTCTTTTAAATTGGCGATATATTCATTTGTGTAGATCTCTGGATCTTCCCAGGTGAAATTACCGTGTGGGAGATTACGTGACATTGCCCAACCGTACAAGTTATTAGCATCGAAATACATTAGATATTCACTTAATCTATTTGGATCATAGTTTGTAACGTATTTATTGTTTCCTTGCGCATGTCTATGACTACATTGACAAAGGCCTCCTCTTATACCATTTTTAAAGAAATTCTACATATCTATGTCGGTCAAAAGTTCCAAGTTAATTTTAGTGATTTTAAGCATAGCATCCCAGGATAAGCCTGGAGCAGTGTAATAATGACATGGATCTAATTTATAAATCGAAATACAAACTTTGCGGAAATTTTCAAAAATGTCTGCTAACAATAAGACATCGCTTTGTAGATATAATAGTAAATAATCTTTTAAGGTGTTACATTTGAAGTGATTCCACACTTTGATGGCATGATTATAATCTTCTTCCTGACATTCTTTTGCCGTCATTTTATTAAAGAATTTGTCGATTGTTGGAAGAGAGCATTCGTCAAAACGTTTCCACGAATCTAAATAATCATATGGAAATACTCCCTTCCTAATCATTAATTCAAACGAATTATCGTTTTGGAAAAAATCTTTCGTAATAGTCATGGCATCAATGGATAAATTATTTGTAGGCGACTCAATGCTTGCTTGAAGAAATCTATTTGAGTCTGAAAATCTCATTTCAAATGTATTGTTTTGATCTAATTGTACACGGAAAGACAATGAAATATACTTTTCCTTGTCCAAAGGAATTATGGTTATGTCACCGTTCATCTGAGCAAGACTCTTGACAAACAAATGGCAATCATAGCCCGAAAAGTTGTGCAAGAATATTGGGAAAAATTTGGGAATGTGAAATTTTAGATTGCACTGTGAGTGTGCAGGTCCTCTATATGCGCCAGTGAAATGACAATGATCTCTAACCCTCAATTCATTTTCGTTAAACTTTTCCTTACAAATTGAACAATTAGGAGCTGTTTCTTGAATGTAGGATTCCTGTTGGGTTAGGGCATTCATCGGTTTCGGCTTCATTAAGACTTCTTTGTAGAGCTGAGTCAAATCATTCGCCAAGGTTGTTAAAAGTTCTTCTGGTGAATTCTCTCCTGAGAAAAAAATTAAATAATTAGCACATCTATGAATTTAACGTATTTGTTTTAGTATTACTTACCGAAAAATGTTTTGTGTTTATTGTGCTGCTCATCAAATGAACTTTTGATAAGATATGATCCGGCACAAGGCTTATGTTGTTGCACATCTGTTGTGGATTAAATCTCTGGAGTTGGTGTGCAATGTTTTATTGGCTCCAGGATCGATTCAAAATCTGCATACACAACAAAGGGAACTTGCTGCATCCGTTCATATTTCTCAAATTTGAGGAACTTTTTGTCTTCCTCTGGCATTAATGTAACTAATTTGCAACATTCTGGCTTATGGTTTTTCAGTTTACTCGCACTTGAAAATCGCTGCAAACAGCCGTTACATAGATGCATTTGTCCATTGTGCTTTGTTGCTTGTGTTCTTATTAATCGAGAAATATTCTTGATGCATACATAATGGGTTCTTCCATCGTTGTTCTCGCAATATAGCAAATTTATGTGGGTCCTTTTTTCCGCAGCAGTATGATAGAATGGACCATATCTTTAACGGTTGTAGGGAATTCCAAATCACTAAAGTTTATAGATCGGTCATTCACCACAATTATTTCACTTGTTATATCATTGATATTATATGTTGATGGTCTCTTAGGATGGATTGTGACTTTTTCGTTTAGAGCTGTACTCATTTGAAGCAGTACTCATCTGTATTTTGGACATTAATGCATGCGTTCTTGTTCTTGATCACAGATGGCAATTCGAAATATGAAGAGCCTCGAATAGGTTGATACTTATTAATGTTGATTTCAATCCTTAGAAATGAAATTAGTGTCCAACCACTGTCTTTCTCTTGAAACTCTTCCAATTTCGCTTTGATGTTGTCAGCCATTGTCCTTAGTTTTGTTGGCAACTCATCTATATCCAGAATTGCGCTCATCTTTGTTTGCATACTCTTAACATCGATGATCATGTTGTCGTCATCATTGTCATCGATGTTTTTTACAAACTCGCAAAACAATTCCAGATTGAATTTGAGTCCCTTTAACACACTCAGTTCACTTTGAATCAATTCGGTAATCACGGGTAAATTCTGTTCAAATAGAATCTTCACATCCAGAATTGATTCATCATTGTTTTTAATAAAATAGCTCTTCAACCTATTGTTGAATGCGCTATTTATATAGGACACATTGTCTTTAAGCACACATTTTGATTTTTCTTTGTGGCTATTTTTCCGCTCATGTTGCGGCCATTTATTTTTTTCGATGTCCTCTTCGCACACTAAACACCGTTTAAAGACGGTTGGTTTTGATTTTTTATTCATCACTTGCACTTGGATGGAGGGGTTTGGAGAAGAGACTCTCTTTTGTGCTTCTGATGATGTTGATGGCAATAAAGAATGGTTAATTGGATGTTTGGATTTTTTATGTCGATTTAACTCATCTCTTCTTGAGAACACAGCTGTACATTGATCACATTTTTATTGGTGTTCTTCCGGACTATGAATCGACTTCACTAAACGTCACTTCACAAATTTCACAGCGATACATTTTTTCTTTTTTTGCTTTTAGTTGTGGCTTCGCGAAAATTCGGTAAATAACTGTGATTGATGTGGCTAATGCTCGCTCTTTTATACACGTTATCCCCACTCCAATTTCAGAAACATTTACTCTTTGTTTCCAAGAAATCATTTTGCTGATTCCCTCTACCAATTTCATAAACATACAGCCGGTTATATTGATGACTCATACTTTTCCAGGAAATCATTGTGGATTCCAAACCGAACATCTGGCTATTCATGATTGAACGTGCTCACAATTCCTCTATAGAATTCGAAACGCAATTCCTGGAATCAACCAAACCCCCTCTCCCCTCTCCCTCTCACCCTGACTAAACGAAAAAAGACACTCACTGATCAATAGAAGTAAAAAAATACGAGATCTCCTGTAAGCATTCAGAACCCATGTATGGAATCCGATACCCATTTCCCCAATTAAACCAATCTAAGCTCCACCCCCGATGATGTCACACACACGCAGATGAATGGAAATAAAATCCCCCTTTTTCTTTACCGAATAGTAAACAGATCAATTTGACTCACATAGTCCAGATTTTTTTTTTTCACTTATGTCATCCTCTTTACTCATATTATACTTTTTACGGAACAGCAACAGATGAACATTTGTAGTGCACACCATTTGCTATGGGATAAACACTTACAAACTCAGGATCAGCATTCAAGAATAAACACACAGCTATGAATCAGCCTGACTCTTCTCGAAGTCTTATACGTGTTCATAATTCCTCTATAGAATCCGAAACTGAATTCCGCGAATCAGCCAAACTCCCCTCTCCCCTCTCACTCTCACCCACCCTAAACGAAAAAAGACACATACTGATCAATAAAAATAAAAAAAATATACCCTCTAAACAATCATAACCCATCTATAGAATTTGCCAAATACCTCGCTCCCCATACATCAAATATGAAAATACACACATATCAACAGCAATAAAAACTCTGCTCTAAACAATCATTATGGAATCCGCAATTCTCCAATCAAATCAAATCTGATACCTCGCTCTAAATACACACTTAATGCCTCACTCCCTGCCTCTGATCTTACATCTCAACCAAATTCCTGGAATCGTACGACTTTCTCACGGCCCAAACTAACAAATATGAAATATGACACCTCGCTCCGATGATGATTCCCCCAGCTAAACACTAACAACTATGAAATATGACACACACACACAGATCAGCAGATCATCAGATCTATGAAATCTGCAATTCGCCAATCAAATCAAATATGACAACTTGTTCTCCACACACACACACACACACACACACACACACACACACACACACTCTCTGACTCAGTCAGAGGGTTTCGTTCGGGCCAAAATCAACGGTATACACTTCTATAGTTGCTATGCTCGGCCCAGCTGGACTATAATTGAATACCAGGAAATGCTAGATAACCTCGTGGCTGATGCTCGGGAAAGAACTCCAGTGATTATTGGCGGAGATTTCAATGCATGGGCGACGGAATGGGGCAGTAGATTTACCAACGCAAGGGGTCATGCCCTCCTGGAAACATTTGCAGCTCTCAACGTAGGCATCGCAAACGTAGGTAGGGCTAACACCTTCCGCAGAGCAGGCATGGGCTCAATAATTGATATCACGTTAGCGAGTAACTCCATCCTGCGGGGAATTAAATGGAGAGTCAGTGAAGATTATACCCACAGTGACCACCAAGCTGTTATAATTGACATTGGTAACGCCAGAAGCACTCACCGCCCGCGATCGACTGGTCCGAAATGGCAGGATAAGCTCTTCGACAAAGATACATTCGCGGAAGTGGTTGACACCTTCACGCTAGTCCGAGGATCGGCAGAAAATTCAGCTCGCCACCTCACCCAGTCCATCAACATGGCGTGCGATGCATCAATGCCCAGGAGGGCCTCAAGTAGAAGACGCCTGCCTTGCTACTGGTGGAACGATGAGATCAGGGTACTTAGAGCAGAGTGTCTACGGGCAAGGCGCAAAGTACAAAGATCGCGAAACACACCCAACTTTCAGGAGTACCTATCGTCCTTTAAGCTGGCGCGAAAACAGTTAAGCAGAGTTATCAAGGAGAGCAAAGCAAGATGTTTCAGACAGCTCTGCGATGAAGCTAACGTAGACCCTTGGGGCACGGCGTATAGGATGGTGATGAGAAAGCTTAAGGGCGGCAACTCCCCGCAGATAACATGCCCGTTAATGCTGAAGTCAATAGTAGAACATCTTTTTCCAACGAGAGCATCTACTATGTGCGCAATCACCAGAGAAAACTTTACAGAGGTAATTCCAGTGATTACAATAGAGGAATTGACAATCGCATCCAGAAAGATAGGTGACAACAAGACGCCTGGACCTGACGGCATCCCTAACAAAGCAGTGAAAGCCGCTGTTCAAAAAAGGCCAGACATCTTTATTGCAACAATGCAAAAGTGCCTAGAAGAAGGAATTTTCCCTAAGCAATGGAAACTGCAACACCTCGTTTTATTGCCAAAAGGAAACAAACCCCCAGGAGACCCATCGTCGTATCGCCCGATATGCCTACTGGACACAATGGGAAAGATCCTGGAGCGAATCATTTACAACAGATTGCTCACAATAGCGGAGGAGAAAGGGGCTTTGTCCAACCAGCAATTCGGATTCCGAAAGTCTCGCTCAACAATTGACGCCATTAAAGCTGTAGTTAATATAGCAGCGGAAGCAATTGAAGGTGAAAGATGGCGATACGGCGCCAAGGAATACTGTGCAGTAGTGACGCTAGATGTCAAAAACGCATTTAATTCGGCAGACTGGCCCACTATAAGAAGATCTCTTGCTAGGATGGATACACCATCTTACTTGCTGCAGATAATGGCGAGCTACTTTACCAACAGGAAACTGAGGTATGATACCGACGAAGGAGTGAAGTACTACGATGTTACAGCTGGGGTCCCGCAAGGATCGGTGCTGGGCCCATTACTATGGAACATAATGTACGACGGAGTTTTACGACTACCACTGCCACCTAAAGTGAATATAATTGGATTTGCTGATGACATCGCTGTTGTTACAGTAGCAAAACAAATCAGTGAAGTAGAATCAGCTACAAATGTGGCAATCAGTCAAATCAAAAGCTGGCTAGGATCCGCCGGTTTAGAATTAGCTGACCACAAAACTGAAGCTGTTCTAATATCTGTGGAATATATGAATGTACAGGTTGGGACCCAAATCATCAGATCCAAAGAAGCAATCAAATACTTAGGAGTAATGCTCGACAATAGACTGCGGTTTAAACAGCATGTTGATTATTCGAGCAAAAAAGCGTCACGACTTCAGGCAGCACTCTCAAGGATAATGCCCAACATTGGAGGACCTGGATACGCTAGGAGGATCCTACTATCCAGAGTTGTCAGCTCAGTCCTTCTTTATGCGGCTCCGGTTTGGGCGGGGGCTTTCGCGACCAAAGAAACAAGGAGGAAACTTACATCAGCCTACAGACTCTGCGCTATAAGGACCATCAGTGGTTTTAGAACTATCTCTGACGAAGCAGCCTTTGTCATAGCAGGAATGGTTCCTATCGACATCCTCGCGAACGAGATGCAGAGAATCTACAATCGGAGACGCTCGAGCCACCAAGAGGCTAGCGAAAGAAGAAGGGTTATAGAAGAAGAAAAAGCAGCTTCAAGAGCTGTGTGGCAAGATCGATGGGATAATGCGGTTAAAGGCAGATGGACCTATAAATTAATCCCCACCATCGACATTTGGATAAACCGAGCACATGGGAACTGCACCTACCACCTCACGCAGTTCCTGTCTGGCCATGGAGGTTATCGCAAATATCTTTACCGGTTTGGACACGATAGCTCTCCGTTGTGTCCAGAATGTCCAGACCAGGAGGAAGATACGGAGCATGCAGTCTTCTACTGTAGGCGATTTGAAAACTGGAGAAACGAACTTCCCAGTCCCCCATTCCTCATAGATCATATGGTACAATCTGAGGAAAAATGGATGGAAATTTGCGCGTTTATTACGCATGTGCAAATGCAGCTTCGAATTCAAGAACGAATACGTCGAGAAGCAGAAAGTACAGCATAAATTGCTAACCAGCCCCGCGAAGTAATACCTAAGGGCAGTCCCGCGGGGAGAGTGGTAGAAGTGTGAAGGGTGTGTGTTTAGTACGTAGGCGTATTCCTGAAATCGATTACTCAGGTTTGCGAATCGTGCATGCTAGTAGCACTCGGGCTATTAGTATCTATGAAGATTACACATCCCTGGCGCAACCTAAAAAAAAAAATAAAACACTCTCTGACTCTGATCTTACGAATCCCCCAGTCAAACTAAAAAATATGAAATATGACACCTCGCTCCCAAATTCAGATCTCAGTCCAAAGACGAAAAATAAACAAACTTGAAATATGACACCTCGCTCCGATGATGATTCCCCCAGCTAAACACTAACAACTATGAAATATGACACCTCGCTTCCAAATTCAGATCTCAATGCAAAAGCTAAAATAAACAAACATGAAATATGACACCTCGATCCCAACATCGAAGGGGAAAAAAGCCTCGCCCCAAATCTTACATCTCACTCTAACCCATTGCTTCTTATGGAGAGCTAGACTACACCCCAAACCTTCCATCTCACTCTAACACATTCCACCCTATGGGGGTCTCACTCTAACACACGTTGCCCAATAGCACCTGTCCTGGAACTCTCCTAAACCCACTACTCAGCGTAACGCTACTTAAACTGAGTGTCTCATTTCGGTGGCAGGGTAGCTGGCCCACACAGTAAGTAAAGGAGTTACAATTTCTTTTAGGGTGCCAGGAACACATCAGCGGACGATGGCACATGGCTGAGTGGGTGAAGACCCGCTAGGAGGACAAATACCTGTTCCTCCCGTAGTAGTGTTAGGTACTCTTTTTTTTTCTCTTCCGGCATTGTTTTTTTTCTATAACTTCTCGACATATCTTCATCTCTCCCTATTTTCTGTTATCTTCGCATGCATTTTTTTTGTGTAATGGGGACACTCGTATGCTCTGGGGCAAGAATCCACCCTCCGGCGAGCTCAAGCCGAGACCAGCAAGGCATGCACCCGCTCTAGAGTTGGCGATAAATCCTTTTTCTCTTCCTATCCACTGATCCAAACCTTATATCCCTTTCCTCCCAAGTTTCTTCTTATGATCACGACATTTCACGCTTCCCACATATTTTCTCCTACCTAGCATTACATAAACGGCGCCCAACGTGGGGCCCGCAAGTTTCGCGGGTCAAAATAATAAAAATTATATATAAAAAAAATTATTAATATTTCATTAAATCGTCATCCAGTTTTGTTTATTATTCAAGATCTGTCCAAAACTTTAATAGTTTCCGTTCATATTCATCCACATGCAAGTTCGATAATTTGGTCAAACCTTTGGAATAGCGTTTTGTAAATCTAACATTACGATGGCTTAGAACGACCAGAGTCATTGATCTTATACTTCGGGCTGCATTTCCACATTATTCCGTAGTTTATTTGTCAGTCCGTCTTGGAAACGCGTTACACTGGGAACTCAATGCGTGGTGTAGCGACCTCGACAGCAAAGGACAATAAATCAATTTATTCAATCCACAATTAGAGATATAGTTTCAGATTTGTTTACATGACCTAACACTACTCCAAAACTGTACGGACCACATAAAACCTAGCCTACGAAATGAGACCTCACATTATGTATCAACTTTGTCTATTATAAAACCCAACAAAAATAATACTTAATACTACCTATCATATCCTACCTTATTATTTTATCTATTATATCATATTATATCTTTTTTATCTTTTATTACCTTATCTTATCTTATGTATGAATTACAACTTTAGTAAAAATCCTAATAAAGCCTTATTTTAATAAAAATTTTATCTTACATTATAATATTATATCTTATCTTACCTACATCTGATATACCTTATCTTGGATAATTAAGTTGTCTTACAATGTCGGTACGGTATAGCAACGAAAACTTAACGGAGCTCCCGAATGAGCAAGTTGAAGTAGTCTGTGCCATATGTCAAAGTCTATTTGTTCCCGGTTGTGCAATAGAGAAGACACCTTGTGGCCATGGTTTTCATAAGCCATGTCTTATTACCTGGCTCAAGGATTATAACTCTTGCCCGATATGCCGCAAGGCCATAAATACTGTAGATTCTGACTTACAGGATTTTACTACTGATCCACCACCTCGAAGCAGTCATCGTAGCAGAGGGGCAGTTCCTAAAGGTCGTCGTCCGGGTACCCGATCAACTACGCAATCTAACGTCGGTGATTGGAGCTTTCACGATGCAAGCATCATTGACAGCAGGGCAAATAGAAGTCATATGAAGCAACCGGATGTTTCTTTTCTTCCAAACCAATATCAGATTCGATCTAATTTGTCTCTTCCACTCGACCACCCTTCTCAGCTTCCTGATGATATTCGTAAAGTTATCAGGGAAGAAATAGAGGAGGATAGGCGACGAAATTAAGGAGTCTATAGAAAACATGTTCCACAAATATCTGAATATTCAGTCAGCAAATATAGCGCCTCCAAACACACCCATGACAGACCGTGCTAGTTGGTCCCAACCCAATTTTTCACCTCCACCTCAATTTGTTCGTCCCAATCCTATGATAGGCCACCTAAGTTCGCAGCATATGCAACCACCACCTCAGATTTCAAGGCCGAATCCGATTAGAGCCCTTAACAATCCGGGTTACGAAGGTATCGCTTTTAATCCCCATAAGATATCCAGTATTATCCTGAACTGGAACGTTAGATTTGACGGGTCTAGCGACAGTATCACTGTCGAAGAATTCATTTACAGGATTCAAGCGTTGACCAACCATACCCTAAATGGAGATTTTCAGTCACTCTGTAGGAATCTCCACATTCTCTTTACGGGAAAAGCGAAGGACTGGTACTGGCGATATCACAGGCGTGAACCGTCCATCGAGTGGGACACCTTCTGTGATGCTTTGCGGATTCAGTACGCTGATCCCCGCACAGATTTCGATATCATCGAGCTGATCCGAAATAGAAGGCAGAGAGAACGGGAGACTTTCGATGATTACCTTGATGCAGTTTCCTCTATAGCTGATCGGTTGGCTGAACCCTTATCTAATAGGCAATACTTGGAACTTCTAATGCGAAATCTTAAGCCAGACCTTCGACATGAATTACTTCATCTAAAAATCCGTTCTATAGCAGAGTTGCGGAAGGCATGTCATAGACATGAAAACCTGATGCAGGAGTTGCACAGAGTAAATTTTAGTCGAAACGTTCCGCCGCGAAAGTTTGTATCGGAAGTTGCCTCCGAACTGACTGTAGAAGAAGAGGTATCAGAATTAGTCCGGCCGAAGAAAGTTCTGGAATGTTGGAATTGTGCAGCATTAGGGCATTCATACCTCGATTGCTTAAAGCCAAGGAAAGTGTTCTGTTACGGCTGTGGTGCCCAAAACCTTTACAAGCCCCAGTGCCCCAAATGTTCAAGTTCGGTAAACTCGAAAGTGGATGTGGCCACCAACACCCGGTCACATCCCAACCTCAAATAGGTACTCGCGAAAAGGGGGTACAGACTTCCAACCTTCTCTCGCCTTATACTTTAGATGAACAGCCTACGAAAAAACCTGCTGGCATTAATCCGTCAAAGCCCTTTCACCAAAGATTGCGTGAATACAACCATATTCGTTCGAAGATCTTTGCGGTTCACAGTAGCACGGTTGTAACACATACACCCAAAAGATCAACGATGCGTTTGTGTAATTTTTGGAGAAACGTGCGAAAAACTCGAAAACTGGTGTTATCAGCTGTTCTCAGAAAAGATAGGGCAGACATAAGACCATATGCTACAGTCGAAATCCTTGGGAAATCGTTTAATGGGTTGCTAGATTCTGGGGCCACCGTTAGCTGCTTCGGAGCCAATGCGGCCACAGAGATTCTGTCATCGGGGGCAAAACTGCACAAATACCATGCTTTCATAAAAACGGCGGAGGGTGGTCTGCAAACCGTTCGTGGTAGTATTACGGTAGATATCACTTTCCGTAATGAGACCAAGCCTTTAACCATTTATATCGTCCCTTCACTTACCCAAAACCTTTACCTTGGAAATGACTTTTGGAGGTGTTTTAACCTTGCTCCAGATATAATTGGAGAGATTAATATTGCACCTTCATCTGAACCACCTGTACATTCGCTCACTCTCCATCAACAGCAACGACTTTCGAGCCTCAAGCACCTGTTCCCTTCGTTTGAGAAAGAAGGGTTAGGGAAGACAAATTTGCTCCAACACAGTATTGATGTCGGAACTGCCTCACCTGTTAAGCAACGACACTATCTTGTATCACCTGCAGTTGAGTCGTTAATGTTCGCCGAGATAGACCGAATGCGGGCGTTGGGAGTCATTGAGGAATCGAACAGTTCTTGGAGTTCCCCAGTCGTGCTTATCCGGAAACCAGGGAAGGTACGATTTCGCATTGACTTTCGGAAGCTTAATGTACTAACGGTGAAGGATGCCTATCCGCTACCGCACATTGACGGCATTTTAAGTCGTTTGCCGCGAGTAGAATTAATTTCGAGCGTAGATTTAAAGGACGCCTTTTGGCAAATTCCGTTGGAAATGAATTCCCGCGAAAAAACTGCCTTCACGGTTCCGAATCGCCCGCTGTACCAGTACACAATGATGCCATTCGGACTGTGTAATGCTCCGCAAACAATGTGCAGGTTGATGGATAAGGTCATCCCTCACCACCTTCGTGAACAAGTGTTTGTCTATCTCGACGACCTGTTGGTGATATCAAAAGGTTTCGATTCTCATATGTGTGCTTTGCAGGAGGTGGCAATGCATATCAGAAAGGCAGGTCTGACTATCAATGTTGAGAAGAGCAAGTTTTGTCTGAAGGCCGTGAAATATCTGGGATACATCGTAGGGTACGGCTCGGTTCAAACCGATCCTGAGAAAATCAGTGCGATCGTCGATTTTCCTCCACCGAAATCCGTACGACAGCTTAGGCGATTCCTGGGTATGGCGGGCTGGTACCGCAAGTTCATTTTCAACTTTGCATCCCTCACCACACCCCTTACTAATCTTCTTAAAAAGAACAGATCCTTTGATTGGAACTCTGAAGCACAAGAAGCCTTCGACGCACTTAAAGCCAAACTCACTTCTGCGCCGGTATTGAGAACACCTGAGTTCAATCGCCCCTTTATTTTACAATGCGACGCCAGTCAATATGGCGTTGGAAGCGTTCTGGCACAGGTCGACGACGAAGGAGTTGAACAACCCATTGCGTACATGAGCCAGAAGTTAAACAAGGCGCAACGAAACTACTCCGTTACCGAGCAGGAGTGTTTGGCCGCGGTGTTGGCAATTAAAAAGTTTCGTCCCTATATTGAAGGTCACGAGTTCACTGTAATTACAGATCACGCTAGCCTCCAGTGGTTGAGGTAAGAATAACGTGGTACCAGACTGCCTTTCCCGGCGGGACACCGTTGATTTAAGCGCGTTCGCAGATGTAGCCCCTGTTGTAGATCTCGAATCACCGCACTTTCTCTCAGAAGAATATAACACCCTGAAAAATACCATAACTATGAATCAATCACGGCTACCGGATGTGAAGATTGTAGATGGATTTATTTACAAGCGCACAGCTCACTCCTCTGGTTCACCTAGTCCAAAAAAACGAATCCTGGAAGTTATGGGTACCAAAACGTTTAGTCCAAGATGTCCTATTCAATTCCCATAATCCGCCAGAGTCAGCGCACTGTGGAATTGGCAAGACGCTCGAAAAACTGCGGCGTTATCTGTTCTGGCCTGCACTGGTTAAAGATGTGAAAGACTATGCTTTAGCATGCGAGACATGTAAAACGACGAAAAGCACCAATGTCGTTCTGAGACCTCCAATGGGTCAACCAGTCACAATCTTAAGACCTTCTCAGAAGCTCTTCGTCGATTTGCTGGGGCCCTATCCTCGATCTAAATCCGGACACGTCGGAATATTTATCGTCTTGGATCACCTATCGAAATATGTCTTTCTAAAAGCACTGAAAAAGTTTACCACCAAGCCACTAATAGACTTCTTAGAAAAAGATATATTTCATACGTATGGTGTTCCAGAAACGATTATTAGTGATAACGGGTCCAAGTTCAAGTCAGGTGAATTCGAAAGGCTCTTGACAAAACACGGGGTTGGACACATGTTTACTGCCATATATTCTCCACAAGCCAATTCGTCAGAACGAGTCAATCGCTCCATCATAGCCGCTATCCGAGCGTTTATCCTCAAAAATCAAAACGAATGGGATAGCTATCTCAGCAGTATAGCCTGTTCATTAAGATCATCCCTCCATAGTTCAATTGGGTGCAGCCCCTATTTTGTGCTATTTGGTCAAAACATGATCCAGCATGGGTCTGACTACAAACTTTTAAGGCAACTGAACATGTTGAATGGCGGTGACATCTTAATAGAACGGGAGGATAAGGTGATCGCAGTTCGTGAGGAGGTAAATCGTAACATCCAACCGAGTTTTGCCCGAAACGCCGCAAAATATAACACAAGGTCAAGGCCCATAGATTTCAAGGTAGGTGACAAGGTGTATCGTCGTAATTTCGCTCAAAGTAATTTTGAGAAGCGATTTAACGCCAAGCTGGCTCCGATCTTCATAAAAGCCTGCATTAAGGAAAAGATAGGATCAGCGTATTACATGCTGGAAGACCTGACAGGCAAATCCTTGGGGACCTATCATGCGAAGGATATTCGCCGTTGAAGAACCACGGTGTTTCTTTTCTTTTTTTTCAGATTAGGATTTCGCTCACAAGGGCTACACCTAACCTGTGGTGTAATGGTCAGATTAAGCACTGCGGCTTTTGGCTATCTTCCCCGGCTAAACTGGCCGTTCTTAAAAAAAAAATAAAATCGAGCGATTACCTAACCAACATTTTTCTTGTTGGGGTCTGCACTAGCCTTTATGGTGCATGTGTCCCTTAATCTGGTTTCTCCCCGCCACCCACCTGTTTTCTCCCAATGCTAGCTTCGCTAGAGTACACACGCACCAGATTTGGTACATAATCGACCCAAATACCAAAGAAGTTTTTTTTTGGAGCTGATCACCCCATACCACAGCGTACCTACATACATGAAGATCATCGGATGATATATCCGTAATAACATCCGATCTATGGTCGATAATGCTCCAAGTCTGGTGCTGTGGTCTCTGGAGAGAGGAATCATGCGACGGGGGCGAGAAGGCACGATCACGCCATAGCTCTTTACCGCAAGCCACGCTCTCTCCATATGGCTAACATCGCAGATGAGCGGCAAAATAGGAGAAAAATCCGCTAACCCATTTTGGGGCAATGTCACAAGCTAGGGATAAAGCCAAAAGCCGTAGGGTGAAAAAAGCTAGTCTAGTGCGGAAGGTGAACGTGTGCGGAAGGCCGGCTCGGGGTTTTGTTTTAATTTTAAGTGGGTTACAAATAATATAGTTAACCTGACTAGCTAAGTTAAAAAAAATAAGATTCATCCAATCTTTCACGTTCATATCAGTGAACAATTCATTTCCGTGACCAAGAAAAAAAAAAAAAACTCGTGTACTAGACTCATATCCCCCTTTCTGCCGAGCCTATCTACCCCCTTCAAATTTGCAGTCCCTTCGCGAAAGTAAAAAAAAAAAAAAAAAAAAGAAACACACAAAAAACCCAAAAATCCCCTCTCGTTTATTTTACCACCTGTGGCCAAAGTAACTGGCAAACCGCGGAAAGCCACAAGCTAAAAAGAAAAGGAAAAACAAAACATAAAGAACAAGAAGAAAAAAAGTCGCTTAGAGCACTCGTTTCTACTGGTATAGCGGTGGTTTGGTACCAAAACACGTACCAAGGCGATTAAACCCCATCAGTGAGATCAGGCCAAGAAAGACGAGAAAGTAAGGTTCTGGAAATCGACGGCTTATTTGACGTGGCAGCAGACCACCAGCTAGCGGCGAGATACCGACGGGACAGGGACTTATGGTCCAGCAGCAGTAGCAGTTATTATTAGTTTTTTTATTGTGTATTTTGCTATTTTTTTTCTTTTCCCTTAAGTAGTGGAAGACTAATTATCTACGGAATCTTTGGAGAAAGTGTGTCTATGAAGATTTTTTATTTAATTTTATTTTACTTGGTAGATTAAAACCTTGCCTATTACCTATGTGTGTGAGGGTGTGTGTACAGTGAATGGGAAGAATTTCCGTACCCACCCATGTGGTAAAATAATAAGTACCTAGTGACAAAAAATATATATAAACATTTTAAAATAAAAGTAAATATATATCTAACTATATACCACCTGCACCAGCGATTCCCTTCGACAGGCCTGACGACGCGGATCCACAGGTAAGCAAGTATTTGCGTATTTTATTTTATAACATACATCTCTACCCACATTATATCCAATTAAATAAATATTAATTGGGTGGACCACAACGTCTGCCATAGATACGCCCTCCCTCCGAACCATAATATACACTTTCTCGCAGATTCCAGCTGTTAGTTTTTTTTTCATAATAAAGTTAAATTTTATCTTGTTTTTTGTTGCCTTAGTATATATCTTATATCTAATATCTCATATCTTATATCTAAAATCTTATATATATACTATGTTTTATCTGTTAGTGCTTACAGTTTTTTTTTGTGAATTTTCTTTTAAGATGCTATCTAGTATAAGTGAATAATAATATTAATAAAATTCTTATAATGCCAGCGTAAGGCTACTTAAACTGAGTGTCTCATTTCGGTGGCAGGGTAGCTGGTCCACACAGTAAGTAAAGGAGTTACAATTTTTTTTAGGGTGCCAGGAACACATCAGCGGACGATGGCACATGGCTGAGTGGGTGAAGACCCGCTAGGAGGACAAATACCTGTTCCTCCCGTAGTAGTGTTAGGTACTCTTTTTTTTTCTCTTCCGGCATTGTTTTTTTTTTCTATAACTTCTCGACATATCTTCATCTCTCCCTATTTTCTGTTATCTTCGCATGCATTTTTTTTTTGTGTAATGGGGACACTCGTATGCTCTGGGGCAAGAATCCACCCTCCGGCGAGCTCAAGCCGGTACCAGCAAGGCATGCACCCGCTCTAGAGTTGGCGATAAATCCTTTTTCTCTTGCTATCCACTGATCCAAACCTTATATCCCTTTCCTCCCAAGTTTTTTCTTTTGATCACGACATTTCACGCTTCCCACATATTTTCTCCTACCTACCATTACAGGTTTTCTACAAATTTAGTTTTCAAGACCGGAAGCACTTTATGCTTAATTGTTCTTTTAACTATTACCGCGACACCGCCTCCCCTTCTCTCGTCTCTATCTAATCGATAACATTTGTATTCGCTATTAGACAAATTATCATTACTCTTTAACTATGTTTCACTAACTAGGCTTATATCTATATTATGTTTGCTTAAGAAAGCAAAAAATTCGATGTCTTTATTTCGAATGCTTCTAGCATTCCAACAGGTTATGTTTAGACTAGCTCACGATCGCAGTAAACCTCCTCTGTGTGCGTTGCATCCCTGAGAAGTCTTCGACTACATACCTGTCGTTCGGCAATTCCTTCGTTACGATATATGTACGGTCCTTTGAAGTGCGGCTGTAACTTCCGTGATTCACCTGTGCAGGTTCGTTCTCGAAAAGTATCAAATCATTTACCTGGTACTTCATTGGTCTTCTATGCCTTTCGTCATATCTTCTCTTCTGGTATTCCTGTTCCTTTATGATGTTCTGCAATGCTTCGCTTCTTCGTTCCAACATATCCTCTGGTCCAGCGACCTTGCGGTTTTCTAGTTCCCTGAGTAGTTGATCCTTCGCTTACTCTTTGCCGTGTAAGCAAACAGCAGCTTGTGGGCGCCGTGGCGTAAGTGGTTAGTGTGTTGGATCACTGCGCATGAGGTTCCAAGTTCGAATCCCAGAAAATACCAAAAAGTTTTTTCACGGTCCCACCTCTCGCGAGCGTCTGACATACATTCGAGAGTATTATTGTCACTAAAAAGCTTCTCAAATCGCCGTTCGGATTCGGCATTAAAACTGTAGGTCCCTTCCATTCGTGTGAAAAATATAACGCACACAACATGAGTGGTTGCGAGAAGCTAGGCCCTGGCACTTTAAGGAGCTGTTGCGCCAAATATTTGTTTTTGTTTTTTTTTTAGCTTGTGTGCGGTTTTAGTGGAATTTAGACTCCATTGAATGGACCGTAATTGCCTTGCCCAGTCTTGACCGCTGGAGTGGGCGCATTTGAATGCCGCTAGAATCGTCCTATTTATCCTTTCAACCTGCCCATTGGCCCTGGGTGTTCTTGTGGTCATTTTGATGTGTTGTATGCCCATTGTCTCACAAAACTTTTCGAACTCCTTTGCCGTAAACGCGGTGCCTCTATCGCTTATTAATCTCTCTGGCGCTCCAAAATATCCCGATATTTCCATTAGCGCGTTCATTACATAGTTCGTAGTGGCAGACTTTGCTGCCTTTAGTACTACGTACTTTGTAAAATTGTCCACGAATGCAAGTATGTAGCGTGTACCCCGCTTTTCTACCACAAAGGGTCCCAGGTGGTCCACGTGTACCTTGTGGAATGGAATAGTCGTTCGGTATTATGTAGCTCTCCCTCGGCCATTCATTCCTTTCGCTTGGCATATGCGCATTCCACACATGATCCGATATACCCTTTCACAAACCGCCTCATTTTTGGGAACCAGTAGGTGTCTTGTATTCGCTGTTGAGTTTTTTCCGCTGCAAAGTGCCCACAGTCATCATGGCACATTTTCAAGATCTTCCTCCTGATTGCCTTTGGAACTACCCATTTCTCGTCGTCGCCTATTCACCGAAACAGTCCGTTTCCTCTGACAGAGTACTCTTTTTATAGTTGTTTGGTTTTGGGGCCCGCTTCTATTCTTTGGAGTACGTTTATGATGTCTCACAGAGCCGGATCTTGCCACTGCATACTGGCTACCCAGTCTTCATCCGAGATATTTATGTTCAGTATTAAAGTAGATGCCTCTTCTACTACGTGGTGCCCTTCGACTGGTTGGCGGCTTAGCGCATCGACATACGTCGCCCGTTTCCCCGGTAATTTGAGCCACATCAGGCTATTCTGGGGATCATCTTCAGCTTGTTTTGTGTGGCGACGATGGGGAGATTTGGTTGTTTAGAAAAACTCAACAAGATGAGTTTCAGCATGAGATAACATCATCTTGGACGAAGAAGGCACGATTCGCATGAGTTCGAGAGCGCAAAAGGCCTTAATTTTCTAGGCAGCTCAAAATCCCGTGATATTGCCTAAAAACCATCCGCTAATAGATATTTTCATCCAGCATCACCATGATCGAAATTTTCACATGGGTTCAGAGCTAATAATTTCGGACATAGTTCAGTTTGAACCTACGGACAGTACGGGTGTCTAAAGAGTCAAGTATGCAGATTTTACTATAAAATGAATTGTCAAGTTTGTACCCAGAAAATTGAGAGAAACTCAATATCCAAAATTTCGTGTAGTGATTGTAAAAGTTTTTATCACGCTTCTTGCGTCAATATCCTACAGCAAGATATCGATTATTTTAAAACGAGTGGTGTTTCCTATCGGTGTGATAATTGCTCAGCGCTTAGGCGTAAATCATATCACATGCATAACCCATCAAAAGACTTAAACACGTTTAATTCCAAATCATTTAAGCAACCAACCTCTCTACACTTGAAAGTTAAACGAAAAGGTAGTGATCATATACAAGCTTCATCTTTTGATGCAACCACCAGCGAGCAAGATGATGAAGAGTTTACTTCTCGCATGGTTTATGAAAAACTGGCAAGCCTGGAGAAGATAAATAAGCAGTTCCTTCTCTCGATAAATGAGTTGCGAGCTGAAAATGTCGAACTAAAATCTAGAATTTCGTTGCTAGAAAGTAGACTCAACTGGCAGCAGCAGAAACAACTAAGCAATTGCATTGAGATTACTGGAGTGCCCATCGTCAACGAGAAAACTGCGAAGAGCATTGCACAACAAATATTTGAAAAGGCGTTGTCAGTGAGTGTTCCCGATGATATGATTATCGATTGCTATGTACGAAAGGTGCGGAGAGAAGGTCAAAAAAATAACTCTGGTTCTCCAAGTGAATCTCACATACCAGTCATCTATCTAAACCTTTCTGATTCCTCTCTCAAACAACACATATTATGAGAGAGAAGGTCACGAAGGAGCATGCTGAATTCTGATCTATTTGTCAACGGTGGTGATTGCGGTGGTAGCAGTGGTGTTGGTAGCAGCGGTGTTGGTGGCAGCGGCACAAAGAGGAGATCGGTTATATACATAAACGATGCTGTCACTAAGTTCTCACGAGCATTATTCCCTAAAGCGAAGGAAGCAAAGAAACAGAGAGAGTATAAATATTGAAAGTTAAAAAATAATCGAATTTTAATGAGAAATGTTGATGGTGGGAAAATCATTTCTATAAGGTCATTAATGATCTTTATCAGTTGTAATTATTCTCTTTATTTTCTTTTTAACTTCTCTTTTTAATGAATTTATTGATGTTTTCAATGATGATTTTCCTTCCTATAATCTTAAGAGTACGAATTGCGAAGATGTGTTTACTTACAAATTGTACTGCTCTAACAAACTCTTTTTTATTCACCAAAATATCTGAAGCTTAAGGGAGAATTTTACATCACTGGTATCCCATTTGGATTCTTTTGTATGCATTCCTGATTTCGTAGTTATCTCAGAAATTTGAATCTATGATTTTGAAAAAATTATGACTTTTATGCAAACACAAATGAGAATTACGCTGCTGAAGGCGTTGGTTGTTTTGTAAAGCAATGTTTTAATGTTCTTGATATTTCACAATTAGCTTTTCGGAGCGCTGATGTCTTAAGAATTTGTTTTCGTAATGATGGGGAAATCTTTGTCTTGATTTGCGTATATAGGCTTCATTCGTTCAGTGTTTCTATTTTTGTGGAAGAATTTCCAACTCTCTTGGATAATGAAAACTCTAAAAACTTAATCGTTATAGGTGATTTTAATATAAACATACTGGAGCATAATGGAGCTATTGCTAGCTATTTGGACTTAGTAGCTTCTCATGGGCTATTTTCTTTCGTAAATGTGATTACTAGGATAGAGTCAGATAAATGTATTGATCATATACTTGGTCGTTTTGGTTCTTCCCCTAGCTCCTGTGAAAAGTGTGTATTTGACTTAAAAATCACAGATCACTGCATGACTGGTCTACTAGTTGATATTTCATTAGACAGAATTTTATCTGCTCCCAATTTCCATACCCTTAAAACAAAAATTGATTTTGGAAAACTTAAAACTTGTCTATCTCTTGAGTGTTGGGAGGAAGTATTTGCTGAAAGCGACCCTTCAATATCCTACGACACTTTTAGTGATATTCTTTCCAAGCATATATCTAGTTGCTCATTCGTAATTCAGCAAAAGAAGTCAAACGTACGTCTTAAACCCTAGATAACGACTGATTTATTACATAAAGTAAGGAAAAAGAATAAACTTAGAGTTAAATGTGTGAAGCAGCCTAATAATCTACACTTAAAACAGTTGTACAAAGTTATGTGCTCAGAGTTGAGAAAAGAAATTCCTGTTTGTCGAGATGTCTATTATTCAAACCGATTTAATGCAGTCAAAGGTAACTTGAAGGGTGAATGGCAGTTGGTTAACAGTATCCTCAACAAAACACAAGCTGCTAAAAATATAGTTGCTGTGCGTGATGATGGTGATGTTGTGATTTCTGACAATCTTGGGATTGCTTACACCTTCAATGATTATTTTTCAAAAATATCCCAGAATGTACATCTGAGTCCAGTACATTTTGATTGTTCGGTATGTAATCTTTCTTGTAGGCCTTGTGTACAAAGTTTTGTTTTTATCCCTGTTAATGGCTTAAAATTACTAAAAACTATTGGTTCACTAAAAGTTTCTAACTCTACTGGAATAGATGAAGTCTCGAATCGTTTGTTGAAAAACATTGAATATTTCCTGGTTGATGTCCTTTCTCATATTTTGAATAATAGTGTTTTCTCTGGTGTTTTTCCAGATGCTCTTAAAAGTGCTGATATTTTACCTCTCTATAAGAAAGGTACGACTGATGAGGTAGGCAACTATAGACCCATTTCACTTTTACCCTCAATAAGCAACATTTTTGAAAGGGTTATGAAAAGCAGAGTGGTTAATTTTTTAAATAAAACAACATTTTTCAGTACGGCTCAATTTGGCTTTAGAGAAGGTAGATCTACCGAAGATGCTTTGTTAAATTTTTGTTCCCAAATTTATAATAATGTTGACAAAAAAAGTGTACAGCTGGGTTGTTTGTTGATATAACCAAAGCCTTCGATATGGTCAATCATGACATGCTAATATCTAAACTTGAAAATGCTGGCTTTAGGGGTTTTACGCTTGATTGGTTTAGATCATATCTGAAAAACAGGAACCAAAGGGTTGAAATTGATTCGGTTAGAAGTAATCTCAAGTTTTTAAATCTGGGTGTGCCACAGGGTTTTGTACTAGGGCCCATAATTTTTTTAATATATATTAAATCCCTCGTTAGTTGCCCTTTTAAGGGTCTGTTGACAGCCTTCGCAGACGATGTGGGCTTTACTTATGGTTGTAGTAGTCTACTGGACCTTATTTCTGCCTTACATTGCGATTTTTTTTTGTTGAGAGTCTGGTTTGCAAAGCATAGTGTGTTAATGAGCTCGAAAACGAAGGTTATGTTGTTTAGTCTTTCTACACAAATTATTTCAGTACCGGAACTTTTTTACCATGGCGCCCCTTCGGGATAGGGGTTAGAATTTACCCGAGGTAGGCATGCCTGTCGTAAGAGGCGACTAAATTCCAAATTTTTAAACTTTTTTGAAAAAAAGTTAAAGATAAAAACCATGCAATGAACAAAACAACAGGAAGTAATACAGGTGGCAGACCAGGTTTACTGGAAAATCCGCACTCTAACGAGTTCGGTCCTATGGATTCTGGGGAGGACCACTTATTGCATCTCATCGACCCATTCTCAAGAAGAGCGGGAGTATCTAGATCACCGCCGAGGGAATCTAGTAAAAGCTCCAAAATAATGCCCACAACACCTCAGGGTAAGAAAACAATTCATGCAGAGAATTGTACAGCAGCACTGCTAGCGGGGATGAAAAAATGCAGGCTGAAAATGAAGAACTCCGCTAAAAACTTAGCAATATAGAATTGCTCACAAGCCATTTACAAAATGAAGTAAAAGAGCTAGTTCAAGAAAATAAGGACCTCAAAAAGGAACTTAAATTAAAAGCGCAAGAAAAATGCCGTGAGTACCGCACGGACGAGGAGGAACTCCTAAGAGAAACTGACTGGATAATAAAAGAGAAAGAGAGACCAAGCAAAAAGCGTAAAGCAGTGTCTTCACCAGTCATAAGTCCAGGAAAATCGCCCACAATAGGCAAAAGAACAAGTTACAAACAATAAGGTAACACCCAAACAACCAGATATTAAGAAGGAAAGACCGCCACCACCAATTAATATAATTGGAATAGCTAGTTTCGCTGAGGTTAAGACACTTCTGAACTCAGTACCAAGCAAGATTTATAAAATAGTAGCCTGGAACAATGATGTTTGGAAAATCCATACTGCAGATTCAGATACATACAGAGCTCTTGCGATGAAGCTCAGTGAAACTCATATCCAATGGTACACATATGAAGATAAAAATAACAGACCCATCAAGGTTATGGCTAGGGGCCTTCATCCAACATGTGATAGGGAAAGTATTATAGAAGATTTGCAGCAGAAAGGCATGCAGAAAAAAACAGATGAAGAAGGAAAGCAAGTGGCATGCAATAGAGCCCTTCCACTCTTTATGCTGACATTTGACAGCAAAGAGAAATCAGAAAGTATATACAAACTATGCTCCATCCTTAACATGACAGTTAAAATTGAACCACTGCGGAAAACAACTGACGCAATACCACAGTGCAAGAAGTGTCAAGGTTTTAACCACACGCAGAAATATTGCTCGCGCGAAGCAAGATGTGTCAGATGTGCCGGAAGGCATTTAACACAGAATTGCACTGGCAATAAAAACACACCACCCAACTGCATCAACTGCAAGAAAAACCATCCTGCAAACTATAGGGGATGTGAGGTAGCCCAAGAATTGCAAAAAATCAGAAACCGGCAACGAAAATCACAAATACAAAAGAAAAGGATGGTAGAAAAAGAGCTACCCCGTCAAACAATGTCAGATAACATAACAAATAGTAAGACCATACCCAAAACATACGTAGAAATTATTATTAATTAATAATAAAATATTTGAAAAATTCAAGCAATTAGACAAGTTTATCAAATACAAAGTGCTGTGCCAACACACTGGCCGGTAGACCAAAATAAAATCCCAGACCTAATAGACTTCTATGTAGGAAAAGGAATATCTGATAACTACATTCATGAAGAAAATAAAGATGATCTGTCGTCAAATCATTCTCCAGTTCTTATGACGATTAGTGGTAGTATACTGAGAACTGAAAGTCGACTACGTCTTATAAATCATAAAACAAACTGGCTCCTATTCAGATAAACATTAGAAGATAGCATAAACCTACAGGTCCCGATAAAAACCTCATTCCAACTAGAAGAAGAAATTGAGCTATTCAATACAAATATCCAGCAAGCAGCATGGATAAGCACCCCTATTGGTAAAAAAAACAGGAATATGGATATAAATTATCCATATGCAGTTAAAGAATTAATCTGGAAAAAACGCAAAGCTCGTAAGACTTGGCAAAGAATCAGAACACCTCAGAATAAAAAGATTCTTAACGCATTGTGCGATGAACTCAAAAGGCTTCTAAAAATTGTGAAGAACGAATCAGTTGGCAGATACTTGAATAAGCTATCAGCGCATAAAGATACAGAATACTCGCTATGGAAAGCTGTCAAATCTTTAAAAAAAAACAGCAAAACAAGCACCGCCCATAAAAGAGGAAAACGGGTCTTAGGCAAGAAATGGCAAAGAAAAGGCTAACCTCTTCGCAGATCACCTGCAGCAAACCTTCCAACCATTTCCTAGGCAAACTGCAGACGAAAATCTTTTCCTGCAGTCCAGAAATGATCACAGAAATATACAGCATGTAACATTTCAGGAACTAAAATATGAAATTAAAACTAACATAAATGCAAAAAAAGCACCGGGCTACGATTTGATAACAGAACAAATACTTAAGGAGTTCCCGGACAAAGCTTTGCGGAAACTATTGCATTTAATTAATGCAGCACTCAGGCTAAAGTATGTTCCGATGCAATGGAAGGTGGCAGAGGTAATTATGATTCTGAAACCAGATAAGTCGCCAAATGAAAAGAAATCGTATAGACCGATTTCGTTCCTACCCGTATTTTCAAAGCTATTTGAAAAACTGCTTTTGAAAAGACTCAAGCCAATAATAGAAGAAAGAAGTTTGGTACCTTCCCACCAATTTGGGTTTAGAGAGAAACACTCTACTGTACAACAAGTGCATAAAATTGTAAGTACAGTAGAAAAGGCACTTGAGAAAAGTCTGTTCAGCCATGTTTCTAGACGTAGCCGAGCGTTTGATAAAGTCTGGCATTGCGGACTAGAATTTAAACTGCAGAGGGATCTCCCCGAAGAGTTTTACTTAATTCTTAAATCTTATATCGCAGATCGTTACTTTCGAGTAAGATATGAGAATGAATACTCTCATTTAAAGAAAATATCTGCAGGAGTTCCACAAGGAAGTGTCTTGCGACCAATCCTTTATCTCCTATATACAAGAGACCTACCTCAGCAGGAAGGAGCTAGCTTGGCGACTTTTGCAGACGACACTGCAATTATGACTATTGGCGATAATGCTGATGAAGCAGCGAAAAAATTACAAAAGGCCATTAAATCTGTAAGTGATTGGACAAAAACTGGAGAATAAAGCTTCATGAAACTAAATCTATCCATATTAACTTTACTAATAGAAGAATAAATAATGTAAGAGTTAATATTGATGGAATAGAAATTCCGTACGCAAATACTGCGAAATATCTGGGTATAACACCTTCCAAGCTCAGATGGAAGGAGCATGTCAAAAAGAAAAAAGAGGAGCTCAACATTAGACTCAGAAAAATGCATTGGTTAATGGGAAGAAATTCCCAGCTATCAATTGAAAATAAATAAATAAAAAAGTGGGCGCCGTGGCGTAAGTGGTTAGTGTGCCGGATTACTACGCATGAGGTTCCAAGTTCGAATCCCAGAAAACACCAAAAAGTTTTTTCACGGTCCCACCTCTCGCGAGCGTCTGACAAACATCCGAGAGTATTGTTGTCATGAAAAAGCTTCTCAAATCGCCGTTCGGAGTCGGCATTAAACTGTAGGTCCCTTCCATTCGTGTGAAAAATATAACGCACACAACATGACTGGTTGCGAGAAGCTAGGCCCTGGCACTTTAAAGAGCTGTTGCGCCAAATATTTGTATTTGTAATTGAAAATAAATTGCTATTGTACAAGCAAGTCCTGAGACCCGTATGGACGTATGGGATACAACTTTGGGGTTGTACCAAAAAGACAAATCTAAGAATGATACAAACATTCCAAAACAAAGTACTAAGAGGCATCATTAATGCACCTTGGTATATAAGAAATGACAACCTACACAAGGATCTAGACGTAGAAAATGTAAGTGAAATTGTAAAAAAAATATGCTCTTAGGCACTACGAACAACTCCAAGACCATGTAAATCCTCAAATACAATACATGGTGGAAGAAAACAACAACACTATAAGGCGGCTTAAAAGATTAAGGCCGCGTGACTTAATTTTCTAACGAAAACTATAATAGAAAAAATATAAAACATGACTGTTTTATATATATATATATATACACAGGTATACCTATAACCTATAAATGAACAGATTAAAGTAGATACACACAAAATTAATTTCGGGGTCAGCTAATGAGCTTCACCCCTCCAAATCGTTAATTATACATTAAAGAAAAATTACTGGATGAGAGTTCCTCTCAGTTGTAATATTAGGAGGTGTTTTTCCTCTTTGGAAATTTTTCCCACACTGCAATCCACGGCTGAACCCGTGCAATTTTACTGAAATTGAAGACATGGATTTGGACGACCTCTGGTTCATGCAGGATGGCGCGCCATGCCACACAGCCCATGCCACAATCGGTATTTTGCGCACCAAATTCCCAAATCGTGTTATCAGCCGTCTTGGCGATAACAATTGGCCGCCTCGGAACTGCGATTTGAACCCTTTGGACTTTTTTTTGTGGGGAACTGTGAAGGACCGATGTTATGCCAACAATCCGGAAACGATTTAAGCACTTAAGGCCAATATCATCCAAGCAATCCGTGAGCTACAGCCCGAAACCATCAACAAGGTCTTGGAAAATTGGAGTGATAGAATGCGCTACTGCGAGGGCAGCCGAGGCAGCCACTTGAACTACGTTATATTCCATAATTAATGGGAATGTTTGCTCTTACCAATAAAGCCATAACACATGGAAAAAATTTCATTTTGTTAATTTTATTGCTTTTTTAAAAATTAACTTGTAGTTGGCCCACCCTGTACGTACATGCATAAGAGAGACAGCTTGGATCATAAGCATTCGAGGAGTAGTCCATAGGATTAAATCAAGGTTAGTTATGCCGTTGATGGGTCAACTTCCTCGAGTTCGTATTGCTTTCGAATGTAGGCCTTTTACACACGTAGGGGTTGATTGTTTTGGCCCTTTGCTTGTCAAGTTCGGGAGAGGGACTGTTAAGAAGTATGGAATGATCTGCAAGTGCCTCACTTTTCGAGCGGTCCAAATCGAGCTGTTAAATGACATAGGCTTATACCAATGTACAATGGGACTTCGGCGTTTTCTCGTGAATCGAGTTGTAACCCGATATTTTTATATCGACCATGGCTTAAATTTAATCGAGACTAAAAATCTTTTGGGGAAGAACGCGAAGAAGATGGAGGTCGCACTCAGTGAATATGCAGCGATGTTCGAAGGCATCATTTGGAGCTTTATCCCTGCTTATTCTCCGTGGACGGGTGGCACTTGGGAACGCCTTATACAATCTATCAAGATCAGTGTTAATTTCATTCTTAAGGGAACTATCCCGCGTTCTGCGTAATTCCCTCATCGAAGCTCAAGGCCAATTCAACCGTCGACCACTCACCCACATCTCAGTCGTTGCAGAAGACCCCAAACCACTAACTCCAAATTCTATGCTCTTCGGAGACGATGATAGAGAGGTAACTGCCCCAGGTGTGTTTTCTGATAAGGACGCATTGCGCAGATTGTGCAGTCGCCGGTCGCAGCATTTGATGGCAGAATTTACGAAACGTTGGTACAGGGAGTACCTACCCGAAATCACAAGGCGTTCTAAGTGGCACAGTACCTCGAGGCCGATAGAAGTCGGTAGTGTGGGGATTCTCGTGGAGCCAAATGAGATCCGTTCTGCGGGGCAGGTAAGCCGCGTTACCAACGTTTATCCGGCTGCAGTTGGAGTAATTCGCACAGCTGATGTACGTCTGTCGAATGGGGTGATGAAAAGGAAGAGAGCGGTTGGAAGGCTCGCTGTCCTAAACTTGGAGTCTTCACCTGTCATCGAGCCATTAGAATCAGCTGGCATCACATTTTTTTTCCTTTTTCTCTTTCCTATTCAAATGTCAAATCAGACACGTTTTTTCTTGTAAGATTTAACCTCATTATTAATTGAAAAGTTGCTGAAGTTAGCCATCTCACGGATGTGAGTATTAATTTACTTTTGTAGGTATATTAAAAAGGAAAAAAAAAACCTTTCCTTAGGAAAATAAAATCGCTATTCACCAACCCTGGTTTGTTTTCCTTTGTTTCGGAATTCAGTGAAAGGCGACATTTATATTCCGGAATTGATTTGGAGGCTGACGCAGCGACAAAATGTTGTTGGTAAAAACGTTTCTTCTACCCCCTTCGGGTAGGGGTTAGAATATACCCAAGGTAGGCATGCCTGTCGTAAGAGGCGACTAAAATCCACCCTCCGTATACCGAGTATGGCGTATACAAAGTATGCAATGAACAAAACAAAATATATAAATACCCCAAGTAGCAGTCCAGGTACACTGAAAAATCCACCCTCTTCGGAGGTCGGCTCTACGGATTCTGGGGAGAGCCATTTATTGCGTTCATCTGACCCTTTTAAAAAAGGTACCAGGGTAGTTAGATCTCCACCATCAAGATCTACAATAAAAACGTGCGGAACTAAAAGTCCGGCGACATCGATAGTGTCGGCGCACGAACAACGGACTTCAACGAAAATTCAAAGCCTTACGGACGAAAATATAGAACTCCGGACCAGGCTAAGTAAAATGGAACTTCTCTGCGAAGAACTAAGATAAGAATTAAATGTACTTAAAGCAGAAAATAAAGCATTTAAGGATATAAAGAAACCTCGTAATGAGTCTGCTGCGAGTTCAAACGTCCCCAATAACACTGATTATCAAACGGATGAAGAAGAACTAGCTCGGGAAACTAACTGGATTCTAAAAAAACGACCAGTTAAGAAACGGAAAGCTGGTTCTTCACCCGAAATGGTAACGAGGCAAGAAAACACGCAAAATGAGCGAAAAGATAACGAACAGCGTGACAAAATAAACACATGTGTCGAAAAAAATCCACGAAATAAGGTACGATCACCGCCGCCAATAAACGTAATCGGAATTGCAGACTATAATAAACTGCATTCTATTCTTAAACCTCTGTTGCTATCCGATTTTGAAGTAACATCGCTCAACAACAACAAATGGAAAGTAAACGTAAAGGACTTAGACAGTTACCGCTTAGTATCTAATAAACTGAATACTGAAAAAATTCAGTGGTATACTTACGAAAATAAATCTGAAAGACCGATACGAGTCGTAGCTAGAGGACTTCACGCCTCATGCTTAAAAGAAGATTTTGTTCACGATTTGAAAAACAAAAACTTTAAAATCGTCGATGCAGTAAATTTAATTAAACGGGAAAAACAAAAATTGGAAGGCGAGGAAACGACGGTAAAGCGCGGGCTTCCTCTTTTTATGCTAACTTTTGATAAAGCTGAGAGTTTGGATAAGATTTACGAAATAAGAACAATTCTGAATGTCGTAGTCAAAATCGAACCCATGCGCAAGAATACAAGATTGATACCTCAGTGCAAACGATGCCAAGGATTCAATCATACGCAAACGTATTGTCGAAAAGAACCACGATGTGTGAAATGCGCCGGAATCACCTCTCCCAAGTTTGTGGAGTAAACAAACAAACCTCTGCAACATGTGTTAATTGTAAGGGAAAGAACCCGGCAAATTATAGAGGCTGTGAATTAGCCAACCTCCAGGTTCGGGGTAGTGCCGTCGGGTTGCCTTCCCTACCACGTAAAAAACCTTCGGTTACGAAGCAACCAACAGCCTCGGATACGGATGAATTTACTGTTGACGACCCAAGCAAACGTAAAAAGGACAACGATCTTCGTGTCTGCACGTGGTATGTTAGGTCCCTCTACAAACCACGTGCAGCCGAACAACTTGCGGAGGCCCTAGAGTGTCTCAAAGCAGATATTACAGCCATCCAAGAAGTGCGATGGGATGGGCCGGGCAAAAGGAGTATGAAAAACTGCGACATCTACTACGGCGATTGCTACAGACAAAAAGGACAGCGTCTATTCGGGTGCGGATTTGTTATTGGAGGCAGACTTAGTCAAGAAGTCTTGAGTTTCAGGCATGTGAACGAGCACCTTATGACTATCCGTATCAAGGCTAAATTTGCCAACATTAGCCTAATATGCGTTCACGCCCCTCATGAGGAGAAGGACGACGCGACAAAGGACGACTTCTACCAGCTCTTGGACAAGACGTATGAGCAATGCCCTAGCCACGAAGTTCAAATTATCCTAGGTGATTTTAACGCAAAGCTAGGAAGAGAGGACGTCTTTAGTAGCGTGGTTGGAAAGCACAGCCTGCACGACTTCACATCCGACAACGGACTCAGGCTAATCGACTTTGCAGCGGGGCGAAACTTTGTCGTAGCTAGTACGCGGTTCCCACGTCTCGATATTCACAAAGGAACATGGCTCTCCTTTGATCGAAAAATCGTCAACCAAATCGATCACATTGCGATCGACGCAAGGCACTCTTCCAGTATTCTGGGTGTCCGGACTTTCCGAGGAGCCAACGTGGACTCGGAGCACTACCTAGTTGTAGCCAAGGTACGGATGTGGATATCCACAACGGAGCGAAATCAACGAAATACTGTGAGGAAATTTGACATCGAAAAGCTACAATCGCAAGAGACCGCCAGAACCTTTGCCGATCGTGTTTCTTCTAATCTCAATCTAAGTCCTATGCCGGCAGCAGCAAATGCGGAAGACCAGTGGCAGCGTTGCCAACAAGCCATCAGAGATGCCGCCTCTGATGTACTGGGTTTCTCTCGCCCACCACAACGAAACCCCTGGTTTGATGAGGAATGCCGGCAAGCACATGCAGCAAAACAAGAGGCGTACAAAGCGGCGCTGCATAGAACGACTAGATCTGCTTACGAGCTATACGTGCGCAGGAGAAAAGAGGAACATCGACTTCTCAGAAAGAAGAAAAAAGAGCATGAGAAGCGCTCGATCGAGGAGATTGAGAGACTCTATTGCAGGAATAATGTTCGAAAATTTTACCAAAGGGTAAAAAGAAGATGCCAGGGTTTCAAAGCCAGAACAGAAGCCTGCAGGGACAAAAATGGCAACATAGTAGTGGAATGTCGCAGTCGGTGCTGAGGATATGGAAGGAACACTTCTGCAGACTGTTAAACGGCGATGATGACCAATATTCCGCTGTCAGGCAGAATGAGCCATTCATCAGTGACGATGGCAGTCAATATTCCCGTCAACCCGATCAGAATAAAGTGAGAGTAGCGATATCTAAACTCAAATCCAACAAAGCTGCTGGAGCCGACGGCCTTGCCGCTGAACTTTTCAAGACAGGAGGAGATGAGTTGGTAAGGAGCATGCACCAGCTCATCTGTAAAATCTGGTTGGACGAAAGTATGCCCGATGAATGGAATCTCAGCATCGTTTGCCCGATCCTGAAGAAATGAGACCCTCTGAACTGCGCCAATTACAGATGTATAAGTCTCCTCAACATCCCATATAAAATTGTGTCTGCCGTATTATGTGAACGCCTAAAACCGATCGTCAACAACCTGATAGGTCCTTATCAGTGCGGTTTCAGGCCGGGAAAGTCCACCATTGACCAAATATTCACTCTACGGCAGATCTTGGAAAAAACCCATGAATACAAAATCGATACGCACCACCTCTTTATCGATTTCAAAGTTGCGTATGATAGCGTGTATAGAGACGAGTTATACAGAGCCATGTCTAGTCTTGGCATCCCTGCCAAGCTCGTCCGTTTGTGCAGAATGACGATGGAGAACTCTCGCTGCTCCATCAAAGTCGGTAAGAACATCACCGAACCGTTCGATGTCAGGAAAGGTATTAGACAAGGTGACGGGCTATCATGCGATTTCTTTAATATAGTACTTGAGAGAATTGTACGAAACTCACAAACCAACACCGGAGGTACAATCGTTTACAAGTCTGTTCAACTACTCGATTATGCCGATGACATTGACATAATCGGAAGAACTCAGCGGGCCGTCAATGGGGCATTTACGAGTATTGAGATCGAGGCAGCAAAGATGGGTCTAGTGGTCAATGAAAGCAAAACAAAATATATGTTGTCTACAAAAAAGGACACCCAACATCGGCGTCTTGGACAGAACGCCACAGATAGTAAAGGATTTTGTCTACTTAGGCTCTATGTTGAACTCCGCAAATGACAGTAGGGAGATCACACGAAGAATTACTCTTGCCAATCGTTGTTTCTATGGGCTAAAATGGCAATTGAGTAGCAAAGCCCTATCTCGAACTACTAAGGTAACTCTTTATAAGACACTAATCATCCCAGTCCTGCTGTATGGCGCAGAGGCATGGGCT
The DNA here is from genome assembly GCA_945910035.1 of Brachypalpus laphriformis. Classification (NCBI taxonomy): domain Eukaryota; kingdom Metazoa; phylum Arthropoda; class Insecta; order Diptera; family Syrphidae; genus Brachypalpus; species Brachypalpus laphriformis. The sequence goes on along the minus strand of OX246753.1, from coordinate 223,376,541 downwards.
TTGACAAAACCGGATGAGGATGCCCTTGGTTATTTCGAGAGAAAAGTTCTTCGAGCGATCTTTGGTCCCGTCTGCGTAGACGGTGAGTGGAGGAGAAGGTACAATGCCGAGCTATACGGCCTGTACAAGGACATCGACTTAGCCAGAAGAGTTCACATACAGCGACTAAGATGGCTGGGTCATTTAGAGCGGATGGAGCCCAACGTTCCCGCTAAGAAAGTTTTCGAATCCACCCCGGATGGACGACGCAGTAGAGGACGACCTCGCGGGAGGTGGCGCAAACAAGTGGAGGGGGACCTCAACCAACTTGGCGTGGGCAACTGGAGGCAGCTGGCTCGTAATGGTGCTAGCTGGAGAGGTTTGTTGGTTGAGGCCCAGTAAGTAAGTACGAAGTAGCTAAGGAGTTGCAAAAACGAAGAGATGCTTTCCTTAAGCCGCCAAATATAAAATCTAAATTGCAAACTAAACCAAAGCGTAAAATCGAGCCGGAGAAAGTAGGCAAACTAAAACTACCGGGTTCAGAGCACAAAAAGGTGAGGGAAAGATTGACAACAGAAAAGCCCTCGACCTCTGCTCTTAAAAGAAACGGTACTGAAAAGCTAAGATTAGAAAAGCCACCGGGTAATGACCCTCGGACAGCAGCAATGCAGTCTTATGCTCAGGCCGTGGCTTCCGAAAAACCAAAAAACCTTGAAATTTCGACCAACCCCTTTTCTCATGTTTTCTCAGTTATTCTCGTGAAACTTGAAGAACAAGGCAAAATAAATAAAATTATTCTCGATAGGCTGGTTAAGCTTGAAAATAATTCACAGAAAACGCGGACTTCAACTAGAATATGAATGGCAAACGAATGTTGGAAATATGTACTTGGAATGCAAACGGACTTTTGCAAAAAGTTGACGAATTGGAAATATTTATGCGCCAAAAAGATATTGATAATTGCTTGATTTCTGGAACCCACAGCAAAAAGGAATCGCATTTAAAAATAAAAGGCTATAATGATTACCACGCTTGTCACCCTTCGGGAAAAGCGAGAGGCGAATCATCCTTGCTTATTAAAGACTGTAGCGAGCAATCGGAAGACCTAAAGATAGAGCTTGAAACCTTGCAACTTTGCACGATTCGAGTTAAAAATAGTCAGCGTACTCTTAAAATTTCGTCTATCTACTGTCCACCGCGATCCGCGCTTGAAAAAAGTGATTTTACTAACATGTTTGAATCGCTTAAACCTAATTTCTTTATTGGCGGCGATTTTAATGCGAAACACACGATCTGGGGCTCAAGACACAGTTCGAAAAAAGGTAGAATGCTCTATGGGGCAGGTATGGAGTACAATTGCGATTTCTATTCGACGGGTTAACCGACTTACTGGCCAACTGATACTTCAAAAATACCTGATCTGATAGATTTTTTCGTTGTGAAAGGAATATCTACCAACCACATAAAAGTCAAAGTGAGTTTTGATCTGTCGTCTGATCATTCCCCAATTATTTTGACATTGAGCGAAAAACTCGTCTATAACCTAGAACCAGCGAGATTAACTGGTTGTAACGAAGCGTTACACTTCGCCCCTCACCTGCACCGTCCCCGCGATCATCATTCGAGCATTGGACGCGCGAACACGGCACATCCGCACAATTACCCGAATTCTCCACCAGAAACTCATTGATCGTCGTTCTACCTACCGACCCCACTGTGAATATCCCGAACACCCATCAACACCCCAGGCCAAACTCAGCCGACCGACCCGCACACCCATCAATTGCTGTAGCCGAAATCCCACACCATACTCGCAACTCAATAACATTTTCCTTTTCGACCGACCCCACTGTGCATAAGATCACGCCACTCCATAACAAGGAGAGAGAGAGCACTTGGAATATTGGTTAAGCAACACCTAAACATTGTGTGCTAACAGGAAAGACCCAGTGTGCGAAATACACTGTGGCTAGATTTGTTGGTCGGGCGAAGGTATGCTCGCAGTGTTTTTGTTCAACACACTGTGGTGAGAGGTCGTGCGGTAGTAATATGGAGAGCCGAAGTATACGGGGGCTATGTGATATATGGAGAGGTGAGCGAAGATGTGTGCCGAATATAGGAAGGTTTTGCATTGGGTCGTTGAATTCGCACTCAATGCCTACACCGATTGCAATAAGGTAACCCATCGCAGAGGAAGAAGTCGGAGTTCCTCACGCCGTTGTTATTAAGTACCAATCCAGTGTACTGTGAGGCACTCTCTAGAGTGGAAACATCCACCGAATCTTTTGGCTGCTCTTCCGTCTTTTTCAAGATCTGAGCATAAATCAAGTCGGACCTGCTGCTGACCACAGCCGCTCCGACCGTAAAGTTTGGGCCTACCCTCCTCTAGGATAAGCCATTGCCGGTCTTGACCGTAATTCTCAGATTTGAGAATTTGTTCAGCACTCCTGGGAGTAATATTTTCATGACATTGGTTGTCAAATTGCCAGCCTTAAGCCGGTACTGCAAAGTAGCTGCCTTCAGCAGCCGCTGCCATAGCTGACGCCCTAAAAAGCTGTCGCTGCCAGAGCTGACGCCGTAAAACGCTGTCGCTGCCATAGCTGACGCCCTAAAAAGCTGTCGCTGCCAGAGCTGACGCCGTAACACGCTGTCGCTGCCATAGCTAACGCCCTTAAAAGCTGTCGCTGCCATAGCTGACGCTGCCAGAGCTGACGCCGTAAAACGCTGTCGCTGCCAGAGCTGACGCCCTAACAAGCTGTCGCTGCCATAGCTGACGCCCTAAAAAGCTATCGCTGCCAGAGCTGACGCCGTAAAACGCTGTCGCTGCCATAGCTGACGCCCTAAAAAGCTGTCGCTGCCAGAGCTGACGCCCTAAAAAGCTGTCGCTGCCAGAGCTGACGCCGTAACACGCTGTCGCTGCCATAGCTGACGCCCTAAAAAGCTGTCGCTGCCAGAGCTGACGCCCTAAAAAGCTGTCGCTGCCAGAGCTGACGCCGTAACACGCTGTCGCTGCCATAGCTGACGCCCTAAAAAGCTGTCGCTGCCAGAGCTGACGCCGTAACACGCTGTCGCTGCCATAGCTGACGCCCTAACAAGCTGTCGCTGCCATAGCTGACGCCCTAAAAGCCGTCGCTGCCAGAGCTGACGCCCTAAAAAGCTGTCGCTGCCAGAGCTGACGCCGTAACACGCTGTCGCTGCCAGAGCTGAAGCCCTAAAAAGCTGTCGCTGCCATAGCTGACGCCCTAACAAGCTGTCGCTATATAGCAGACGCCCTAAAAAGCCGTCGCTATCCTCTAGTTAAGTCCTAGCGTTAAGAAAATAAGGCCTAGTAGGTAACTCCCTATTGTTAAGTATCCGAATATTGTTAAGAACCGTAAACCGAGGCCACCTCAAGAATTTTATCACTGTTAAGTATTTCTGACTTTGTTAAGGCTAGTTTAAGCATAAACATTATAAATAAATAATACCTGTTTCCCAAAGTTTCGGGTGTTCTTTGGTTGACCCTGGATCCGACGACCTAAACCTCAGCCCTTGAGAAAACACCCTCACATGGTAGAACAACTAACTGGGAAGGTTTTAGGAACGAAATTGAAGATAATGTTGAACTGAGCGTTCCACTTACGACACCCTATGAACTTGAGGTTAAAGTTGATCGCTTCGTCGAGATCCTACAGCTCGCCTCTTGGAATAATACTCCCATTACAAGGAAAACGCCAGACGAATAAGGCTTACGATATCCTCCGGAAATAAAGGAATTGGTCAAGGAAAAACGAAAAGCGCGTAAAAAATGGCAACAGAGTCGTGCTCCGCAGCATAAAGCACACTTGAATCGTCTGTGCAATTCGTTGAAGAAAACTATTAAGGATTTTAAGAATCGTGCAATAGGCTTTTACCTTGAAAGTTTAACAGCGAAAAAAGATTCCAATTATTCACTTTGGAAAGCCATAAAAGGCACCAAAAGGCCCAAAGTCCCTGCGCCGCCAATTAAATTGAATCAAAATGAATAGGCAAGGGAAGATAAAGAAAAAGCGGACGTCTTTGCGGCCCATCTGGAAGAAACCTTTAAGCCGTACGATGGTCAAGTGGTTTACGATAACATCAATAGGCCGGATTTACCATCTGGCAATTTAACACTCACAAGTGCAATGCTAAGGGAACTCAAAAATGAGATCTAGACTCTAAAACCTAAGAAAGCTCCTGGTTATGATTTAATCAGAGGAGAAATTCTCAAAGTTTTACCTAGAAAAGCTTTGATTTAGCTTCTCTATATTGTAAATGCTGCGCTCAGATTAAAACACGTTCCGACCCAATGGAAAGTTGCGGAAGTAATAATGGTCTTAAAACCAGGAAAACCGCCAAATGAGGTAAAATCGTATAGACCAATTTCGCTTCTTCCAGTCTTATCCAAAATTTTCGAGAGGATATTACTAAGGCGTCTCCAACCGGTTATAGACGAAAATAATCTTATCCCTGACCACCATTTTGGGTTCAGAAGTAAGCATTCGACGATTGACCAGGTGCATAGAATTACTGACGTAATCGAGAAAGCACTTGAAGAAAAAAAGATTAGCTCAAGCGTATTTCTTGACGTCTCGCAGGCCTTTGATAAGGTGTGGCATGATGGCTTGAAATCCAAATTACGACAAGTTCTCCCTGTGTGCTTATACGATATTCTAGTATCATATCTGGGGAATAGACTCTTCCGTGTTAGACACGGAAACGAATACTCGCAGCTAAAAGAAATTTCGGCCGGCGTACCACAAGGAAGCGTTCTTGGGCCACTTCTCTATCTGTTATGTACTCGAGATATACCGAAAGAAGATGGCACTATCCTTGCTACGTTTGCCGATGACACCGCTATCCTAGCAGTAGGTAAAACAATCGAAGAAACGACTGAAAACTGCAAATCGCGCTAAATAAAGTAAATGAATGGACGAGGGACTGGCGGATTGCCCTCAACGAATCTAAATCTGTTCACGTGAATTTCACTTACAAGAAAACTAATAACTTGCCAATTTTCCTAAACTCGGCCCGAATACCTTTTGTAAACGAGGCCAAATACCTGGGAATGGCACTCGACGCAAGACTGAAATGGGATTCGCACGTGAAAATGAAACGTAAAGAACTCGAAATCAAATATAGCGAAATGTACTGGTTACTCGGAAAACATTCCCAGCTCAGTACTGAGAACAAACTGCTTTTATACAAGCAAGTGCTAAAGCCGGTGTGGACCTACGGTATACAACTTTGGGGTTGTACCAAGAAAACAAATGCCTATATTTTACAAACTTTACAAAATAAAGTGCTTAGAGAGATTGTCCAAGCACCGTGGTATATTAGAAACGACGATATCTCGGAATTCCGACAATCGAAGCTGAAACTAGAAGCTTCGCGGGAAAGCATAGAAACCGACTAATCGGACGTGTCAACAATACAGTCCTACAAATATTGGATGAGAGCAATTTATTGCGCCGACTACAAAGGACGAAACCCTTCGACTTGGTGAGATAATGATAAACCGCGTCTAGATTGCGGAACATGCAGGATCTTTCAGTGAAAAGTAACCTGCCAAACGCTTTTATTTCGTGATAGAAAAATTGCTTGATAAGTTATTACTTAGTTGCGATATCTAACAAATTTATATCGAAGGGTGGTGTTTTTTTAGTCAGTAAGAATCTGACACTACTATGAGCACGCGCTTGCTATTCTCATAGTGTCTATGGAATATTTTTCACCAACCCTCGGAAAAAAAAAAAAAACCTTTCTTTTCCCAGTATTAATGTATCAATGTGAGGTTTTCTGTAAGCCAGACTATTCTAGTCATAGAAAATGGAATGTTTTGTACAACAACATCGCTCGATACATCTTTAATCTTAATAGACCTGACCACTAATAACATGTTGCACCTTTGATAGCCTGATTAAATACCGATCCCTATGTCTGCTGAAAAATGTACTCACCACTCGAAAACCTGATTATTTGTTTAACAAGTTTCAATTTCTCCAATCTCGGAGATCACTGATGCTTGTTCAGCCTAGATACTCATGCCTTGCGTCTGAACGTCAATTCTTTGTGCAAGTAGTTCAGCTGTGGAACTATCTGCCACCTGACCTAAGAGGAATCGAAAACATAAACAAATTTAAATCCGCTCATTTCAATTACTTGGCCTCCGAATAAGCGTAGTTAAATTCGTCTAATAATCAAATTACTCTTCTAAACTCATTTTAAATGTAAATGCATTTTTACATTCTTTTTTTTCCGTGAATTCTTTTACATTTATATCACTATGTTTCTAATTTCTATTCTCTTTTTCTTTGATTTGTTTTCCTCTCTGCTAATAACTTTTTGTCTTGCAATCTTGTATAAGATTTTGAATCTTTTTATTGTAAGTGAATTGAATAAATAAATATGAAATATATAAAGGGTGTGGAAGTTTTCATTAAATTAAACACACATTTATTGTGAAATCAATATAGAACTTTATTGATTGATGATGGCAATTATGTGTGGAAGGCAACATTGTTCATGTTACCACCACGGCTTCTGTTACAAGCGACCATCGGAAGGTCAAAATTATCGATGACTTTTTGAAGAATAAGTGGGTCAATGGCCGCAATTTCAGTTTGGATATTATGTTTGAGATCCTGAATTGTCGCTGGGTTGTTGGCATAGACCTTACTCTTCAAATAACCGCACAGGAAGAAGTCTAAAGTCGTCAAATTGCATTACCTTGGAGGCCAACCAACTTCTCCTCTAACCGAAATAGTGCAATATTCAAATTTCGTACGCAATAAATTGATTGATTGACGGCTTGTGTGTACGGCAGCACCATTCTGTTGAAACCACAGATCGTCCAGACCCAATTCCTTCAATTTCGGAAAAAAATAGCCGGACATAATGTTGCGGTAACGTTTTCCATTCACTGTAACTGTCTGTAAAAGTATGGGCCGATGATGCCGCCAACCCATAATCCGCACCATTCGGTGACTTTTTAGGGATGCATTGGTTTTTCGTGAATCTCGTATGGATTTTCCCGTCCCCAGAAAAGACAATTTTGTTTATTTACGTACCCATCCATTCAAAAATGGGCTTCCAACATCCATTTAACAAATTGGCGACGTCGTAGATGGTCCAAAGGCTTCAATTGTTGTATAATTTAGATTTTATTGGCGTGCAAATGAAGATCAACTTTTAAAATTCGCCGTAAAGTGCCATAAGTGAGACCCAATTGTTAACTTCGGCGACGAATTTAGGTGCCTGACTGGTTTTGAACACTCTCACACTCTCATCACCACTGATGTTTTGGCGTGTACGTTCTGGTCGGGTATGCTGATATGGAGTTTGACCCGATACCAAACCAGTTTCTTCAAAACGGTTCACCATTGCATGAATTCCGCACGCACTAGGGCGATTATGTTGATCGAAAAATTCACGAATTTTACGAAATGTTACTTTTTCAGATCGTCCATTTTCGTAATAAGATTGAATAACAAAAACACATTATTGCGTAGCAAACGACTACAGGACTAAAATTGCCGAAGATTCTACTTGATATTTGTCAAAAAGATCAACCACATTGACATTACACCGACCACAACCACAGTCGACACAGTGGAAAAAGGCGAATACGACGATCAAAAAGAGGGATTCAAATAGTGGTTGAAAATGAATTGGTATAGAGACAGTTTAATTTGAAATAAATTATTGTGTATCGGAGAGCGTTCTCACATCCAAATATTCAATCATCCCTTGATCCTCACTACTCCACGATTGAACTAATAATGATAAATGGAAGAAAATGGAACATTTCGGGTGTGGAACGTGACTTTCCTCTCGATTTTTATATTTCCTTTATGACTGTCTCCCTTTCTTTACCCGTCACTCTTCTCACCCATATTGCACGGATCCTCGAAAATAAGTGCAATGTAAATACGAAAAATAAAAAGTAGCAAAATGGATCCCATTCTAAAATTTAAGTAGCAAAGTACCAAACTAAGAAAGTTGAAAAAAATGTAGCACTTTTGCTACAAAAGTAGCATTGTGGCAACGCTGATGCCAACCATGTCCAACTCTCTAAATCCCCATACCGCCTCTAGCCGGGCATTACCTAAAGCCCTATAAATGATTCGGGTGTTTGATTTTCTGGCAAGCGATGAGCCCATGCTAAAGTTCACAGATGGCCCTGTTGGTTGTTGTGCTCGGCATTTCCGTACCGCGCTTCGTTTGGTAGTTATATGAGTCCAAACTTAAAATTTGCTTAAATAAGTCTTACTTACTTACTTAGGTGGCGCTACAGTTCGGGGTGAACCTGGGCCTCAACCAACAAGCCTCTCCATTTAGCTCGGTCTTTAGCTAATTGCCTCCAGTTGCGCACTCCAAGTTGGTCGAGGTCCCCTTGAACTTGTGCGCGCCACCTACGGCGATGATTCCCTCTACTGCGTCGTCCCTCCGGGTTAGATTCGAAGACTCTGCGGGCCGGAGCGTTGGTGTCCATTCGCTCTACATGTCCTAGCCATCTCAGACGTCCAATACGCAGTTTTTTGACTAGGTCGATGTCGCTATACAGCTCGTATAGTTCGTGATTGAATCTTCTCCTCCAAAACCCGTCAACACAAACGGGACCGAAAATCTTACGAAGAACTTTTCTCTCGAAGCGACCAAGGATATCTTCATCCTCTTTTAATAAAGTCCATGTTTCAGCGCCGTAAAGCAGGACTGGGATGATCAAGGTCTTATATAGAGTCTCCTTAGTTGTTCGAGATAGGGCTTTACTGTTGAATTGCCTTATAAGCCCAAAAAAACAGCGATTGGCAAGAGTTATTCTTCGATTGATTTCTAGGCTGATTTTGTTAGAAGAATTTATAGCAGAGCCAAGGTAGACAAAGTCCCTTACTACCTCGAAGTTATAGCTGCCCACGGTGACGTTTTGTCCAATTCGTCGGTGTTGGTTTTCCCTTCTAGTTGACAGCATATACTTGGTTTTGCCCTCGTTTATCGCCAAACCCATTTTGGCCGCTTCCGCCTCAATGCTTGCAAAAGCACCGGTGACAGCCCGCTGAGATCTTCCGATAATGTCTATATCGTCGCCGTATGCAAGCAGTTGTACAGACTTGTAATAGATTGTGCCTCCGGTGTTGGCTTGTGAGTTCCGCACAATCCGTTCAAGTACAATATTGAAGAAGTCACATGACAGCGCGTCACCTTGTCTAAAGCCTTTTTTGACATCAAAGGTCTCGGTGAGGTCATTACCGACCTTGATGGAGCAGCTAGCGTTCTCCATCGTCAGCCTGCACAGGCGGACAAGTTTGGCAGGGATGTCAAAACTAGACATGGCTCTATAAAGCTCTTCTCTAGTAGTAGTAGTAGTAATTTGTGATTTTTATTTAACAAAAGTTTGGTCTGTTACAATAATTCACAGTAAATGACATTGGCAATTGCCGTCAGCCGAAAAAAAGAGAGAATTCTAATTCATATTTATAATTAAAAACAAATTTTCCAATAAAATAAAAAATACAGTTTTGGTTTTGGTTTTACGAATATATCTAAAAAGCTTCGTTTATTATTTGTTGACGATATTTTGATGCAGATCTGATATAGTTGGCTAACAGATTCCAGTCTTGACCATTTAATTGCGCGATTACTTCATTTTCTGCAAGTGTATTTTTACCCAAGTAGACTCGCCTAATCTCCTTTAATACGGGACATATTCCAATAAAGTGGAGAACGTCTTCTTTCGCACCAAGGTTGCATATAGTGCATTCCTCATACCCATCGCTTACGTAGGGCATAAAGTTTAGTCGAAGAAGTTCGCCTCTGGCCTTGAAGATGGTGGAAATTGTATTTACGCTGTTGCGATCGTGGAAATAATTTCTATCCCCCAGATCATGATCGAGTAAAGGATAAGTGATTCTCGTCTCGCTATGCTGCGCTTTCACTCTGAATGCCGCTCGTGTGGAATCTTCAATATTCATCAACAGCTCCTGTAGGGTACGCTTCCATGTTTCCGTGCTATTTTCATCTATGGGGAGATTGTATTCCCTGCTTAGCCTAGACCATTCGCCGAAAAATTGCTGTTTTCGGTGTATCAGGAGTTTTGCGATAATATGGGGAAGGCGATGGCGGGGGAGCTCCATAACTTTTAGAATGTAAAGGAAGTGCAACCTTAAGGTAAATACATATAAAGGAGGTAAGCCTGTTTCCAGATGCAGCATGTAATTCGGAGTATTTTCCGGCAATCTGAAAATCTTTTTTAGAAAGTATCTGAGCAAACCTTCTACTTCCTCGTACTGCGAGATACCCCAAACTTGGGCAGCGTAGCACATGATCGATCTCATAGTTGCTTCAAAAATTTTGAATTTGGTGCTTGGCGGTACGTCTTTTTTTCCGAGGATGCCCTTCCAGCTGCAATTCATTGCTCTTTTCGCTTCTTTGAGCTTCTCTCTCAGATGTGTTTTGAACGACATTTGGGGAGTAATAATTACCCCAAGGTACTTATATTCCTTCACAACTTCGAGTACTTCATTTTGCCAGGTCCATTTTTCCAGCCTTGAATACCGTCCAGTACCATTTCGAAACACCATTATTTTTGACTTATTGGTATTCACTGAGAGATTCCATAAGCTGCAATATTGTTGTAGCTTGTTAATCATCATTTGTAGCATTGTTGTGGATTCTGCCAGAATGACAATATCATCCGCGTACAACAAAACCTTTATATGAACTCCACCAAACACTAGTCCTCCTGGAAGAAACGTTGTGAGGTCATCCAAAAATATGGAGAAGAGGAGAGGACTCAAGAGACAACCCTGTTTTACTCCCATGTGCGACTCAAACCAGTTGGACATTTTGTTTCCATCCCATACTGCGATCTTATTATTTTCATACAGGCTTTGTATTACTCTAAGCACTTTCGTTCTCTTCTCTATAGATGCTGTCATAGGCGGCCTTGAAATGGATAAAGAGGTGGTGAGTATCGATTTGGAATCCTTGGGTTTTCTTCAGGATCTGCCGAAGTGTGAATATTTGATCGATGGTGGACTTTCCTGGCCTGAAACCGCACTGATAGGGTCCAATCAGGCTGTTGATAAAGGGTTTCAGGCGTTCACACAATATCGCAGAAAAGATCTTGTATGCGATGTTGAGGAGACTGATGCCTCTATAATTGGCGCAGTTGAGGGGGTCTCCTTTCTTGTGGATCGGGCAAACGATGCTGAGATTCCATTCATCAGGCATACACTCGTCTGACCAAATATTAGAAATGAGTTGGTGTATGCACTCTACCAATTCATCCCCAGCTGCCTTGAAAAGTTCGACCGGTAAGCCGTCAGGTCCAGCAGCCTTGTTGGATTTTAGCTTGGATATTGATATCCTCACTTCGTTTTGGTCAGGTGGACGGAAATTTTGACTATCATCGTCTATGTTGAATGGTTCATTCTGCCTGACAGCGGGATGTTGGTCTTCGTCGCCGTTATACAGTCTGCAGAAGTAGTTTTTCCATATTCTCAGCACCGACTGTGATTCTACTACGACGATTCCATTTTCATCTCTACAGGTTTCTGTACGGGTATTACTTCTCTGACACGTTCTTTTTACCTTTTGGTAAAACTTCTGTACATTGTTCCTGGAGTATAGACTCTCGATATTCTCAAACGCGCGCTTCTCATGCTCTTTCTTCTTCTTTTGGAGAAGCCGATGTTCTTCCCGTCTCTTTTGCTCGTAGAGCTCACGAGCAGCTCTCGTCTTCCTTTGCAGCGCCGCTTTGTATGCCTCTTGTTTTGCTGCATGAACTCGCCGGCATTCTTCGTCAAACCAGGGGTTTCGCGGTGGTGGTCGAGCGAGACCCAACACATCAGTCGCGGCGATTCTGATGGCATGTTGGCAGCGTTGCCACTGGTCTTCGGTACTTGATGCTGGCGGCAAGGGGGTGATTGAGAGATTTCGGTATACGCGTTCAGCGAAGAGTCTGGCGGTCTCTTGCGATTGTAGCTTTTCCACGTTAAATTTTCTCACAGTAATTCTTCTTTGTTGCTCAGATTGGGATATCCGCATTCGTACCTTGGCTACAACAAGGTAATGATCCGAGTCTATGTTGGCCGCTCGGAAGGTCCGGACATCCAGAATACTGGAGGCATGCCTTGCGTCGATCGCAATATGATCAATTTGGTTGATCGTGACATGATCATTGGACCGCCATGTCTGCTTATGAATATCAAGATGAGGAAACCATGTGCTTACTATGGTGACATTTCGCTCCACAGCGAAATCAATTAGCCTTAGTCCGTTATCAGACGTGGTGTCTTGTAGGCTATGCTTACCGACTGCCCTACCAAAGACGTCCTCCTTTCCTATTTTGGCGTTAAAATCGCCCAATACGATTTTAACGTCGTATTTAGGACATTGCTCGTATGTTTTGTCGAGGAGCTCGTAGAAACACTCTTTGGTGGCAGGGTCCTTTTCTTCTGTGGGGGCATGAACACATATTAGGCTTATGTTAGCGAATTTAGCCTTGATCCGGATAGTCATAATACGCTCGCTCACGTGTCGGAAGCTTAAGACTTCTTGCCTAAGTCTGCCGCGTATGACAAATCCGCATCCGAATAAGCGTTGCCTGTTGCCTCTGTAGCAATCACCGTAGTAGATGTCACAGTTTTTCATCCTCTTTTTGCCCGGCCCATCCCATCGCACTTCCTGGATGGCGGTAATATCTGCTTTATAGCAGTCTAGGGCCACTGCTAGTTGTTCGGCTGCACGTGGTCTGTAAAGGGACAGAACATTCCACGTACAGATCCGAAGGTCGTTGTCCTTATTTCGTTTGCTGGGGTCGTCATTAGTTGAGTCATCCTTATCCGAGGCTTTTGGTTGTTTCGGAACCATGCGGTTTTTACGTGGTAGGGAAGTTACCCCGACGGCACAACCCCCAACCTGGAGGGCCAGTTCCTTAATTATTCCCCTAGGACGAGGGGCCGGGTACACCGGTGCCAGTAGTCCACTACGGGAGTATGAGCGCTGCCGTTGGCCCATTAAGGGCTCCTCCGCCACCATCTCTATTCCAATGTCCTGACCAACATTGGAAATTCCTTACCGACCTGTGATCCGAATACGTCGAAGCAGCTCGCGCAAGGTGTTCACTAAGTTCAACCTAACTGGAACTATAGACGCCACCGTTGACTCCGTCTAGGGAATTCGTCCGCTGCCGCCTGGAACAGGAAGAAGCGCTCTAGTGAGAAAAGCACTCTTCCCCCCCTCTCTCATCTGCTGCCACCAAGAATCCGCCAAACGGGGTTGGTTACCCATTTCTTGGATTAAGGTACTAGGCACCCGGCTGTCACCGCGTGGAGGTTGAGAGTTAAATAAGTCTAGGATAATTATTTTGTTTAATACCAGATTTTGAATTTTTGATAAATAACAGTACTTTTCATAAAATCAAGTTGAATAAATTTTCGGTGAGTTGGAGAAGTGTGGAGCTTCGAATGGTGTATTGCTATTTGATTATGGTGCGCAATTATTTAGAAAATTTTGACCATTTATTGAGCCCGCCTGTAGGCAGACAGGGCCAGTGAGGTGAACTTTTTTCGCCATACAAAATCATATTGCATTACCTTTTCGATTGTTTTTTTCGGTATTATTTCTTCGAAATTTGCATTATTTTTATATTTACATACATGCATACATAATCCGGTCCTCTTGTAGCCTACGGTGTCGAGGTTCTGTTTCTGGTTTCCGTCATCCTTTCTTTAATAAATTTTCTCCATTTCTTCCTGTCTCTAGCTGTTTCCTTCGCCGAGTTCCAGCTTTCTCCTGCATCTTTTAGTACTTTCTCTAGTGCATTGTTCCATGTTGTCCTGGGCCTTCCCCTTCTGTTCGTCCCTTCAGTTCTAGCCTCCCAGATTTTTTTACTTGTCTGTTGTCTTCCATCCTCACTAGGTGTCCAAACCATCTCAGTTTTTTATCTTCTATAACTTTTTTCACGGATTCCACATTTAGCTCTTTTCGGATGCCTTCATTTCTTTTTCTGTCGATTCTCTTTACTCCTATCACTCTTCGAAGGTATTTCATTTCCATGGCCTGTATTTGCTATTCTCATCTTTCAGTAAGGACCCAGTTTTCTCCTCCATGCAACAGTACTGGTAGGTACATGGACTTAAAGATTGATATTTTTGTGGCTCGAGTTATTTCTTTATGATCTAGAAATTTTTTCTGCAGCACTGCGTACAGCCTATTTGAAGATTGGATCCTTGCCTTCAATTCTTCCTCTAAGTTGCCCTTGCTGTTAATAACGCTTCCAAGATACTTATAATTTTCAACTTGCTCGAAGGTCACTCCGTCCACACTCACTCTTATCGTCCCTGTTCTGTTACTTACGACCATCACTTGAGTTTTCTCGACATTGAGGTGCAGATTTTGAGATTCCAGGACCTCCTTCCATACTTGTAAGTTTTTCTCTAATTTTCTTTCAGAGTTTGCAAAGAGTATAATGTCATCGGCAAAAGCACATGCCCATAAAGAGATGGGTTCTAGGCGCCTATATCCCGCATTGAAAATTTCCATCCTTTCCTGACACTGTGTGATTGCATCGTCCATGGCGCAGATGAACAAAAGTGGGCTTAGTGTACCCCCTTGTCTGACTCCGTCGGATGTTTTAAATGCGTCAGACATCCTGTTACTGGTTCTCACTACATTATAAGTCTTTTTATATATACTTTTAATTGCCTCTATAAGTTCTTCTTCCACTCCTTTATTTCTTAGGCTCATCCAAATTTTCACTCTACTTATTGTATCGAATGCCTTCTTCATATCTAAAAAACATATGTAGACATCTTTAACTGCTGCACTGTGAAGGTCTTGTCTTGTATACTATGTGCTGGTCGAAATCCGCTTTGTAGATCCGAAAGTTGTCTTTCCACAGTCCTTCTTAATCTTTTTTCGAGTATTGTTTCGTATACTTTGAGAGCAGTGGTAAGCAGTGTGATGCCTCTGTAGTTCCCGCAATATTTTTCATATCCTTTCTTGTATATAGGCAGAATCATATTTCCATTCCTGTGGGATTTTCTGCCTTATCCATATCATGATCAGTATCTTTCTCAGTTCGTTCTCTCCATCTTCTCCGAGGTATTTAATGTACTCTGGTGCAATTTCGTCGATTCCTGGTGCCTTTGCTAGTTTAATTCTTTTGAGTGCTGCGGTTATCTCTTCTTTAGATATGTGGCTTTCTCGGTGTAACTCTTGCCTGTGTGTTTCATTTGTCTCCAAGATTTCTTCGGAATCCGTACTTTCGCCCAACTCCTCTGAATTCAAAAGTTCCTTAAAGTGTTCCTTCCATCTGCACACGATTTCCTGCTCTTCTGTCAGCACCCTTCCATCTTTTGCTTTAATTGTTTGTAGCCTAAAGTCTTTTCCATTTTTTAGCGACTTGATCATCCTATAGAACATTTTTGAATTTTCTTTGCTGATTTCTTCTTCGCGTTTTCCAAAGCTTTCCCATGCTTCTTGTTTGGCTTTTAGCACTGTTTTCTTGGGTTCGTTTCTCTGTCTTTTGTAGGCGTTATATTAATCGATGCTTTTATTCTGTACTTAGTCTTTCCATAGTTTTTTCTTTATCTTTATTTCTCTCTTCACATTTTCCGTCCACCATGCAGTTCTCGTTTTATTGGTGCTTATTTTGTTTTTCCCGCATATTTTCTCTGCCGCTTTTTACATTGTTTCCTAAAATCTCTTCCATCTCATGTCGATATCTATTTGTATTTCCGAATATCTGGATACCTCCTCCGTTATCTCATTCTGATATACATGTCTTATTTCTTCAGTTCTCAATTTGTATACTTTAATTCGTTCTTGAGATTTTCTTTCTTTTTTATTTTCATATCCTGAGACTTGTAAAGTACTTTTTTCTCTTAGCACTGTTTCCAGGAGGTAGTGATCTCTTCCAATTTTATAGCCCCTCTTAACTCTCACATCTATTAAGACTCCTCTGTTAGTGCGTTCTATGATGATATAGTCTATAATGGACTTCTCAGTCTTGCTTGCCATTTCTCTTGCGAATTTGTGTATATCTTTATGTGTAAAAAGGGTATTTGTTATGACCAGATCGTTGACTAAACAGAGCTCCAGTAGTATTTTTCCATAAGTATTTATTTTTTCTTCTCCATTACCTCCTATCACCCCTTCCCACTTTTCCTTTTCTTTTCCCACTCTTGCATTCATATCTCCGGCTATTATCAAGTTTCCTTTACTTTTTTCGCACGCCTCTTGAAGTTTTTCCCAGAATTTTTCTTTTTCGTCTTTTTTGTCATCTTCATTTGGCCCGTATGCTACTACTAGTCCCCGCACATTCCAGGTTCCTATTTTCCAACTGTCTGTTTTTCTGTTCTTACTATTATTTCTGATTTGGTTTTTGTTTTGAAAGTTTATCTCTCTATATCCGAAGTTTGTATTGTACTTTTCTAAGGTCTCATCCTTCTTTACTACATCTAGTTTTCTGGTGAATTTCTGTTCTGTTTCTCTTCTTTTCCTCTACTTATGTAGTTTCGGCCTTGCGACCCTGAAGCTTTTACTACTTCTTCTAGTTTATTGTTGTTTTTATTCCATCTCCATTCGGCGTTATCCATAATCACCTTTTGTTCTTCAATCTTCTTTTCTTCCCCTTTTCCTTTCCTCATCTGCTATTTCCTTTAATTTGCGTTGGATTTCTTTTTCATTCTTTGTCATTTCCTTGTTCATGTACACCCTTTCTCCACAATTCTTTAATTTGTTCTTATTCTCCATGACTAACTGCTTTTCTCTATAGCTCTCAAGTTCTATTTTGCATGTTTTCGGTCCTATCTTAATGACTTTCTTTATTTTTAGGTTTATATTCATTTCTCTCTGGCAAAATTTATGAATTTCGTTTCTCAGTACACTTCGTTCGTCTGTGTTAATGTCTAAGCCTGTCATCACGATGTTATTTTTAATACTTTCCTTTTCTAACCTCTCTACACTTTTCTTCATTTCGTCCATTTCTTTTTTGATGACACTGTTTTCTTCCCTTAGCTGCATATTCTCTTCCTTTAATTTCATTAGCTCATCTTGGTACTTCTTCTGATCTCTCTTAATCTCTTTAGTGTCACTTAGGAGCTCTTTCATCATCTCTGTAAGGCTGTCTATTTTGGAATCTCTTTCTTTGCTTTTCTTCGTTGGGGACCTTTGCATTTTTTTGCTTCTCTTGAAAATGTCTGTCACGGCAAGATCTTCTCTTTTTCTTTTCCCTTCGTCTGATGTTGCGTTATATTTACAACCTGTCGAAAATGTTGGGCGCCGAAATCGAAGGGCTGATGAATTCAGTTCAGACCGACAATGAGACTGGCAGCGAAGGTGAAGAAGCGACGACAGTTTGGCTGTTCCAGATTACATTGATGAAGAAAGTGAGGCATTCATTGACCAATGTTTAGATTCGATTGAAATGGGTGAGGCCATTGCTGCGGGTATGAACCTGAGTAGTCTCAGTGCGGGTGAAGGAGAATCAATACCATCTACTTTGGCTAATGCTGCGTTTGATTTTACTGCTACTGTTATATCCGATGATGACTTCTACCAGCTCTTGGACAAGACGTATGAGCAATGCCCTAGCCACGACGTTCAAATTATCCTAGGTGACTTTAACGCAAAGCTTAGAAGAGAGGAAGTCTTTAGTAGCGTGGCCGGAAAGCACAGCCTGCA
Source organism: Brachypalpus laphriformis (assembly GCA_945910035.1). Lineage (NCBI taxonomy): Eukaryota > Metazoa > Arthropoda > Insecta > Diptera > Syrphidae > Brachypalpus > Brachypalpus laphriformis. The sequence continues at coordinate 223,358,871 of OX246753.1, read as the reverse complement.
CGACAACACTTCCGGCAACGGACTCAGGCTAATCGACTTTGCGGCGGGGCGAAACTTTGTTGTAGCTAGTACGCGGTTCCCACGTCTCGATATCCACAAAGGAACATGGCTCTCCTCTGATCGAAAAATCGTCAACCAAATCGATCACATTGCGATCGACGCAAGGCACTCTTCCAGTATTCTGGGTGTCCGGACTTTCCGAGGAGCCAACGTGGACTCGGATCACTACCTAGTTGTAGCCAAGGTACGGGTGCGGATATCCACAATGGAGCGAAATCAACGAAATGCTGTGAGGAAATTTGACGTCGAAAAGCTACAATCGCAAGAGACCGCCAGAACCTTTGCCGATCGTGTTTCTTCTAATCTCAATCTTTGTCCTATGCCGGCAGCAGCAAATGCGAAAGACCAGTGGCAGCGTTGCCAACAAGCCATCAGAGATGCCGCCTCTGATGTACTGGGTTTCTCTCGCCCACCACAACGAAACCCCTGGTTTGATGAGGAATGCCGGCAAGCACATGCAGCAAAACAAGAGGCGTACAAAGCGGCGCTGCATAGAAGGACTAGAGCTGCTTACGAGCTATACGTGCGCAGGAGAAAAGAGGAACATCGACTTCTCAGAAAGAAGAAAAAAGAGCATGAGAAGCGCTCGATCGAGGAAATTGAGAGACTTTATTGCAGGAATGATGTTCGAGAATTTTACCAAAGGGTAAAAAGAACAGAAGCCTGCAGGGACGAAAATGGCAACGTAGTGGTAGAATCGCAGTCGGTGCTGAGGATATGGAAGGAACATTTCTGCAGACTATTAAACGGCGATGATGACCAATATTCCGCTGTCAGGTAGAACGAGCCATTCAACAGTGATGATGGCAGTCAATATTCCCGTCAACCCGATCACAATGAAGTGAGGATATCGATATCTAAACTCAAATCCAACAAAGCTGCTGGAGCCGACGGCATTGCCGCTGAACTTTTCAATGCAGGAGGAGATGAGTTGGTAAGGAGCATGCACACGCTCATCTGTAAAATCTGGTCGGAAGAAAGTATGCCCGATGAATGGAACCTCAGCATCGTTTGCCCGATCCTGAAGAAAGGAGACCCTCTGAACTGCGCCAATTACAGAGGTATAAGTCTCCTCAACATCGCATATAAGATCCTGTCTGCCGTATTATGTGAACACCTAAAACCGATCGTCAACAACCTGATAGGTCCTTATCGGTGCGGTTTCAGGCCGGGAAAGTCCACCATTGACCAAATATTCCCACTATGGCAGATCTCGGAAAAAACCCATGAATATAAAATCGATACGCACCACCTCTTCATCGATTTCAAAGTTGCCTATGATAGCGTACATAGAGACGAGGTATACAGAGCCATGTCTAGTCTTGGCATCCCTGCCAAGCTCGTCCGTTTTTGCAGAATGACGATGGAGAACTCTCGCTGCTCCATCAAAATCGGTAAGAATATCACCAAACCATTCGATGTCAGGTAAGGGCTTAGACAAGGTGACGGGCTATCATGCGATTTCTTTAATATAGTACTTGAGAGAATTGTACGAAACTCACAAGCCAACACCGGAGGTACAATCGTTTACAAACCTATACAACTACTCGCTTATGCCGATGACATTGACATAATCGGAAGAACTCAGCGGGCCGTCAATGGGGCATTTACGAGTATTGAGTTGGAGGCAGCAAATATGGGTCTAGCGGTCAATGAAAGCAAAACAAAATATATGCTGTCTACAAAAAACGGCACCCAACATCGGCGTCTTGAACAGACCGCCACAATAGACAGATATAATTTTGAGGTAGTAAAGGATTTTGTCTACCTAGGCTCTTTGGTGAACTCCGCAAATGACATCAGTAGAGAGATCACACGAAGAATTACTCTTGCCAATCGTTGTTTCTATGGGCTAAGACGGCAATTGAGTAGCAAAGCCCTATCTCGAACTACTAAGGTAACTCTTTATAAGACACTAATCATCCCAGTCCTGCTGTATGGCGCAGAGGCATGGGCTTTGACAAAACCAGATGAGGATGCCCTTGGTTATTTCGAGAAAAAAGTTCTTCGAGCGATCTTTGGTCCCATCTGCATAGACTGTGAGTGGATCCCGAACTATACTGCCTGTACAAGGACATCGACTTAGCCAGAAGAGTTCACATACAGCGACTAAGATGGATGGGTCATTTAGAGCGGATGGAGCCCAACCTTCCCGCTAAGAAAGTATTCGATCCATCCCGGATGGACGACGCAGTAGAGGGCGACCTCGCGGTAACTGGCGCAAACAAGTGGAGGAGGACCTCAACCAACTTGGCGTGCGCAACTGGAGGAAGCTGGCTGGTAACCGCGCTGACTGGAGAGGTTTGCTGTTTGAGGCCCAGGTCCACCCCGGACTGTAGCGCCATCTAAGTAAGTAAGAAAGTACTCCTTAAAAACCCTTAAAGCATCCTCCACTTCTCCTCTTTGTTTCAATTTCTTTAGCTCTGCTCTGTTAGAACATTAACTATTGTACGACACCTCTTTATTTATTTATCTTCTTTAAACAGCTAACCTACCTCAATATTCTATATCTCACATTAAAATTACTAATTCAAGGCCGGCGTTGAAGAATAAACAATCAGTTTGACTCCCATAGTCCAGATTTTTTATTTTAATTTGTATTCCTCGCTTATATCATTCTCTTTACTCATATCATACATTTACTTATTTATTTTTTCTCTACCGAACAGCAAACAAATCAATTTGACTCACATAGTCCAGATTGATTTTTTTTCCTTATGAGTATGTCATCCTCTTTACTCATATCATACTCTTTTTTCTTTATGGAACAGCAGCAGATAAATATTTGTAGTGCACAGCATTTGCTATGGGATAAACATTTACTAATTCAGGATGAGCATTCAAGAATAAACACACAGCAATGAATCAGCCCAGAATTTTTGTCAAATTCTTATCACCCCCAGGCACTCTAACATTCATGTAACCCTTCTCACTCTAGCAAATTATCAATGGCCCAGCTATTTACTGCCAATTAAGTCAAACCAATCTCTAAAATATGATCATACACGCACACACACACACACACACAGATCAATTGAAATAAAAAAAATAAAAAATCTCTAAGCAATCATAACCTATCTATGGAGCATTTCCTGGAATTAACCAATTTCCCCAATCAAACCAATCTAAGCTCCACCCCCCCACACACGCAGATGAATAGAAATAAAATCCCCCTTTTTCTTTACCGAATAGCAAACAGATCAATTTGACTCACATAGTGCAGATTTTTTATTTTTATTTTTTCCTTATGTCGTCCTTTTTACTCATATTATACTTCTTAGAGAACAGCAACAGATGAACAGATGCTATGGGATAAAAACTTACAAACTCAGGATCAGCATTCAAGAATAAACACACAGCTATGAATCAGCCTGACTCGTAGCCTATAACTCTTCTCAAATTCTTATACGTGTTCATAATTCCTCTATAGAATCCGAAACTGAATTCTTGGAACCAGCCAAACACCCCTCTCCCCTCTCCCTCTCACCCTCCCTAAAAAAAAAAAGACACTGATCAATAGAAATAAAAAACAAAATACACTCTAAGCAATCAGCATTCAAGAATAAACACACAGCTATGAATCTGCCTGACTCGTAGCCCAGAACTCTTTTCAAATTCTTATACGTGTTCATTATTCATCTATAGAATCCGAAACCCAATTCCTGGAATCTGCCAAACTCCCCTCTCCCACTCATCCTTCCTAAACGAAAAAAGACACACAATGATCAATAGAAATAACAAAATTAAAAATTTCCTCTAAGCAATCTTAACCCATGTATGGAATCCGATACCCATTTCCCCAATCAAACCAATCTAAGATCCACCCCCAATGACGTCGCGCCCAGAGAATAAAAACCAAATACCTCGCTCTCAACAGCAACCAAATTTCCTCCAAGCAATCATAACCCATGTATGGAATCCGATACCCATTTCTCCAATCAAACCAATTTAAGATCCGCCCCCGATGACGTCACACCCAGAGAATAAAATCAAAATACCTCGCGCTCAACAGCAATAAAAAAAAAAAATCTCCTCTAAGCAATCATAACCCATCTATAGAATTTGCCAATTTCCCCAGTCAAACCAATCACATACACACACACACACACACACACACACACACATGTGTATGTGATTGGTTTGACTGGGGAAATTGGCAAATTCTATAGATGGGTTATGATTGCTTAGAGGAGATTTTTTTTTTTTATTGCTGTTGAGCGCGAGGTATTTTGATTTTATTCTCTGGGTGTGACGTCATCGGGGGCGGATCTTAAATTGGTTTGATTGGAGAAATGGGTATCGGATTCCATACATGGGTTATGATTGCTTGGAGGAAATTTGGTTGCTGTTGAGAGCGAGGTATTTGGTTTTTATTCTCTGGGCGCGACGTCATTGGGGGTGGATCTTAGATTGGTTTGATTGGGGAAATGGGTATCGGATTCCATACATGGGTTAAGATTGCTTAGAGGAAATTTTTAATTTTGTTATTTCTATTGATCAGTGTGTGTCTTTTTTCGTTTAGGAAGGATGAGAGGGAGAGGGGAGTTTGGCAGATTCCAGGAATTGGGTTTCGGATTCTATAGATGAATAATGAACACGTATAAGAATTTGAAAAGAGTTCTGGGCTACGAGTCAGGCAGATTCATAGCTGTGTGTTTATTCTTGAATGCTGATTGCTTAGAGTGTATTTTGTTTTTTATTTCTATTGATCAGTGTCTTTTTTTTTTTTAGGGCGGGTGAGAGGGAGAGGGGAGAGGGGTGTTTGGCTGGTTCCAAGAATTCAGTTTCGGATTCCATAGAGGAATTATGAACACGTATAAGAATTTGAGAAGAGTTATAGGCTACGAGTCAGGCTGATTCATAGCTGTGTGTTTATTCTTGAATGCTGATCCTGAGTTTGTAAGTTTTTATCCCATAGCATCTGTTCATCTGTTGCTGTTCTCTAAGAAGTATAATATGAGTAAAAAGGACGACATAAGAAAAAAAAAAATAAAAAATCTGGACTATGTGAGTCAAATTGATCTGTTTGCTATTCGGTAAAGAAAAAGGGGGATTTTATTTCTATTCATCTGCGTGTGTGGGGGGGTGGAGCTTAGATTGGTTTGATTGGGGAAATTGGTTAATTCCAGGAAATGCTCCATAGATAGGTTATGATTGCTTAGAGATTTTTTATTTTTTTTATTTCAATTGATCTGTGTGTGTGTGTGTGTGTGTGCGTGTATGATCATATTTTAGAGATTGGTTTGACTTAATTGGCAGTAAATAGCTGGGCCATTGATAATTTGCTAGAGTGAGAAGGGTTACATGAATGTTAGAGTGCCTGGGGGTGATAAGAATTTGACAAAAATTCTGGGCTGATTCATTGCTGTGTGTTTATTCTTGAATGCTCATCCTGAATTAGTAAATGTTTATCCCATAGCAAATGCTGTGCACTACAAATATTTATCTGCTGCTGTTCCATAAAGAAAAAAGAGTATGATATGAGTAAAGAGGATGACATACTCATAAGGAAAAAAAATCAATCTGGACTATGTGAGTCAAATTGATTTGTTTGCTGTTCGGTAGAGAAAAAATAAATAAGTAAATGTATGATATGAGTAAAGAGAATGATATAAGCGAGGAATACAAATTAAAATAAAAAATCTGGACTATGGGAGTCAAACTGATTGTTTATTCTTCAACGCCGGCCTTGAATTAGTAATTTTAATGTGAGATATAGAATATTGAGGTAGGTTAGCTGTTTAAAGAAGATAAATAAATAAAGAGGTGTCGTACAATAGTTAATGTTCTAACAGAGCAGAGCTAAAGAAATTGAAACAAAGAGGAGAAGTGGAGGATGCTTTAAGGGTTTTTAAGGAGTACTTTCTTACTTACTTAGATGGCGCTACAGTCCGGGGTGGACCTGGGCCTCAAACAGCAAACCTCTCCAGTCAGCGCGGTTACCAGCCAGCTTCCTCCAGTTGCGCACGCCAAGTTGGTTGAGGTCCTCCTCCACTTGTTTGCGCCAGTTACCGCGAGGTCGCCCTCTACTGCGTCGTCCATCCGGGATGGATCGAATACTTTCTTAGCGGGAAGGTTGGGCTCCATCCGCTCTAAATGACCCATCCATCTTAGTCGCTGTATGTGAACTCTTCTGGCTAAGTCGATGTCCTTGTACAGGCAGTATAGTTCGGGATCCACTCACAGTCTATGCAGATGGGACCAAAGATCGCTCGAAGAACTTTTTTCTCGAAATAACCAAGGGCATCCTCATCTGGTTTTGTCAAAGCCCATGCCTCTGCGCCATACAGCAGGACTGGGATGATTAGTGTCTTATAAAGAGTTACCTTAGTAGTTCGAGATAGGGCTTTGCTACTCAATTGCCGTCTTAGCCCATAGAAACAACGATTGGCAAGAGTAATTCTTCGTGTGATCTCTCTACTGATGTCATTTGCGGAGTTCACCAAAGAGCCTAGGTAGACAAAATCCTTTACTACCTCAAAATTATATCTGTCTATTGTGGCGGTCTGTTCAAGACGCCGATGTTGGGTGCCGTTTTTTGTAGACAGCATATATTTTGTTTTGCTTTCATTGACCGCTAGACCCATATTTGCTGCCTCCAACTCAATACTCGTAAATGCCCCATTGACGGCCCGCTGAGTTCTTCCGATTATGTCAATGTCATCGGCATAAGCGAGTAGTTGTATAGGTTTGTAAACGATTGTACCTCCGGTGTTGGCTTGTGAGTTTCGTACAATTCTCTCAAGTACTATATTAAAGAAATCGCATGATAGCCCGTCACCTTGTCTAAGCCCTTACCTGACATCGAATGGTTTGGTGATATTCTTACCGATTTTGATGGAGCAGCGAGAGTTCTCCATCGTCATTCTGCAAAAACGGACGAGCTTGGCAGGGATGCCAAGACTAGACATGGCTCTGTATACCTCGTCTCTATGTACGCTATCATAGGCAACTTTGAAATCGATGAAGAGGTGGTGCGTATCGATTTTATATTCATGGGTTTTTTCCGAGATCTGCCATAGTGGGAATATTTGGTCAATGGTGGACTTTCCCGGCCTGAAACCGCACCGATAAGGACCTATCAGGTTGTTGACGATCGGTTTTAGGTGTTCACATAATACGGCAGACAGGATCTTATATGCGATGTTGAGGAGACTTATACCTCTGTAATTGGCGCAGTTCAGAGGGTCTCCTTTCTTCAGGATCGGGCAAACGATGCTGAGGTTCCATTCATCGGGCATACTTTCTTCCGACCAGATTTTACAGATGAGCGTGTGCATGCTCCTTACCAACTCATCTCCTCCTGCATTGAAAAGTTCAGCGGCAATGCCGTCGGCTCCAGCAGCTTTGTTGGATTTGAGTTTAGATATCGATATCCTCACTTCATTGTGATCGGGTTGACGGGAATATTGACTGCCATCATCACTGTTGAATGGCTCGTTCTACCTGACAGCGGAATATTGGTCATCATCGCCGTTTAATAGTCTGCAGAAATGTTCCTTCCATATCCTCAGCACCGACTGCGATTCTACCACTACGTTGCCATTTTCGTCCCTGCAGGCTTCTGTTCTTTTTACCCTTTGGTAAAATTCTCGAACATCATTCCTGCAATAAAGTCTCTCAATTTCCTCGATCGAGCGCTTCTCATGCTCTTTTTTCTTCTTTCTGAGAAGTCGATGTTCCTCTTTTCTCCTGCGCACGTATAGCTCGTAAGCAGCTCTAGTCCTTCTATGCAGCGCCGCTTTGTACGCCTCTTGTTTTGCTGCATGTGCTTGCCGGCATTCCTCATCAAACCAGGGGTTTCGTTGTGGTGGGCGAGAGAAACCCAGTACATCAGAGGCGGCATCTCTGATGGCTTGTTGGCAACGCTGCCACTGGTCTTTCGCATTTGCTGCTGCCGGCATAGGACAAAGATTGAGATTAGAAGAAACACGATCGGCAAAGGTTCTGGCGGTCTCTTGCGATTGTAGCTTTTCGACGTCAAATTTCCTCACAGCATTTCGTTGATTTCGCTCCATTGTGGATATCCGCACCCGTACCTTGGCTACAACTAGGTAGTGATCCGAGTCCACGTTGGCTCCTCGGAAAGTCCGGACACCCAGAATACTGGAAGAGTGCCTTGCGTCGATCGCAATGTGATCGATTTGGTTGACGATTTTTCGATCAGAGGAGAGCCATGTTCCTTTGTGGATATCGAGACGTGGGAACCGCGTACTAGCTACAACAAAGTTTCGCCCCGCCGCAAAGTCGATTAGCCTGAGTCCGTTGCCGGAAGTGTTGTCGTGCAGGCTGTGCTTTCCGGCCACGCTACTAAAGACTTCCTCTCTTCTAAGCTTTGCGTTAAAGTCACCTAGGATAATTTGAACGTCGTGGCTAGGGCATTGCTCATACGTCTTGTCCAAGAGCTGGTAGAAGTCATCATCGGATATAACAGTAGCAGTAAAATCAAACGCAGCATTAGCCAAAGTAGATGGTATTGATTCTCCTTCACCCGCACTGAGACTACTCAGGTTCATACCCGCAGCAATGGCCTCACCCATTTCAATCGAATCTAAACATTGGTCAATGAATGCCTCACTTTCTTCATCAATGTAATCTGGAACAGCCAAACTGTCGTCGCTTCTTCACCTTCGCTGCCAGTCTCATTGTCGGTCTGAACTGAATTCATCAGCCCTTCGATTTCGGCGCCCAACATTTTCGACAGGTTGTAAATATAACGCAACATCAGACGAAGGGAAAAGAAAAAGAGAAGATCTTGCCGTGACAGACATTTTCAAGAGAAGCAAAAAAATGCAAAGGTCCCCAACGAAGAAAAGCAAAGAAAGAGATTCCAAAATAGACAGCCTTACAGAGATGATGAAAGAGCTCCTAAGTGACACTAAAGAGATTAAGAGAGATCAGAAGAAGTACCAAGATGAGCTAATGAAATTAAAGGAAGAGAATATGCAGCTAAGGGAAGAAAACAGTGTCATCAAAAAAGAAATGGACGAAATGAAGAAAAGTGTAGAGAGGTTAGAAAAGGAAAGTATTAAAAATAACATCGTGATGACAGGCTTAGACATTAACACAGACGAACGAAGTGTACTGAGAAACGAAATTCATAAATTTTGCCAGAGAGAAATGAATATAAACCTAAAAATAAAGAAAGTCATTAAGATAGGACCGAAAACATGCAAAATAGAACTTGAGAGCTATAGAGAAAAGCAGTTAGTCATGGAGAATAAGAACAAATTAAAGAATTGTGGAGAAAGGGTGTACATGAACAAGGAAATGACAAAGAATGAAAAAGAAATCCAACGCAAATTAAAGGAAATAGCAGATGAGGAAAGGAAAAGGGGAAGAAAAGAAGATTGGAGAACAAAAGGTGATTATGGATAACGCCGAATGGAGATGGAATAAAAACAACAATAAACTAGAAGAAGTAGTAAAAGCTTCAGGGTCGCAAGGCCGAAACTACATAAGTAGAGGAAAAGAAGAGAAACAGAACAGAAATTCACCAGAAAACTAGATGTAGTAAAGAAGGATGAGACCTTAGAAAAGTACAATACAAACTTCGGATATAGAGAGATAAACTTTCAAAACAAAAACCAAATCAGAAATAATAGTAAGAACAGAAAAACAGACAGTTGGAAAATAGGAACCTGGAATGTGCGGGGACTAGTAGTAGCATACGGGCCAAATGAAGATGACAAAAAAGACGAAAAAGAAAAATTCTGGGAAAAACTTCAAGAGGCGTGCGAAAAAAGTAAAGGAAACTTGATAATAGCCGGAGATATGAATGCAAGAGTGGGAAAAGAAAAGGAAAAGTGGGAAGGGGTGATAGGAGGTAATGGAGAAGAAAAAATAAATACTTATGGAAAAATACTACTGGAGCTCTGTTTAGTCAACGATCTGGTCATAACAAATACCCTTTTTACACATAAAGATATACACAAATTCGCAAGAGAAATGGCAAGCAAGACTGAGAAGTCCATTATAGACTATATCATCATAGAACGCACTAACAGAGGAGTCTTAATAGATGTGAGAGTTAAGAGGGGCTATAAAATTGGAAGAGATCACTACCTCCTGGAAACAGTGCTAAGAGAAAAAAGTACTTTACAAGTCTCAGGATATGAAAATAAAAAAGAAAGAAAATCTCAAGAACGAATTAAAGTATACAAATTGAGAACTGAAGAAATAAGACATGTATATCAGAATGAGATAACGGAGGAGGTATCCAGATATTCGGAAATACAAATAGATATCGACATGAGATGGAAGAGATTTTAGGAAACAATGTAAAAAGCGGCAGAGAAAATATGCGGGAAAAACAAAATAAGCACCAATAAAACGAGAACTGCATGGTGGACGGAAAATGTGAAGAGAGAAATAAAGATAAAGAAAAAACTATGGAAAGACTAAGTACAGAATAAAAGCATCGATTAATATAACGCCTACAAAAGACAGAGAAACGAACCCAAGAAAACAGTGCTAAAAGCCAAACAAGAAGCATGGGAAAGCTTTGGAAAACGCGAAGAAGAAATCAGCAAAGAAAATTCAAAAATGTTCTATAGGATGATCAAGTCGCTAAAAAATGGAAAAGACTTTAGGCTACAAACAATTAAAGCAAAAGATGGAGACAAATGAAACACACAGGCAAGAGTTACACCGAGAAAGCCACATATCTAAAGAAGAGATAACCGCAGCACTCAAAAGAATTAAACTAGCAAAGGCACCAGGAATCGACGAAATTGCACCAGAGTACATTAAATACCTCGGAGAAGATGGAGAGAACGAACTGAGAAAGATACTGATCATGATATGGATAAGGCAGAAAATCCCACAGGAATGGAAATATGATTCTGCCTATATACAAGAAAGGATATGAAAAATATTGCGGGAACTACAGAGGCATCACACTGCTTACCACTGCTCTCAAAGTATACGAAACAATACTCGAAAAAAGATTAAGAAGGACTGTGGAAAGACAACTTTCGGATCTACAAAGCGGATTTCGACCAGCACATAGTATACAAGACAAGACCTTCACAGTGCAGCAGTTAAAGATGTCTACATATGTTTTTTAGATATGAAGAAGGCATTCGATACAATAAGTAGAGTGAAAATTTGGATGAGCCTAAGAAATAAAGGAGTGGAAGAAGAACTTATAGAGGCAATTAAAAGTATATATAAAAAGACTTATAATGTAGTGAGAACCAGTAACAGGATGTCTGACGCATTTAAAACATCCGACGGAGTCAGACAAGGGGGTACACTAAGCCCACTTTTGTTCATCTGCGCCATGGACGATGCAATCACACAGTGTCAGGAAAGGATGGAAATTTTCAATGCGGGATATAGGCGCCTAGAACCCATCTCTTTATGGGCATGTGCTTTTGCCGATGACATTATACTCTTTGCAAACTCTGAAAGAAAATTAGAGAAAAACTTACAAGTATGGAAGGAGGTCCTGGAATCTCAAAATCTGCACCTCAATGTCGAGAAAACTCAAGTGATGGTCGTAAGTAACAGAACAGGGACGATAAGAGTGAGTGTGGACGGAGTGACCTTCGAGCAAGTTGAAAATTATAAGTATCTTGGAAGCGTTATTAACAGCAAGGGCAACTTAGAGGAAGAATTGAAGGCAAGGATCCAATCTTCAAATAGGCTGTACGCAGTGCTGCAGAAAAAAATTCTAGATCATAAAGAAATAACTCGAGCCACAAAAATATCAATCTTTAAGTCCATGTACCTACCAGTACTGTTGCATGGAGGAGAAAACTGGGTCCTTACTGAAAGATGAGAATAGCAAATACAGGCCATGGAAATGAAATACCTTCGAAGAGTGATAGGAGTAAAGAGAATCGACAGAAAAAGAAATGAAGGCATCCGAAAAGAGCTAAATGTGGAATCCGTGAAAAAAGTTATAGAAGATAAAAAACTGAGATGGTTTGGACACCTAGTGAGGATGGAAGACAACAGACAAGTAAAAAAATCTGGGAGGCTAGAACTGAAGGGAAGAACAGAAGGGGAAGGCCCAGGACAACATGGAACAATGCACTAGAGAAAGTACTAAAAGATGCAGGAGAAAGCTGGAACTCGGCGAAGGAAACAGCTAGAGACAGGAAGAAATGGAGAAAATTTATTAAAGAAAGGATGACGGAAACCAGAAACAGAACCTCGACACCGTAGGCTACAAGAGGACCGGATTATGTATGCATGTATGTAAATATAAAAATAATGCAAATTTCGAAGAAATAATACCGAAAAAAACAATCGAAAAGGTAATGCAATATGATTTTGTATGGCGAAAAAAGTTCACCTCACTGGCCCTGTCTGCCTACAGGCGGGCTCAATAAATGGTCAAAATTTTCTAAATAATTGCGCACCATAATCAAATAGCAATACACCATTCGAAGCTCCACACTTCTCCAACTCACCGAAAATTTATTCAACTTGATTTTATGAAAAGTACTGTTATCTATCAAAAATTCAAAATAATTATCCTAGACTTATTTAACTCTCAACCTCCACGCGGTGACAGCCGGGTGCCTAGTACCTTAATCCAAGAAATGGGTAACCAACCCCGTTTGGCGGATTCTTGGTGGCAGCAGATGAGAGAGGGGGGGAAGAGTGCTTTTCTCACTAGAGCGCTTCTTCCTGTTCCAGGCGGCAGCGGACGAATTCCCTAGACGGAGTCAACGGTGGCGTCTATAGTTCCAGTTAGGTTGAACTTAGTGAACACCTTGCGCGAGCTGCTTCGACGTATTCGGATCACAGGTCGGTAAGGAATTTCCAATGTTGGTCAGGACATTGGAATAGAGATGGTGGCGGAGGAGCCCTTAATGGGCCAACGGCAGCGCTCATACTCCCGTAGTGGACTACTGGCACCGGTGTACCCGGCCCCTCGTCCTAGGGGAATAATTAAGGAACTGGCCCTCCAGGTTGGGGGTTGTGCCGTCGGGGTAACTTCCCTACCACGTAAAAACCGCATGGTTCCGAAACAACCAAAAGCCTCGGATAAGGATGACTCAACTAATGACGACCCCAGCAAACGAAATAAGGACAACGACCTTCGGATCTGTACGTGGAATGTTCTGTCCCTTTACAGACCACGTGCAGCCGAACAACTAGCAGTGGCCCTAGACTGCTATAAAGCAGATATTACCGCCATCCAGGAAGTGCGATGGGATGGGCCGGGCAAAAAGAGGATGAAAAACTGTGACATCTACTACGGTGATTGCTACAGAGGCAACAGGCAACGCTTATTCGGATGCGGATTTGTCATACGCGGCAGACTTAGGCAAGAAGTCTTAAGCTTCCGACACGTGAGCGAGCGTATTATGACTATCCGGATCAAGGCTAAATTCGCTAACATAAGCCTAATATGTGTTCATGCCCCCACAGAAGAAAAGGACCCTGCCACCAAAGAGTGTTTCTACGAGCTCCTCGACAAAACATACGAGCAATGTCCTAAATACGACGTTAAAATCGTATTGGGCGATTTTAACGCCAAAATAGGAAAGGAGGACGTCTTTGGTAGGGCAGTCGGTAAGCATAGCCTACAAGACACCACGTCTGATAACGGACTAAGGCTAATTGATTTCGCTGTGGAGCGAAATGTCACCATAGTAAGCACATGGTTTCCTCATCTTGATATTCATAAGCAGACATGGCGGTCCAATGATCATGTCACGATCAACCAAATTGATCATATTGCGATCGACGCAAGGCATGCCTCCAGTATTCTGGATGTCCGGACCTTCCGAGCGGCCAACATAGACTCGGATCATTACCTTGTTGTAGCCAAGGTACGAATGCGGATATCCCAATCTGAGCAACAAAGAAGAATTACTGTGAGAAAATTTAACGTGGAAAAGCTACAATCGCAAGAGACCGCCAGACTCTTCGCTGAACGCGTATACCGAAATCTCTCAATCACCCCCTTGCCGCCAGCATCAAGTACCGAAGACCAGTGGCAACGCTGCCAACATGCCATCAGAATCGCCGCGACTGATGTGTTGGGTCTCGCTCGACCACCACCGCGAAACCCCTGGTTTGACGAAGAATGCCGGCGAGTTCATGCAGCAAAACAAGAGGCATACAAAGCGGCGCTGCAAAGGAAGACGAGAGCTGCTCGTGAGCTCTACGAGCAAAAGAGACGGGAAGAACATCGGCTTCTCCAAAAGAAGAAGAAAGAGCATGAGAAGCGCGCGTTTGAGAATATCGAGAGTCTATACTCCAGGAACAATGTACAGAAGTTTTACCAAAAGGTAAAAAGAACGTGTCAGAGAAGTAATACCCGTACAGAAACCTGTAGAGATGAAAATGGAAACGTCGTAGTAGAATCACAGTCGGTGCTGAGAATATGGAAAAACTACTTCTGCAGACTGTATAACGGCGACGAAGACCAACATCCCGCTGTCAGGCAGAATGAACCATTCAACATAGACGATGATAGTCAAAATTTCCGTCCACCTGACCAAAACGAAGTGAGGATAGCAATATCCAAGCTAAAATCCAACAAGGCTGCTGGACCTGACGGCTTACCGGTCGAACTTTTCAAGGCAGCTGGGGATGAATTGGTAGAGTGCATACACCAACTCATTTCTAATATTTGGTCAGACGAGTGTATGCCTGATGAATGGAATCTCAGCATCGTTTGCCCGATCCACAAGAAAGGAGACCCCCTCAACTGCGCCAATTATAGAGGCATCAGTCTCCTCAACATCGCATACAAGATCTTTTCTGCGATATTGTGTGAACGCCTGAAACCCTTTATCAACAGCCTGATTGGACCCTATCAGTGCGGTTTCAGGCCAGGAAAGTCCACCATCGATCAAATATTCACACTTCGGCAGATCCTGAAGAAAACCCAAGGATTCCAAATCGATACTCACCACCTCTTTATCCATTTCAAGGCCGCCTATGACAGCATCTATAGAGAAGAGAACGAAAGTGCTTAGAGTAATACAAAGCCTGTATGAAAATAATAAGATCGCAGTATGGGATGGAAACAAAATGTCCAACTGGTTTGAGTCGCACATGGGAGTAAAACAGGGTTGTCTCTTGAGTCCTCTCCTCTTCTCCATATTTTTGGATGACCTCACAACGTTTCTTCCAGGAGGACTAGTGTTTGGTGGAGTTCATATAAAGGTTTTGTTGTACGCGGATGATATTGTCATTCTGGCAGAATCCACAACAATGCTACAAATGATGATTAACAAGCTACAACAATATTGCAGCTTATGGAATCTCTCAGTGAATACCAATAAGTCAAAAATAATGGTGTTTCGAAATGGTACTGGACGGTATTCAAGGCTGGAAAAATGGACCTGGCAAAATGAAGTACTCGAAGTTGTGAAGGAATATAAGTACCTTGGGGTAATTATTACTCCCCAAATGTCGTTCAAAACACATCTGAGAGAGAAGCTCAAAGAAGCGAAAAGAGCAATGAATTGCAGCTGGAAGGGCATCCTCGGAAAAAAAGACGTACCGCCAAGCACCAAATTCAAAATTTTTGAAGCAACTATGAGATCGATCATGTGCTACGCTGCCCAAGTTTGGGGTATCTCGCAGTACGAGGAAGTAGAAGGTTTGCTCAGATACTTTCTAAAAATGATTTTCAGATTGCCGGAAAATACTCCGAATTACATGCTGCATCTGGAAACAGGCTTACCTCCTTTATATGTATTTACCTTAAGGTTGCACTTCCTTTACATTCTAAAAGTTATGGAGCTCCCCCGCCATCGCCTTCCCCATATTATCGCAAAACTCCTGATACACCGAAAACAGCAATTTTTCGGCGAATGGTCTAGGCTAAGCAGGGAATACAATCTCCCCATAGATGAAAATAGCACGGAAACATGGAAGCGTACCCTACAGGAGCTGTTGATGAATATTGAAGATTCCACACGAGCGGCATTCAGAGTGAAAGCGCAGCATAGCGAGACGAGAATCACTTATCCTTTACTCGATCATGATCTGGGGGATAGAAATTATTTCCACGATCGCAACAGCGTAAATACAATTTCCACCATCTTCAAGGCCAGAGGCGAACTTCTTCGACTAAACTTTATGCCCTACGTAAGCGATGGGTATGAGGAATGCACTATATGCAACCTTGGTGCGAAAGAAGACGTTCTCCACTTTATTGGAATATGTCCCGTATTAAAGGAGATTAGGCGAGTCTACTTGGGTAAAAATACACTTGCAGAAAATGAAGTAATCGCGCAATTAAATGGTCAAGACTGGAATCTGTTAGCCAACTATATCAGATCTGCATCAAAATATCGTCAACAAATAATAAACGAAGCTTTTTAGATATATTCGTAAAACCAAAACCAAAACTGTATTTTTTATTTTATTGGAAAATTTGTTTTTAATTATAAATATGAATTAGAATTCTCTCTTTTTTTCGGCTGACGGCAATTGCCAATGTCATTTACTGTGAATTATTGTAACAGACCAAACTTTTGTTAAATAAAAATCACAAATTACTACTACTACTACTAGAGAAGAGCTTTATAGAGCCATGTCTAGTTTTGACATCCCTGCCAAACTTGTCCGCCTGTGCAGGCTGACGATGGAGAACGCTAGCTGCTCCATCAAGGTCGGTAATGACCTCACCGAGACCTTTGATGTCAAAAAAGGCTTTAGACAAGGTGACGCGCTGTCATGTGACTTCTTCAATATTGTACTTGAACGGATTGTGCGGAACTCACAAGCCAACACCGGAGGCACAATCTATTACAAGTCTGTACAACTGCTTGCATACGGCGACGATATAGACATTATCGGAAGATCTCAGCGGGCTGTCACCGGTGCTTTTGCAAGCATTGAGGCGGAAGTGGCCAAAATGGGTTTGGCGATAAACGAGGGCAAAACCAAGTATATGCTGTCAACTAGAAGGGAAAACCAACACCGACGAATTGGACAAAACGTCACCGTGGGCAGCTATAACTTCGAGGTAGTAAGGGACTTTGTCTACCTTGGCTCTGCTATAAATTCTTCTAACAAAATCAGCCTAGAAATCAATCGAAGAATAACTCTTGCCAATCGCTGTTTTTTTGGGCTTATAAGGCAATTCAACAGTAAAGCCCTATCTCGAACAACTAAGGAGACTCTATATAAGACCTTGATCATCCCAGTCCTGCTTTACGGCGCTGAAACATGGACTTTATTAAAAGAGGATGAAGATATCCTTGGTCGCTTCGAGAGAAAAGTTCTTCGTAAGATTTTCGGTCCCGTTTGTGTTGACGGGTTTTGGAGGAGAAGATTCAATCACGAACTATACGAGCTGTATAGCGACATCGACCTAGTCAAAAAACTGCGTATTGGACGTCTGAGATGGCTAGGACATGTAGAGCGAATGGACACCAACGCTCCGGCCCGCAGAGTCTTCGAATCTAACCCGGAGGGACGACGCAGTAGAGGGAATCATCGCCGTAGGTGGCGCGCACAAGTTCAAGGGGACCTCGACCAACTTGGAGTGCGCAACTGGAGGCAATTAGCTAAAGACCGAGCTAAATGGAGAGGCTTGTTGGTTGAGGCCCAGGTTCACCCCGAACTGTAGCGCCACCTAAGTAAGTAAGTAAGACTTATTTAAGCAAATTTTAAGTTTGGACTCATATAACTACCAAACGAAGCGCGGTACGGAAATGCCGAGCACAACAACCAACAGGGCCATCTGTGAACTTTAGCATGGGCTCATCGCTTGCCAGAAAATCAAACACCCGAATCATTTATAGGGCTTTAGGTAATGCCCGGCTAGAGGCGGTATGGGGATTTAGAGAGTTGGACATGGTTGGCATCAGCGTTGCCACAATGCTACTTTTGTAGCAAAAGTGCTACATTTTTTTCAACTTTCTTAGTTTGGTACTTTGCTACTTAAATTTTAGAATGGGATCCATTTTGCTACTTTTTATTTTTCGTATTTACATTGCACTTATTTTCGAGGATCCGTGCAATATGGGTGAGAAGAGTGACGGGTAAAGAAAGGGAGACAGTCATAAAGGAAATATAAAAATCGAGAGGAAAGTCACGTTCCACACCCGAAATGTTCCATTTTCTTCCATTTATCATTATTAGTTCAATCGTGGAGTAGTGAGGATCAAGGGATGATTGAATATTTGGATGTGAGAACGCTCTCCGATACACAATTGTTTTAGTTCACTTATTCCACCCCGAAACTTTGGTAAGTAGTGCTGGACTGAAAACTGGAGTGTGTGAACACGGCATGGCTGCCAACTACGCACTCATCACTTAACATCTAAACAGGGTCTTTGGTAATGATTTCTGTTCCTTTCGATCGCAACAGCGCATTTGTGGCTGAATGCTGAATTTGTTGATCGGTGCAATTAAAACACGCGATGCCTTCTGTCGTTTATTTATTCTGTCAGGATTGAAAAAGTAGTGAACTGCCTTAAATCCTTCATTCCTTTGAAGCGAGTGAGACCGGGAAGTACAAACAAGATTAAATGTTACTTTCTTTGACAGAAATAAAATATACTACCAGTAGTCCATTATTTTCGGACTTTTCATATCGCTTGGAAAGGCACTGGCAATTGTGATAAGTAAGGCAAATAGAAATATTGTTGAAAGCATTTCTTTTACTTATGAGCAAAATGGAAAGGAAATGAAAGACAAGAACCATTGTATTCCGATGTTATTAATTTCATTTCCAAAATGCTCTGTCTTCCCAATAGCTCAGCAGCAGCTAAGTGAGTTTTTTCTAATCTAAATCTTGTAAAAAATGACCTGACCAACGGGGACAATATTAGTACCGTAGAGCTAATAATGTTTCTTAAGCAAATTAAATCTGAGTACTTTTAAAAAGCCTTATCTAACCTGTATTTGCGTACATACGAGCATGTATACAAATATTGGGGGTGGTGGTAATGTCGTCAATTGTCACGCTAATGGTTCATAATTCAAATCCTGATGTCAGCAAGCATTTATTTATTTCTCACAAAATATATAAAGTCAGTCCGATCAATTGCGAAAGTTTGTGTGAACACTACTGCGAAGGCAGTAGTAGCTTGGTCATATGGCTGAAAAAATTGTTCGCTATGTTGATGATGATTTGCCTATGACACCGGTTCTCGAGAAAAAATACTGCGAATCAGAAGCAAAGACATAAATAAGAAAAATGGCCCCAGTTATCTGGACGCCACCCCTGGAGTTTCTCTGAGGCATAATCAACTGAGCCTCAAATGCCTCCACCAAATCTTTCTCTCTCTCTCTCTCTCTCTATCTATCCCTTTCAACGCCCGCACTGTGTGTAAACATGTTAAGGGTATTCATAACCCCTTGAGTACGTGCAAATTATAAACAAAAAAAAAAAAATTGTATTTCTTTTTATTAAGGTTTATGTAACTTATTCTTATATTCTTCATTTATTCATCCGCCATTTTTGCAAAATAAACTAGTTGCTCTTACAAACATTTTTGTTTTTTTTTTTTTTTTGGTATTGTACTTTAGGCTACTTTTCAGAATGGAAAATTTAGCTACTTTTGCTACTTTTCCAAATTTTTTGGGCTACATTTAACTAGAATCGACCGACAACCCTGGCTGGCATTTTCAGCGTACAAGGTTCCTTAAATTCCTGATATAGATCGTTTCAAATGGGTATGCAGTAAGTTCGCGCTTGTTTTCTCTTTTCCAGTCATTCCACACAAAACAGAAGAAAAATCGCATATACCCTCACTTTCATGTTTACTGCGTGAATTCTCAACGCAGACTGATCAATTTCTTGAATACGATTGGTCAATAAGGTGTTAAATGTATAGAGAAAATAAGAAGCCGCCGTTGCCAAATGTGAAAAATGTGAAAAATGAGTGTAAAGAGAATTCATTATTTTTTTTAGTGAAGTGGGTAATGACAATTTAATGGAAGAATGGTTAGTTCTCAGTTATTGTGTTAAGGAGAATGAAGTAAGAACGCTTTGCTAATATGAATTTGGCTTGAAAATATGGGTATGGGAAATTTTAAAAAATGAAAGCATGTTTTTTTTTAATTAAATATGTATATTTTTTTATTAGATGTTTTTTTTTTTTAATGCAATAGCACTTATTATGTACATGTTCGCGTTTTTATATACGCAAAAAATAGTTAATGGGCGCCGTGGCGTAAGTGGTAAGTATGTCGGATCACTACGCATGAGGTTCCAAGTTCGAATCCCAGGAAACACCAAACAAATTTTTTTCACGGTCCCACCTCTCGCGAGCGTCTGACAAACATCCGAGAGTATTGTTGTCCCGAAAAAGCTCCTCAAATCGCCGTTCGAATACGGCACTAAACTGTAGGTCCCTTCCATTCGTGTGAAAAATATAACGCACACAACATGAGTGGTTGCGAGAAGCTAGGCCCTGGCACTTTAAAGAGCTGTTGCGCCAAATATTTATTTATTTAAAAAATAGTTAGAAAATATTATTTTTATACCTAACCCACTTACATACATACATAAAAAAACGTGTATTTCAGCTTAATTACGTCCTGCAATAATTGGGTAAAACTTAAAAAAATGCTAATTTTATTATCCATACATTTATTGCAGAATGTAATTAAATTTTGACAAATAGATAACGCACAGGAAAAACCCACGCTTACCCATTGAGTACTTTAAGTAAAAATAGGTATGATAAAATATCAATGAAAGTGGTGAAAGTTCAGCCGATTCGTAAATATCATTTTCCAGGCCATTTCTTGAACCTTTTCAAAATTTCAAATCATTAGAATCAAATACGAAGTTAAAGCAGCGATATTTTGCTTGAAGTCACTTAAGTAAGCATTTAGAGCTTGAAATTGCTGATTAATTTGAAGTTCACTGCGCTTAACGAGATTTGACGTAGAATCCGCAATAGAACATTATTTTGGAATCAGTTCTGTCAGATGGTGTTGGTTTTGCCTAGCGTTGTGTATTTGGACCCAAATATGTCTGACGTCATCCTAATGAAGAACCCCAAAAAAACAAGTTGCCAATTTTCCCACAATATCCAGCGGTGACCTGAGTGACCCAATACTTTCTTGCCCACCCATGCTGTAGGTGTAAATAAATTTGTTGTTGTGTTCTATTGCTGTGTCAATCGTTGGTTTGCAGTATGTTTGGTGAATGAGCTCTTGCGTGCAAACTTCTTCCAATCGGCGAAGATAAGATTTGATTTCGCGTAATTCCAAAAAAATATGTTGTAAGATTGTAGTATATATAAATATTCCAGTGGCTGTTAACAGTTTCGTATATGCCAACTGTGTCATCTAACTGTTTTATTTTGACTCGTTCCGCTGCCTGTGCCAGTGATGAAAGGACACTTAACAATACTTTGAGAACTACCGACAGTAGTGATTTCACAATCTTTCAGCTTTTGTTTGGCAGGTATCTTCAGGGCGTCGCCTGTCGGATACCAAGTTCTCTGGAACATTATCTGCATTAACCGCTTCTGGTATGGACAGTGGGCACAGGTTGTGTATTACCCTTTTGAAAGTACCATTCTGGGTCCTGACAGTGGCCACCCGAATTAAATCATCATTATCACTTTATCACTTCTTCCACACGTCCTAGTTTCCATTTCATTGGCGAAACATTCGCTTCCTTAAGTACCACCATCGCGCCAGGAGCCGGATTGGGTATTTTATGAGTCCATTTAATCCTTCGTTGTAGAAGAAGTAAATATTCACATGACCATCATTTCCCAAAGTGCTGTTGGATGTGTTGAAGTTGACGGAATTTTTAAATACTATTAATATTGCTGTCCGCAACATCTGGTTCAGGCAGAGTTGTAAGTGGCGCTCCAATTAGGAAATGTCCAGACGTTAAGGCTTATAAGTTACTGGGATCGGAGTGAGAGGCCGCGAGTTTAAAATCGCTTCTATTTGTATAACCACTGTTAGCAATTCCTCGTAAATCAGCGATACTTCACGGAGATGAGTATTAAAAAATTGTTTGCCGACTTAACTGATGCCGCCCAAAGACCTCTAAAATGTGGAGAGCGAGGTGGGATAAATTTCCAATTAACCCTAGGATGGGCAGCTGGGCCTAATCAGGCCCATTTTGAGTTTAAACATATGCAATGATTTATTTTTTTTTTTTTTATTTCCCAAGTACCATACATCTGCCTTAAGCGACACTAAGAAGGAGATAGTCAGGGATTTACATATATTTGATTTGTGACCAGTGCCAACAAAATCATTCGATTAACTACCATGTTTAGTAATATTACATAAATATAATGCATTCATAAAATATACATAAATACAATTTTTATTTTAATTTTTTTACATGGTCAAATCAATAGGTCTTGTTCTTTTCTGCCGTCTTCTGTTTACCATTTCTTGGGTTGGGAGGGTGTTGACTTCGCTGTTTGAGTGTGATATTAGTCTTGTTATGTGCTTTTTACTCGTTCTTCGTGAATGTCGTTGTTTGTTAAGTACCATTCAGCGTCAACTATTGTTCGCAGTATTTTAGATTTTTGTCGTTGGGTTATGTTTGTGTTCGATTTCTTTGCGGTGCCCCAGATTTGAGCTCCGTAAGTCCAGATTGGCTTAATGATAGCTCTATATAATAGGATTTTGTTGTTTATGGATAGTGGAGAGTCTCCTTTAAGCAGCCAGTATAGTTGTCTGAATTTGTTCTTCATTTGGTTCCGCTTCTGCTGTATGCGGTGCTTCCAATTCAGCTTGCTGTCTAAATAGATTCCTAGATATTTGGCTACCGTGTCGATACAGAGGTCTTTGCTGTTGATTTTCAGTGGTTGAAGTGTAAATTTCGTTTTTGTAGTAAATATAACCTGGACCGTTTTCTCTTCATTTAGTTTTATGTGCCAGTCGTCAAACCATTTGAAAGTGTCGTCTAGAATTGTTTGTAGTTGCATAGTCGCTGTTCTTAAGCATTTGTGGGAGTAAAGCAGTATGGTGTCATCAGCAAAAGTGGCAATCATCGATGGTGTCTGTGTTGGAAGAAGAATGTCTCTGGTATAGAGGTTGTACAATAAAGGTCCTAATACACTGCTTTGAGGGACTCCAGCTGGTTTTGTATATAGTTTTGAGTGATCGTCTTTATACTTGATATAGAAATGTCGATCAGTTAAGTAGCTTTTAAACATCAGGTAGAAGTCCGTTGGTAGAAGATTTTCTAGTTTAAGCAGTAGGCCAGCATGCCATATGGTGTCGAAGGCTTAAGCTACGTCAAGGAATACTTCTACGCAGAATCTTTTCTCCTCCAATTGGGTTGAAATTTTGTTAGTCACTCTGTGAATTTGCTGGATTGTCGAGGGTGTGTGTTCGAAGTCCGAACTGGTGGTTAGGTATTGCATTTAGGCTGTTCAATATGGGTGTCATTCGGTCGCTCAGTAGTCTTTCAACGATTTTCGATAGGACAGGATGTAAGCTGATTGGTCTGTATGATGATGTCATGGTTGGATCTTTTCCAGGTTTTGGTATAGCTATTATTTCCGCAACTTTCCATACTTTTGGAAACATTGCATTGTATATGTTTCGAAGGAGTTGGAATGCTTTTGTAGGTAGTTGGTTGAGTCCTGCACATTTGACACATATTGGGACCTTTGAGCAGAAATTCTTTGCGTGACCATATTGTTGCCAGTTGGTACACTGGGAGATGATTCTTTTGCGATGAGCAGTCTCGAAAGATACTTTGCAGTTTAGTAATTTAGTTATGCTGTATATGTGTTTATTGTTTTCGTTGTTCTATATCTATATGAAGAATAATTGGAGGGGTTTTCTTGTTTGTTTATGCTGCATGTTGTGCATGTTTAATATTTTGTGCCCAATTTCTTCGAGTTCTTGTTTGATGTCTTCTGGGTCCGCGGAATGGTGCATGTTACGCAGCACTACCTTTAAGCCTCTTTCTTCTTTCGGCTTAAAAGTGTAATATTTTGTGTTTTTTTGGTGTAGAATTTTTATGATCGTCCTATAGATTGTGGAATCATATGGTTTAATTCTTATTTCATTGTTTTTGAGGACTTTTAAATCATAGCTATTGTTTGCAACTGTATTTAGAGCACTGGTCAGCGTTTTGATGCATTCAACTCCTTGAACATAGATTGGAGGGGGTTTGTTGATTTTGCGTGGTTCTGTTTCATCGTTGTTACATTGCACATTTTTTGTTTCTTCCCTGTTGTCAGTTTCTTCGTCTAAGGATAATATTTCGAATCTGTTGTTTGTATTTACTCTGGGTTTGCTCAGCCAGTACGAGTCGAGTACTGTTTGGTTTTTAGTTTTTGATTTTTAGGAAGCATTGGGATCAGTATTATTTTCTTCGGGGGTGTTCTGAATCTCTTTTGTACAGAGGTGGTTTGATTCTCTCTTTTTGGTGGTGTAGTGCTTTCTGATTTTTTAAGAAGAGGTTGTACATTTTGGGCGGTGGTGGATGCTAAAAGGATCGGTAATGATGGGGTTGTAATGATTGGAGATGTAATTGAGCTAGTAACTACTACTGTCATGGAATTGTTGGTTCCCGCGACGGTTGTGATAGCAGCGGTAGAAGTCGTAGCTGTTGTGTTGAAGGGCGAGATGACGCCTAGTAAGAATAAGGTGTTGTTTCGCCCCACTGGGGGCGATCTTTGAGCACTCATATGAGGTTTGTTATTAAATTATGCGGTGCGTTCTTAGGCGTTTTGTTTGCAGAGCTTCATTGCAGAGCTTGGCGGGAGGTTTGTGCATACGATGAGTTTGGAGCTTTAAAAACTCCTCTCTCTTTCCACTTTTACCCTGGTTCCACAATTCCTACAAATATTTTGCGCCAGAGACCAAGAGCTTTTTTGTATGTATTGTAGTATCAAGTACATCGTCAGGTACTGCGTTCAACGACATCTATTGTCTGCTAGCAGTAAATATTCCCACCTGATGTGCTTACAATTGTTCCACACAATATCCCAATTATTCCAGGATCATCAATTCATCCCAAGAGACATCTAGCATGTTCTAGAAGGACTTGTATTTCATATAAATACCCATACCACAACCATCGTGGACACAGTTGTTTATAAGTGCATACCATACAGCGATTAAAATAGGGAGATTAGACCAGTGGTGAAATTAAGCGACATTGTAGCAACAGTTTAATTTGAAATAAATAAAGAATAAAGTGATTGAATATTGCGTTGAAGTAAAGTTAGTGTTTGATAATAAATAAACGATTAAAATACACAAAAGACGTGTATTATTATTATTTAAACGAACTCCAGCAAGAATATTACATTGGTGTCAGAAAAGTGGAATAAAACCAATTTCGTGTATTGCTTATTGTGAAGTACTGAGCCAGCGGGAGCAACCTTCGACTGCTACGAAAAGAGAATTGATTATTAAGTTGCGGAAAATAGTGACGGACGAGGGTGCAGATCCTGAAACAGCTTTGTTTGACGTCGAAGAAGAACAAGTAAGTACGACGAGTGACATGTCGGCCTTAATGAAATTGGTATCTGAGAAATTCGACGATCAGAAAGGAAAATTCGGGAAGCTAGACAATTCTCTAGACGCCAAGTTCGATGAGCAAAAGAACTCTCTAGAGCAACAGCTATTCGATCGAAGGAGTGTTCTCGAAAGCAAATTCGATGAACAAAATAAAAGTTTCGAAATAAAATTCGGGACAATTGATGGGAAGATTGAAAATGTAGAAGCCAAAATTGAGACATTTGAAACAGCCATTGAAGGAAGACAAAATTCGAGAATGTTCAAACAAGAATCGAGGCTGTTGAAGGAAGATTCGAGAATTTGGCAAAGGAACTCGAACACGTGAAGAAACAGAAAGTTTGGGAGTATTTAACCGACTTTCCGAGAAGGAGAGAGATGCAGCCTCCCGTCTTCGATGGACAAACATCATGGCAGTTCGAAGCTGCGGCAATGACGAACAACTGAGACGACGAAGAGAAGTCCATTGCCCTCACGCTTGCGCTTAGAGGATTAGCTGCAGAGCTACTACAAACTATTCCCGAGGACAAACAACGCAACTACCACAGTCTGGTGAAAGCCATTGATATTGGGGGACGACCACATGCAGCAAGTATATAGGGACCAGTTGCGCAGAAGGTCCCAGATGAAGGGTGAGACGCTCCAGCAGTTAAAAGCAGACATCGAGCGGCTGGCACATTTGTCCTATCCAAACGCCGGCGAGGAGATCATTAACGAGATGGCAACCGAAGCGTTCACCCATGCCATAGCTGATGCGAAACTACAAATGGCGCTAAGAATGCCTGGGAAGAAAACGTTCGCCGAAGCTTTGGCGTTTGCTCTGACAATGGAGGCCGCAGACCAGGCCTGTCAGCGAATCCACCGTGTGAGCGAAGTAGCCGCCATCGAATGCTCTTGCCAGAGGATGGACGTCGAAGACCGAAACCACGCTCGCGGAGGACAAATTCGTTGCTGGAACTGCAACAAAATAGGACACCTACAACGGCAATGCAGAAATCCACCCAGACGCGGAAGCTGTCCACATTGTGCGAATAAGCGACGCAACGAAGAACCATCCTACAGGGACAACATCCATCCTGTTGGCCAGGCTTCTCGAAACCAGGAGTCGGGAAACACCTAAGAACCAGCTTCGCGGGGCAGAAGTTGGCTAATGGAATCGACGCCCCCAAGACCACTATCCAGGTCTCCCAAACCAAACGATGCAACAAGAGTCTAACAGTGGAAGCATTCATCGGCAAAAACAAGTGCGTGGCTACTATCGAAACCGGCGCCACGGCTTCCATTGTAAGAAGAGATCTCGTCCGGAAGTCTTGGCTGCAGAACACCAGCTGCTACTGTCTTAGAACTGCGACAGGGGAAGCGGCGAAAGTATACGGAGAAGTTCGCCTCACGTTAGAACTAACAGGGTTGGCCTTTTCTCATGCGTTCCTGGTGGCCGACATATGTGATGAATGCATCATCGGAGTGGACTTTATGAAAGAACATGACGTAATCATCGACATCGGGATACAAGTTCTGCGGTACAGGAACGTAGAGATTCTAATGGTGTACGGGAACGAGAATGCCGCACATTTAAGGACAATACTCAGCAAGGACGAAGTCTTAACACCATCTTCCGAGACTATCATTTGGACAAAACTAGAGGGTGATCCTGGGAGCCACCGATTCTACCTATTGGAACCGGATTCAGGAAGGGATTCCCCGAACTACATCGTGGGAAAAGTGTTAGTGGAGATAAAGAATAGCCTGGTCCCAGTAAGGCTCATGAACTTAAAGAGCCACAGCGTCAAACTAAAACAAAGGGAGGTTATTGGTGAATATGTTCCAATATGTCTAAATTCGACAATAACTGGAAAGGAAACTGCGGGGCCCGTTTCATCAGCCAGGTTGGCGGAAGTAAGGGACCTGATCCTGACGCTGATATATTTGCCTCACAGGATGAAGAGTATGGCCGAACACATCTGGTGCAACATCGCATAGAGACTGTGGATGCCAGACCAATTCGTCAGCCTGCCAGACGACTACCATTGGCAAAACAGACGGAGGTTGCGGATATGGTGTCGACGATGGAGAAGGAAGGGCTCATCGAAAGTTCTAAGAGTCCGTGGGCCTCACCTGTTGTACTGGTTAAGAAGAAAGACGGCAGCACTCGATTCTGCGTGGACTATCGCAGACTTAATGATGTCACCAAAAAGGATAGCTACCCTCTGCCATGGATCGACGACACATTGGACACACTCTCAGGAGCTCGATGGTTTTCCACCCTTGATTTAAAGATTGGTTACTCGCAGGTACAGATCGATCCAAAGAACCAAGAGAAAACTGCGTTCACTGCAGGACATGGGTTGTGGCAGTTTACAGTAATGCGATTTGGATTGTGCAATGCTCCGGCAACTTTTGAGCGCTTAATGGAACACGTCCTGCGTGGATTGACCTGGAAAACTTGCTTGGTGTATCTGGACGATGTGATCGTGATAGGAAAAACATTCGATGAACATCGCGACAACCTGAAGAATGTGCTAGAACGGCTTCGAAGCGCTCACCTGAAACTGAACCCAAAGAAATGTGACATCTTCAGATCCGAAGTTATGTACCTGGGCCACGTTATCTCATCAGAAGGAGTGCAAACCGATCCAGACAAGGTGGAAGCTGTAAAAAACTGGCCAGTTCCAAAAGACAAACACGAACTCGGGAGCTTTTTGGGTCTCGCCACGTACAACCGACGATTCGTAAAGGACTTTGCCGGAATCGCGAAGAGCCTGCACCAACTGACATAAAAAGGAAAGCAGTTCAAGTGGTCAGGTGAGTGCCACAAAAGCTTTAAGAACCTTAAGCAACAACTATGCGAAGCACCAACACTAGCATATCCCATTCCCGGAGAAATGTTCATCGTGGTTGCAGATGCAAGTAACGTCGGTATCGGAGCGGTTCTTTCGCAGGTACACAACGGCCAAGAGAAGGTAGAAGCGTACTTTAGCAAAGTGCTCTCCAAGCCGAAAAGGAACTACTGCGTGACCAGGCAAGAACTTCTGGCGCTGCTTCTGGCGACAAAACACTTCCATAAATACCTCTACGGCCAAAAGTTCCTTTTGCGCACAGACCACGCGGCTCTAAAATGGCTGCTGCAGTTCAAAAATCTAGAGGGTCAGGTGGTTAGGTGGATTGAGTGGCTGCAGATGTACGATTATGAAGTACAGCATCGAAAAGGGAAACTTTATTCTAATGCGGATGCCTTATCCCGGTGACCATGTAAGAGCGACTGCAAGCATTGTGTGCGGCAGGAAGAGAAGAACCTTCTTCCATCCAAAGGGTAAGAGCTGAGCCTATCGTCGGCTGGGGTGCAGAGGAAATCCGCAACACTCAAAAATAAGACCCAGACATCGAGCCGATATTAGCGTGCAAGGAGTTTATGGAAAAGCCAAATGGACAAGATATCTCGGACAGGAGACCCACTCTCAAGGCATACTGGGCTCAGTGGGACTCCCTTCATGTGCAAGATGGTGTTCTGAAAAGGAAATGGGAAAGGCCGAACGGGAAAGATTTCATAATGCAGCTTGTCTTGCCACGATCAAAAGTACACGAGGTGCTACGGGAGATGCATGATGGAGCATCCGGAGGTTATTTGGGTGTAAACAAGACGCTGGAGAAGGTGTGAGAACGTTTCTATTGGCTCAGCGCAAGGGAAGATGTAGAGAGTTGGTGCCGAAAATGCGTCCTGAGTGCCGCCAGCAAGGGACCCAGAACGAAAACGCGAGGCAAGATGCACCAGTACAACGTGGGTGCACCCATTGAACGGATTGCCGCTGACATCGCTGGTTCATTTCCAGAAACGGACAGTGGAACTGTTACATCCTAGTCGTCATGGACTACTTCAGAAAATGGCCGGAAGCGTTCGCCATCCCTAACTAGGAACCGAAGACCATCGTGGAACAGATCGTCAACAACTGGGTGAGCAGATTTGGCGTGCCTATGGAACTGCATTCTGACCAGGGACGAAGCTTTGAATCGAAGACATTCCAAGAGGTATGTCAACAACTAGGAATCAAAAAGACGAGGACGACCCCGCTTCATCCACAATCTGACGGCATGGTAGAGCGCTTCAACAGAACTTTAAACGAACATCTCTCCAAGGTCGTAGAAGACCACCAGCGCGATTGGGATCAACAAATTCCTTTTTTCTTGATGGCCTACCGAAATGCAGTGCACAGTACTACTGGACATACTCCATCTGAAGTCTTGTTTGGTCGAGCAGTCCGGCTACCTAGTGAGGTGAAGTTTGGATCCCCTAACGATGAGCCCAAGTGTGAAGAGGACTACGTGGCAGACCTCAGGGAAAGTATCCGAGACATACATCAGAGGACCAGGACGAGGATAAGGATAGCGATTGACCGCATGAAAACCAGGTACGACACAAAGGCAACAACGTCCAGCTTCCACGAGGGAGACCTAGTATGGCTGTACAACCCACACCGGCAAAAGGGGAGGTCACCCAAGCTGCAGCAAGACTGGGAGGGCCCACCTAGATCGTCTTCATCGTTATCATGGTAGTAATCCAGATGATCTTGTTCGAGACGAACAAGTTTAAGAGGGGGGCAGTGTAGTATCAAGTACATCGTCAGGTACTGCGACATCCATTGCCTGCTAGCAGTAAATATTCCCACCTGATAAGCTTACGTTCCACAATTGTTCCACACAATATCCCAATATTCCAGGACCATCAATTCACCCGGAGAAACATCTAGCATGTTCTAGAACCCCTTTCAATTTCATACCACAACCATCGTGGACACAGTTGTTAGCGATTGCAAGAGGGAGATTAGACCAGTGGTGAAAATAAGCGACATTGTTTAATTTAAAATAAATAAAGAATAAAGTGATTGAATATTGTGTTGAAGTAAAGTTGGTGTTTGATAATAAATAAACGATTAAAATACAAAAAAAAAAGGTTTTATTTAAACGAACCCCAGCAAGAATATTACAGTATATACCTTTTAAATCTTCCAGTATAGCCACGATGGGAACTCCAATTTGCTTTCGGGCAGGAGGGGAAGCTCTTCCCAGCGGTGTATAGTGGTTATTTTTCGTGTAGATCGCTTTTAAGAATTTATTTGTTTTTTTTTTCACACAATGTTGGACACTGTTGGACAAAGTTGATGTAATGTTTTTGTTTCCAAATAAATCGGCCCAAAACTCCTTGACTTCTTGCGGCGATATTTGCTGAGCACAACGAAACCAAGTAGAAAAAAAATGTTTTCATGTGTGAATATCGAAAAGTAACCGCTGGGTACACGCATATGTTTTCGTTTGTAGTATGTGATGTTGTGATTGATCCAATGTTATTATAATTTAGGGCGCTTTATCTATTGCCGTAATTTCTTCACTTCACTGTCTTTGGCCGAACTTTTGCTTCAAATCGGACTCGCTATTGTGGGCACTGTTCGCTCAAACAAACGTTTCGTTCCGGCTGATTACAAAAAATCAAAAAATCGTTCATTGTATTAGACATTGTTTGGTTTTTACAATGAAGAATATGCCTTATATTCGTACGTGCCAGAGCAAAAGATTGGCATTGTTAGTGCGAAATGTACAATATGTTTTTTTTTTTCCGAGGGTAGATGAAAATCTTCAACAAGACACTATGAGGATCGACGGCGCGTGCTCATAGTAGTGTGAGATTTTTACCCACTAAAAAACTTCCCTTCAAAACATACTTATTTTTGTTTTTATTACAACTAAGTATTCGACTTATCAAGTAGCTTTCATTTCACGAAATAATGACGTTTTGCAGGTACTTTCCCATTAGAAGTTCCTGCTAGCTACGCAGTTTAGACGCCGTTACTTAATAATAATTTCTTTCATCCAAACTTGGAGGACTGTAATATTAACGTGACTTTCTAGTCGACTTTTATGCTTTTTCGCGTAGTTTTAGATTTCGTCTTCGATTGTTTTAAAGCCAAGATCTCTGTGAATATTGCTATTTCTGATATACCATGGCGCATTAACAATACCTCTTAACACTTTGTTTTCAAAAGTTTGTAAAATTTTAATAATACTTATTTTGGTACAACCCCAGAGTTGTATACCATATGTCCATACAGACTTTAGCACTTGCTTATATAAAAGCAGTTTGTTATATATATTGAGCTTGGAATATTTTCCAAGTAACCAATACATTTCTCTATATTTATTATCTAATTCTTTGCGTTTTTTCTTTACATGCGCTTTCCATTTCAGCTTTGCATCAAGTGTCGTTTCAAAATACTTAGCCTCGTTTGCAAACGGAATTTGAACCGAGTTTGGAAAGATCGGCAAATTATTTATTTTTTTATAAGTAGAAGTTACATGAACAGATTTGGTCTCGTTGAGTGCGGTTCGCCAAACCTTTGACC
This sequence comes from Brachypalpus laphriformis, assembly GCA_945910035.1. NCBI lineage: Eukaryota > Metazoa > Arthropoda > Insecta > Diptera > Syrphidae > Brachypalpus > Brachypalpus laphriformis. The sequence goes on along the minus strand of OX246753.1, from coordinate 223,327,018 downwards.
ATTCATTTACTCCATCCAAAGCTTCTTGAAGTTTTTCTGTAGTATCTTCGACCGTTATATCTACTGCCAAGATATCAGTGTCGTCGGCAAATGTAGCTAGCTCAGTACCTTCTACTTACGGTATATCACGAGTGTATAATAGATATAAGACTGGACCAAGTACTCTTCCTTGCGGCACCCCAGCCATTATTTCCTTAAAATCTGTATATTCGTTTCCACATTTGACGCGGAATAGTCTATTCGTAAGGTAGTTCTTCAAAATATTGTATAGGTGCTCTGGCTGAACTTTTCGTAATTTAAACTTTAAGCCTTCATGCCAGACCTTGTCAAAGGCTTGAGAGACGTCGAGGAATACGCTTGAACAAATCCTTTTTTCTTCAAGAAATTTTTCGATTAAATGTGTTATTCTATGCACTTGTTCAACTGTAGAATGCTTACTTCTGAATCCGAATTGATGATCTGGAATGAGATGCCTTTCTTCTATAGCCGGCTGTATTTGTCTAATCAATATTCTCTCGAACACTTTGGATATAATTGGAAGGAATGAAATCGGTCTATAAGACGTTTTTTCATTCGGCGGTTTTCCGGGCTTAAGGACCATTATTACATCGGCGACTTTCCATTGACTGGGAACATATTCTAGTCCAAGCGCGGCGTTTATAATGAACAGAAGCTGAATAAGACCTTTTCTTTGTAGTGCTTTAAGAACCTCTCCCGTAATTAGGTCGTATCCAGGAGCCTTCTTAGGTTTAAGTTGCTTTATTTCTTCCTTAAGTTCGGTTAGTGTTGAATTTCTTATTACACTTTTCTCTATACACAACGTATTTATATTTTGAATAAGACCGTGTCCATTAAACGGTTTAAAAGTTTCTTCCAGGTGGGCGGCAAAAATATAATGTAACTTGCCAGCGTTTTCTTTGGTTTGGAAGTAATCTTCCACTTCAAGTTCATATGGCGTTTTAAGTGATACGCTCAGTTCAATATTTGCTTCAATATCTTTTTTGAAGCCATCCCAATTAGTTTTCGCGCTGGTTAATCTGGCCAGTCCTACTTTTTTAACCAGAGCATCGCTTATCGTCATAATGATTGCAGAATGATCAGAGGAGAGATTAAAGCTTTCTTCAACTTTTATACCGTTGCCAGATATTCCTTTAACAACAAAGATATCGATCAGATCTGGTATCTTATTTCTATCAGTCAGCCAATATGTTGGTTTACCTGTCGAGTGATAATCGCAATTGTATTGCAAACCCGTACTACAAAGTTTTCTACCTTTCTGAGATGCGCACCTTGAACCCCAGAATGGGTGTTTCGCGTTGAAGTCGCCACCAATAATAAAATTTGGTTTAAGGAAGTCGAATATGTTTGTGAAATCACTTTCTTCAAGTTTAGATCGCAGTGGACAATATATAGACACGAAATGTTGAAGGCAAAATGTCGATTTCTAACACGTACCGTGCTTAGTTGCATTGTTTCTAATTGTATCTTTACTTCCGCTGAGTGTTCGATACATTCTTTTACAAACAAAGATGATCCACCTCTGGCTCTTTCGGATGGGTGGAAGGCGTGATACACGCTATATTCCCTTATCTTAACACTCGATTGTTTTGTCAGATGAGTTTCACAGACCAAGCATATATCAATATCTTTTTCTCGAATAAATATTTCTAACTCGTCAAGTCTTCGTGTGAGCCCGTTGGCGTTCCATGTAAGTATTTTAAGCGTTTCTTTCATATTCTGGTTGAAGTGCACGCGTTATGAATGTTGTTTTCAAGTGCAACTAGTCTCTCGAAAATAAGTTTGTTTGTTTAGCATTGCTCTTCAAGTTTCACAAGAAAATTGGTCAGAAAACATGGGATACAAGACCTTGTGAGCTACCTCTATCACTGTTTTCCAATGTCACAACTTGAGCACGGGTCTTTACGTTAAAGTTCTGATCTCCCGTGGGCTGTCGGACATATACTTGCCATTAGCTGTCATCGCCGCTTGAGCATAAGACTGTACGCTAATATTCGAAGATTTTGCTTCTATCACCTTTTCTCTACTGCGTTTGCGTTTTTCTTCTTACCCGATCTTAACCCTAGAAAGATAACCTTATTTTATAGAACTGAAAAGATAAACATGCGCGCGAGAGGCACACAATTTTAAAAACCGATTTATTTTACAAATTTAAATAATTATTCTTTTTTATTATAACTTCAATGAATTGTTACATTATTAATAAGTAAATAAAGTACACATATATATTATTATTGTTCATTTATAAGAAAGTAATGTAGCATTTTACACGCGCGTCGGTTAACAGATGACAGCAATATATCTGTGTCGCGGGCGCCTCTGAGGCGCACGTTATCTTTCTAGGGTTAAGTCAATATTGACGGATTTCCTAGGTTAGGTTAGGTTAGGTAGGGTTATGAGGTTGTCATAAAACACTACGCACCAAAGTGGGCCCATCGCGATCCCTAGGTAACCTTCACGGCAAGAAACCTAAACCCAATCATCCAAGCAATTAATCTCCCTACAAAATCTGAAGAGATCCTTGTTATGGTTCAAGGACCTCACCTCCTCCAAGTTATCGAAGAAGTATCTACCTAGGTACTTTAGCCTTATCCTGGCAATTCCTTGACATTCACAGAGTATATGAGTTATATCCTCTGAGACATGTAGGTCATCGCAGTACCTACAAACATCCGTATCGGATAATCCTAGTCTCATGGCATGCCTCCTTAGGAGACAGTGGCCAGAGAGTATTCCTATCGCTGTTCTTAGCCTCGATCTATCTAACTTAATTATCTCCCCAGATTTTCTGCGATCTAACACAGGCCACAAGGCCTTAGACACCCTGTGACCATCTATGTTTGACCATCTTAGATTAGCCATGTCAATGAATTTATCCCGGATAATTCCCTTAGCCACGCACCCTGGTGGTTTAATACTACCAATTATATCGCTACGTGGGAGCCCCGCTCCTCTTTTAGCCAGCGCATCGGCTTGCTCGTTGCCTTCGATATCGCAGTGTCCAGGTACCCAACATAATCTGACTCGGTTCTGCGTACATAATGCCCTAAGCATTGTGCGGCGATTCCTGATTAACTCAGATTTGGTGACGTAAGACTCTAGCACCCTTAGCCCAGCCTGACTGTCAATGTAGATGGCGATATTCTTATCGGATATTGATCCCATCTCAAGTAATTCCGCAGCTTTAAGTACAGCTAGAACCTCTGCTTGGAACACACTGCATGTGTCCGGAAGTCTCAGGGCCACCTGTAGGTTCGTATCTCTCGAGTAAATACCTGACCCCGTGCCCTCACTGGTCTTAGAACCATCTGTGTATATTGCAATCTCGTTGTGGACAGAGACTGTCTTCCTTCGCCAGTCCTCTCTAATAGGATACAGTACTTCGTATGGTGTGTCGAAGTCTAAGGTGCCAAGTATATCGTCCGATTCGTCAGGGATTCCGGGAAAAGATTCCTTGAGAATGGAGCTGTGTCCTATGTTATTAGTCCTGAAGAGACCAACGTTAGTGAGCCGAAGCGCACTGTTGCCCGCTTGAAATTTGATTTGTAGGTCTAATGGTAAGAGATACAGGAAGATCTCGAGTGCAGCCGTAGGTGTTGTGCGTAGAGCACCTGTGATGGCAATGCAGGCTGATCTTTGTACCATGGCCAACATATCCCGTGTATTTTTCGTATTCGTTACCTTCCACCACACAAGAGCCCCATACGTAAGGATGGGTCTGACTACTATGATGTATAGCCTGTGCATCATTGCGGGCTTCAGGCCCCATTTTTTCCCCGCGGTCCACTTACAGATGAAGAGAGCATTATATGCTTTGCGGACTCGTTCCTGTATGCTAAATTTCCAATTTAGTTTCCTATCCAGCATTATACCAAGATATCTGGCGCGATCCGAAATGGAAAGCTCCACCCCTGCTAGCTTAGGCAGTTTGAAGGGTGGTATCTTGTATATTTTGCTGAAGAGTACCAATTCAGTTTTATCCGGGTTGACGTGTAGTCCACACCCTCTAGCCCATTTTTCGAGACTATTAAGAGCTGATTCCATAATTTCACTTAATGTATCAAGGAACTTACCCTGAACTAAAATCACTACGTCATCCGCGTAAGCAGTGACGCTTATACCTGTATTGCTTAGTTCTTTAAGTATCCCATCGATGACTAAAACCCAGAGGAGGGATGAGATAACGCCTCCCTGGGGAGTCCCCCTGGTAACGGATTTTCTTATTGAACTGTTTCCGATAGTGGAGTTAATGTTTCTATTGCCGAGCATATTGCAGAGCCAATTGGTAATGCTATGCTCGACATTCATAGATTTCAGGGCCTGTTTGATGGCCCTACCTTCTACATTATTGAAAGCACCTTCAATGTCTAGGAAGGCTGCTAGTGCAAATTCCTTATAGTGAAGGCTAGCTTCTATCTTCCCTACTACGTCGTGTAAAGCTGTTTCCACCGATTTCCCCTTCAAATATGCATGTTGAGCTTTGCATAGAATGCCGTTGCAACACTTGCTTCTGATGTGAATATCAAGAAGTCTTTCAAGTGTCTTGAGCAGGAATGACGAGAGATTTATGGGTCTGTAGTCTTTCGCTGAAGTGTGGCTTGGTTTACCTGCCTTAGGTATGAATATAACCCGCACTTCCCTCTATGCCACTGGCACGTAGCATGACCTTAAACAATTTTTCCCTTCTTCGTTGGAACAACTGCCAGACCCAAAGCGAAAAAGGACGAGATCTCCAAATACCGAAGAACCCTCCACACTGTCGTACGCCGAAATTGTTGCGGAAAAAACGGAAATAGAGGTGAAACAAAGTGTGCATAAGGACCAGAAAGAGAAAAAAAAGTCCACAGGGAAAAACCATGGACAGACAGTGTAACCCCGGATCGAAGAACCAGGTGCAGAAACTACTAATAAAGTCGTTTGGACAAGAGTAGAAAAAAGTCGAGGCAAGATATATGCTAAGCCTGACGCACTGGTGATTAAAAAGATCGGAGAAATTTCCTATTGCGACATACTCCGAAAGGTGAAGACCAACCCCGAGTTGAATGGATTGGGGTGTGATGTAACCCGCATAAGAAGGACAGCCAAGGGAGAGCTACTGCTTGGGCTCAAGAAAGCAGCTGATGGACGAACATCAGAACACCAAAGTAAAGTGGGAAAAGTTCTCGGTGAAAAGCGGAAGTGAGATCCCTAACGCAAGAGGTGCTCATTGAGTGCAAAGACCTAGATGGCGTCACCACAAAGGAAGAGATCTGCCAAGCTCTGTCCGAGCAGTTCGAGAAAGCACAAGGCATAGAGATCTCATCCATCAAATCTATGAGGACAGCCTATGCAGGGACGCAAACTGCCGTCATTAGCCTCCCGATAAATACTGCCAAAAAAGTTCTGGAGGTTGGAAAAATAAAAATCGGATGGACGGTATGCCGAATACGGGAGAAAATAATACCGCTGCGATGTTTTATGTGTCTTAACTTCGGGCACCTAGCAAAGGCGTGTAAAAACACGTTGGATAGGAGTGAGGATTGCGTTCGGTGTGGACAGAAAGGCCATGTATCCAAGAACTGCAGCAATGATGCAAGGTGCGTCCTTTGCGAAGAAAAGGGAAGTAGCAACATCAAACACGCGGCAGGAAGCATAGTATGCCCGGTATACCAAGAAGCTGCAAACTTCACAAGAAGAATATGAAAGTGCTGCAACTAAACTTAAACCACTGCGAAGCGGCACAGGAGTTAAAGATAGATGTTGCCGTATTATGCGAGCAGTACAAAAATCTCGATGATACAGGTTGGGCTGCGGATGACTCAAAAAGAGCTGCTATTTGGGCCTGCGGGGATTGCGCCTTTGAAGAAAAAATGATGACCCCCGGAACAGGCTTCATGCGAGCAAAGGTCAAAGGAGTGCATGTCTATAGCTGTTATGCATCTCCAAACAACACCATTGAGGAGTTCCAAAGTATGCTTGATAGGCTCGTGGATGATGCTAGAGGTCGTAGCCCAACGATTATAGCTGGAGACTTTAATGCATGGGCCACGGATTGGGGCAGCGCACGGACCAATAGAAGGGGAGAAGCTCTCCTAGAAGCCGTATCGTCACTAGACCTAACATTGCTAAATAGAGGAAGTGAGCACACTTTTAGTAGAAATGGTGTAGGCTCCATAGTTGATATCACCTTTGCAACTAGTTCCTTATCGAGAGGCGCCAACTGGACAGTCAGTAATCAATATACTCACAGCGACCACCTTGTCATCCTGTTTGAAGTACAACCTAGGAGACCAACCCAGGAACGCCCAAAGAAGGCACAACGAATGGGGTGGAAAATAAGCACCATGGACGAAGACACTTTTGCCCTGATTTTTGCAGAGTCAACAATAAGCCCAGGAACAGCAAACGCTATGGCCGTTGAGGTTACCAAACAAGTAACTAGGGCTTGCGACGCATCCATGGCCCGGAAAACGTCAACAAATCGCCGGCCACCAGTATACTGGTGGAACCAAGAGATAGCAGAGCTACGCAGCAAGCGCCATAGAGCCAGAAGACTATTCCAGCGATCCAGAGGTTTGTCCACACATCAGGACCTACGGGTGCAATTCAAAGATAGGCGAAGAGAGCTAAAACTAGCTATCCGCAGAAGTAAGAGCAATGGCTTTAAGGAACTCTGCGAGCAAGCAGATGTAAATCCTTGGGGCACCGCCTATAGAACAGTAATGGCAAAACTCAAAGGCACTAGGGCACCCTCCCCCTCATTCCCTCTCCTTATGCAGAAAATTGTATTGGGGTTGTTTCCACCTCAAATATCAGCAGAGCGTATAGAGCCACCTCCGGAAGTACAGGACATCCCAACGGTCACGCAAAGGGAACTCCTGGATGTATGCAGACGATTCGAGGATACCAAGTCACCTGGATTGGATGGCATACCGAACAAGGCCCTTAAATTAGCCATTAAAACAAATACGCAACCATTTGTGGAACTCTACAACAAGTGTCTAACAGAAGGAGTTTTTCCAGCCTAATGGAAAAGCAACGTCTAGTGCTGCTGTCTAAACTGAAAAAACCACCAGACGAGCCCTAGTCATGCCGTCCCATATGCCTGTTAGACACAATGGGTAAAATACTGGAGGGAATCATATGCAACCGACTAGAAGTGGCAATTGGTGAAGCCGGGGAACTCTCCAACCAACAGTACGGTTTTAGGAAAGCTCGTTTAACAGTAGACGCAATAAGAAGGGTAACTACAACCTTGGAAGAAGCTATTCAGGGCAGGAGATGGAGAGGCGGTGCAAAGAAATACAGTGCCGTAATAACATTGGACGTCAAAAACGCGTTCAATTCTGCGAATTGGGGACTCATAGTGCAATCGCTTAGGTCAATGATGGTGCCATGGTTCTTAATTAAAATAATACTGAGCTACTTCGAGAAACGGTTTCTACTCTTCGATACCGACGATGGAGTAAAGCAGTACCACATATCTGGCGGAGTTCCACAAGGATCGGTATTAGGCCCTATCCTTTGGAACATTATGTATGATAGGGTTCTAAGGCTTGGAATCCCAAATGAGGGAAAAATCATTGGCTTCGCCGATGATATTGCAACTGTCGTGGTTGCAAAACATCTAGAGGAAATAGAGGATATTGCAAATGAATGTATCCGAAAAGTCAAACGGTGGATGGCAGCAGTCGGGTTAGAGCTCGCCGAACATAAAACAGAGGCAGTATTGGTAAGCAGCCGCAAGAAAAGAGGGGAAATCACCATCAGAGTAGGAGATCATAATACGACATCAAAATCGGTTATCAAATAACTAGGTGTGATGATCGACGCGATGCTCACTTACAAGGAGCACCTTGAAAGAACGTGTGACAAAGCGGCTCGGGTGAGCGGTGCCTTATCAAGAATAATGATAAATATAGGAGGATCTAGGCAACAAAGGAGACTTATTCTATCCAGGGTGGTGCAGTCCATTCTTATGTATGAGGCACCCATATGGGCCAAAGCTATGGCAAAAAAGACCTACGCAAGAAGGATAAACTCTGTCAACAGACTATGTGCGCTGAGAGTATGCTGTGCCTTCCGTACGGTGTCAGACGAGGCAGTATGTGTCATCGCGGGAATGCTACCAGCGGATATCTTGGCTATCGAGCTACAAAGGACCTACGACGCCAAAATTCAGGAGCGTCAAACGCCAGTCAAAAATATCAAGCTGGAAGAAAGACAGCGAAGCATTAAAGCATGGCAGGAGCGATGGAACCAGTCCTCAAAGGGAAGATGGACCCATCGGCTTATACCGGATATCCAAAAATGGATGGACCGGAAACACGGAGAGGTAGATTTCTATCTTAGTCAGTTCCTAACCGGATATGGCTGCTTTCGAGCGTATCTCAACAGGTTTGGGCTCGATGAATCTCCCAACTGTCCAAATTGCGGAGAGGCCTCAGAAGACGCTCAGCACGTATTTTTTCAGTGCCCACGTTTTCATATAGAGCATAGAGAACTGGAGGAAAAAATTGGAGAAATACCAACCCCTGAAAACATTGTGCACCATATGATAGCATCGAATAAGAAGTTCGAAGATCCGTGGAAGCTTTCACATCAAGGAAACCATCGTACACAAAATAGAGCGCGACCGGCTCAGTTGGTATTGCCACGTTCAAAGAAGAGATCATTTGAACCCTGTTAAGAAGGCAATATCAATGCACGTTCCAAAGACATCGCGATGTAGGAAAGGCAAGCCTATAAACGCCTGGATCAGACAAATGCGACGACATCGGCATTTCATTGGCCTCAGTAACCGAGTGATCCAAAATCGGCAGGCCTGCCGATATTTTCTGAGGTCAAATAGGCGAACCCCACAGGCGGATCAGTAGAAATGCGGTGAAGTGGGAGGGTTGTGATCCCTTGTTTTCGGATCATAGCCTCGCTGATAAAAGGAAGAAGAAGATGATAGCATCGAATGCAATATGGTGGCGGTGAAACAAGTTGCAGCGATAATCGTGCAGGAACTTAGGCGGCTGGAAAGAGTCAGAGAGAGCAACCAAGTCCAACCGGCAACACCTTTGGAACAAGGAGCGGAAGACAGCGAATGAAGAGCATAAATAGCTAACCAGCCCCGCGAAGTAATACCTAACGGTAGTCCCGCGGAGAGAGTGGTTGAAGTGTGCAGGGTGTGGTTTAGTACGTAGGCGTATTCCTGGCATCGAATATTCAGGTTTGCGAATCGTGCATGCCAGCAGCTCGGGCTACTGGTATCTTTAGAAGATTACACACCCTTTGGCGCAACCATAAAAAAAAAAAAAAACCCATATGGGCCAAAGCTATGGCGAAAAAGACCTACGCAAGAAGGATAAACTCTGTCAACAGACTATGTGCGCTGAGAGTATGCTGTGCCTTCCGTACGGTGTCAGACGAGGCAGTATGTGTCATCGCGGGAATGCTACCAGCGGATATCTTGGCTATCGAGCTACAAAGGACCTACGACGCCAAAATTCAGGAACCTCAAGCGTCAGTCAAAAATATTAAGCTGGAAGAAAGACAGCGAAGCATTAGAGCATGGCAGGAGCCATGGAACCAGTCCTCAAAGGGAAGATGGACCCATCGGCTTATACCGGATATCCAAAAATGGATGGACCGGAAACACGGAGAGGTAGATTTCTATCTTAGTCAGTTCCTAACCGGATATGGCTGCTTTCGAGCGTATCTCAACAGGTTTGGGCTCGATGAATCTCCCAACTGTCCAAATTGCGGAGAGGCCTCAGAAGACACTCAGCACGTATTTTTTCAGTGCCCACGTTTTTATATAGAGCATAGAGAACTGGAGGAAAAAATTGGAGAAATACCAACCCCCGAAAACATTGTGCACCATATGATAGCATCGAATGCAATATGGGACGCGGTGAAACAAGTTGCAGTGATAATCGTGCAGGAACTTAGGCGGCTGGAAAGAGTCAGAAAGAGCAACCAAGTCCAACCGGCAACACTTTTGGAACAAGGAGCGGAAGACGGCGAATGAAGAGCATAAATAGCTAACCAGCCCCGCGAAGTAATACCTAACGGTAGTCCCGCGGGGAAAGCGGTTGAAGTGTGCAGGGTGTGGTTTAGTACGTAGGCGTATTCCTGGCATCGAGTATTCAGGTTTGCGAATCGTGCATGCCAGTAGCTCGGGCTACTGATATCTTTAGAAGATTACACACCCCTTGGCGCAACTATATAAAAAAAAAAAAAAAAAAAATTACCTTAAACAATGTTTAGAAATTTCCCTAAGCCTGTTTCTGACCTTGGCTGGAGCTTTTTGCAGAATAGCTGGCAAAATTCCATCAGGGCCTGGTGCCTTGAATGGTGGGAATGGCATAATAGCCCATCGCAGATTCTTCCATGTAATGAGATTTTCTACGTCATCCCCTATTGACCTACCAATATACGAGTAGCCATGAGTAGTAGAATCCATTGGCGATCTACTTCCTGGGAAGTGAGCTTCAATTAACGTTTCTAAAACTTCTTCGCTACTTTCTGCCCACGAGCCGTCAGATTTTTTGATGAAGCTTGGGACAGAAGTGTCTTTAGCTAGCATCTTGCGAAGTCTGGATGCTTCACTGGTATCCGCAATGGACTGACAAAATTCCTTCCACGACTTTCTTTTTGATTGCCTAGTTAGGTATTTAAACTCCCGCTTGCGGTCCATATATTCATCCCATATAGTACCGTCCCCTATTTCTTTGGCCCTGTTGTAGAAATGCCTAACCTGTTTTTTCTTGGAGTTGATTTCCTTGCTCCACCAAGGAGGTTGGGACCTCTTGGACTTCGGGCCCTTTCAAATGCCATGTTCATTACTTTACCTAAGTTGTCTACCGCCTTATCTATATCTTGAGGTCGCCGCTGCGAATAGGCCTTAAGATGTTTCCTTACTATCTCTGTGTACATACCCCAGTCTGTACTCTTAGGGTTTCTGTAGCTGTTGCTAGCCCTAGTTTGGAAATTAATATGGAAGCGTATCCATCTGTGATCAGAAAGAGATGCCTCCTCCAAAACCCTCCATTTTTCTACCGTTAGGTGATCAGAACAAGAAGCTAGTGTTATGTCAATCACTTCTTGTCTGTTCCTAACTACAAAAGTTGGCGTAGATTTCTTATTACATATGGTGAGCTTGGTCGAAAGAATGAAATCGAAAAGACACTCACCTCTTGTATTGGTATCACTGCTACCCCATTGCGAGTGATGCGCATTTGCATTACAGCCCACGATGAAGAGCCAGTTGTCCTTCCTTACCAACTGCTTCATTTTACCAGATGGAATCTTCACCAGCTCATACGGGAGATAGGCAGAGACCAGGCACAGCGGTTTGCTTCCCTCACTTTCACAGGAGACTGCTACTAAATCGCCGTCACTGAAATTATTCAAAAGAAATGCCCTTATATTGTTTTTTAAAAGTATACAAGCCCTGATTTTACCTTCGTTCGCTTTGTAGAACAACGTATAATTCCTATTTTTGAGCCCTTGGATCTGGTTGTTGTCGTTGATCCCTGGCTCTTGTACCAGTATGGCCGAGACGTCATGCTTAATAATATAATTGATCAAGCATGCCGTCGCAGCCTTACTGTGATGCAGGTTTATTTGCATCACTTCCATCATGTGATACAAGTCATACAAGACCTCTATAACATGACCCAAATCCACGCCGACGGATTTCCTATCTTTCGCTGCTTTTTTCGTAGCTATTTTGGGTCTGTTCTTAATTGGTTTCGGATTCGGGTGCATGGAATTTCTTAGCGTATCGCGCCTTTTATGGAGCTCTTTCGCCCCTTCGCAACCTCGATAGTTCGCAGGATGTTTTCCTTTGCGGTTCATACAAGTGGCTGGGGTTTGCTTATTTCAGTGACACTCTTCCGAGAGATGTTTACCTGCGCATCTAACGCATCGCGGTTCTTTCTGGCAGTAAGTCTGCGTATGATTGAAACCTTGACAGTGCTTACACTGCGGGATCGATCTGGGGTTCTTACGCATAGGTTCGATTTTGACCATGATGTTTAGAATAGTCTTAATCAATAGACATTGATTTTCCACGTATTGTTTCGGAGAAATGTCACCTTAAACTTCGATGTCACAGTTCCTTTAAGGAGGCAATGCAACTTTTTATAGTCCGTAATTCCAACCACGTTTGTCGGTGGCGAAGGACGTAATTTTATTTGTTTTGGCTTTTCTTGCAACTACTTGCGCTTTCCATCTTTTTGTGGCTCGACTTCCAGTGAGGAGCCGGCTTTGTGTTTTTTGCCGGGTCTTTTCTCTTCGATCCAATTCGTTCCACGTGTTAGCTCTTCTTCGTCCGTCTGGTATTCGCGACTAGGTGAATGATGTGGGCTAACAGTATTTTCTTTTTGTAGATATGTACGTGTTTTTTAGGGCATTATTTTCTTGCCTGAGTAAGTCTACCTCTTTTTTAAGTTCACAATAGAGTAGCTCCATTTCGGTAAGCTTGGTACGGAGTACGTCGTTTCCTCCTCAATGCTTTTCAATTTCATTGAGTCTCGTTTTTCACGCGCTTGCGCTTCCGGCGGACTTCTTTTTCCGGAGACGTTCGATCTTGCTGGTGGACATCGAGGTACCCTTGTGCTTTTTAAGAAGGGATTTATTAGGTGCAATAATTGGCTCTCCCCAGAATCCGTAGAGCCGACCTCCGAAGAGGGTGGATTTTCCGGTGAACCTGGGCTGCCATATTCAATCGTTTCGTTATGTTCATTACATTTTTTGTATACACTATGCTCGGTATACGGAGGGTGAATTTTAGTCGCCTCTTACGGTAGAAGCGGTAGAAGCGTGCAGGGTGTGTATTAGTACGTAGGCGTCGATTATTCAGACTTGCGAATCGTGCATGCTAGCAGCCTCGGCTACTGGTATCTTGAGAGATCTGGAAGATAACCACATTCCTTGGCGCAAGCAAAAAAAAAAGAAAAAAGAAAAAAGATGCGTTATGTATTTAACCTCGCACAATAAACAGTAAATTTATACCTGAACTAATAAAAAAACCATTTTTTTCTTTATTCAAATTCATTTTTATACCATATACAAGACCATCGGCACAGCAGCCTAGACAATATTCATATGGGCCTATCGACGCCCAGCAAGCTATCTTACCGCCTCCAAAAACAGCTGCCCATCCAAGGATTAGTACCATTTTCCAAGCACATTGATTTGATACCTAACTGATTATTTTCAGATTCGAACGCGTTCCGTGCGTAGGTCCATCAGTTCGTTTTTTGCGCCTACAAAATTTGTGGCATTGTCACAAATTATGGTATGGCATAAGCCTCTTCTGACAATAAAACTTTTTAAAGCATAGGTAAATGCCTCCGCAGACAGATCTCCCACTACCTCTATGTGAACTTCCTTTGTCGAAAAACATACAAATACAGCTAAGTACGACTTTATAGGAATTTTACGTCTGACTTTGAGTTTTTATGGGTCCACAAAAATCGACTCCACAGTAATAAAATGGACGAGATGGAGTAACCCTTTCCGTTGGCAAGTTGCCCAACATCTGCTCTATAAACCTTGGATTTACTGGAAAGCATTCTATGCAATTTGAAATTATCTATCGCGCCATTCTGCCAACACTTAGGATCCAATATTTTTGTCTTGAAATTGAAATTAAAGCTCAAGGAGCTGCGTGAATATGCGTCTGATGCAAATATGTGAGAAGCAGTTTCGTTATGCAATTATTTTTCGGTAATATGACCTAATGTTTAGCATCAACCACAATTGATGCATTTTTGAATCTTCCGCCGACCCTGATTAATTTAGTTTTTTCATCAAAAAATGGCGACAGCGATGCTATGCTGGAGCCTTTATGCACATCTGCACCCCTCTGCAGTTAACGGTAATCATCCGAAAATGCCCTTTTTTGAACACATACCCAAATAAAATCAGTTCCATGTTGAAGTTTTTCCGCTGTTAGTTGACCTCCATATTTAAATGACTTATGCTTTCTGCAATTATTATAAAACCGAAAGCAGTATGGAAATATCCTTTGTAATGAATGGAAATAGTTTCTATGATTGACTTATTCAATTGGAATTCCGTTGTTAACTGTTGACCCTGCTAGCACGGAACTCTTCTTACGACGTTCTTTCTTGAACAGCATATTGTATTATTTCCCATAAGCTGTCGTCTTTGATAAGAAAGTCTGGACCATTGAATCAGGCGGGCATTTTGAGAAGCGTCTATAGCTCTACACCTCTTGATACCATATCGGAATAATACTCCCCTTTATGAAGTTCCACTGCTGTATGTCCGTGTTTGCTTGGATCTTCGCCACCCTATTTGCAACGTATATTTCCCATGTGTAGGAAGGTGATCTTATTCATGCAAGCACTGTAGTAGAGTCCTTGTAGTAGCACACTGTATTTATTTTACTAGTTAGCAGTTGCAGAAGCCTTGCTGCCAATTCCACCATGAGAACAGCGCCATGCAGTTTTAAGCGTGCTATGAATATTGCTTTGAGAGGTCCAATTCTCGATTTTGAGCACATCAGTTGTGAATGAATATTTCCATTGCCATCAATCGATCGGATATATACACGTGATCCAAAAGAATTTAGACTGCTATCCGAAAATGCGTGCAATTCAATTTCGCTACAAGGACGGCAAACATATCGTGGGATGCTTAGTTCTTTCAGCATGGAGAATCCTTACAAGCAATAACGCCACTTATTGGCTTACTCTTCGGGAATTTGGTCATCACAAGCTAACTTTTTTTTCCATAATTCTTGCAAGAAAAGCTTTTCAACTACTATTGTGCGTCCAAGTAGTCCCAATAGATCAAACAACCTGGCAAGATCGGCAAGTACAGTTCGCTTGCAAACACGTTCATGTTATCTGCTGGACTCATCAAAATTAAACTTAAATTTAAATGCGTCACAGGAAGGATCCCAAATTAATCACTTCTGATTGATAAAATGTAACAAGCTGTTCTTCCGGAGCTTTTTTTTTATATTTTTGGGTGGTTGGCACAAAACTTTTTTAGTTCAAAGCCACCCAGTTTCAACAGATGACAGATTTTAGTTAACAAGTTCTCAGCAACTTCTATACTCTCTGCACCTGTTAGACAATCATCAACGTAAAAACACTTTTTTATGACCTCCGAAGTGCGGGGGTATTCACATTTGTTATCATCTTCGAGTTTTACCAAGAATTTTGTAGCTAGATATGACACCGATGCTGTGCCATAAGTTACAGTATAAAGTTCGGTATGTTTGTATTGGACGATCATATTGTGATTTCCATAAAATAAATTGCAGCATTCTATTGCTAGAAATTTCGGATGCGGCGTCGCGTCGTTTCAGGTTCCAACTCCAATTAAAAAAAAAAAAAGCAATTTTACGGGAGGAGAAAACCTCCGATTAAAAAACAATTTATTTTACACAAAAAGACTTTCGGGTGAACCGACCGCTTGGGTGGAAGAACAAAATCGAATGGTCTTCGTGTCATAGCAGCTAACCCCTAGTCTCCACTGGCAATAATTCATTGCAAGAAATATGTCAAGCAATCGAAATTTCCAATGAGACCGCAAATAAAATGAATTATTTCAAGAAATTTGCGGTTTCTATTGGAAATTTCAATTGCTTGACATATTTCTTGCAATGAATTATTGCCAATAGAGACTAGGGGTAATGACTGAAAGCGAGCCCTTTTGTTCTGCTGCCTTTTCGTTCTATTACCAAACTTTTATATGCGCGGAAAACGTGTACTCGTAATGTGATGAAATTAAAAGGTGTTAAAAGTGTTGCCACATTTACTCCCCCCCTAGCGAAAGAGTCAACACTTTTTACTTTAAAAAAAAAAACGTTCTAGGAAAAATTCTTTCGCTATACTTGAACCGAGGGTAAAGCAGCTGTAGTATTTAAATTGTGATTTTTCTTTGGAAAGATTTGCGTTTGCAATGATTCCGTGATGTAAGCTGGTTTAACCTTAGTGTCAATGCGAGTGTCGCACAGCGATTAGTCAACACGTGCATACCCGGGTATTTCCGTTCCGTACATAACACGGTGCGATAACGATCGTTCTAAGAACTTTATTTTCAAAAGTTTGTATGATGTTTCTAATGCTTTTCTTGGTACATCCCCATAGTTGTATACCATACGTCCACACTGGCTTTAGCACTTGCTTATAGATAAGCAGTTTGTTGTGTAGGCTCAACTTCGAATGTTTTCCGAGTAGCAATCTATCCACTTTTTTGTACGTAAAGTTGACGTGAGAAGATTTGCTTTCAATCAGCACAATACGCCAAGAATTCGTCCAAGCGTGGACTTTATTAATAGCATGTTGAAGCTTTCCGGTTGCTGCTTCAATGGTATCTCCCGTTGTCAATATCGCCGTATCGTCCGCAAACGTGGCAACGACACAGTTTCTTTCTTGCGGGATGTCACGCGTGTAGAGTACATATAGAAGTGGTCCAAGGACACTTCCTTGCGGGACTCCGGCCGCAATCTCCTTGAAGTCAGAGTAATCGTTTCCGTGCTTAACACGAAAGAGTCTCTCGGTGAGGTACGATCGTAAGATTAAAAAGAGTTGCCGTGGCAGTAGTCGTTGCAATTTATATTCCAAGCCTTCGTGCCAAACCTTATCGAAAACTTGTGAGACGTCAAGAAATACACCACAACAAATCTTTTTTCCTTCCAGAGCTTTCTCAATCACGTCATTTATTTTGTGGACTTGGTCAATTGTAGAAGGTTTATTCTAAATCCAAACTGATGGTCAGGAATGAGACGTCTTTCGTCGATTACGGGCTGTAGACGTTTGGAAAGTAGTTTTCAAATATTTTTGAAATAACCGGCAATAGGGAAATAGGCCGATATGAATTCTTCTCATTTAGCGGTTTGCCTGGTTTCGGGACCATTATAAACTCGGCGACTTTCCATTGTCTCGGAACATAGAGCAATCTGAACGAAGCGTTGATCAAATAGAGCAGTTTGATAATAGCTTTATTCGGCAATTCTTTAACTACCTGCGCCGTTATCAAGTCGTAACCCGGAGCTTTTTTCGTCTTTAAATTTTTAATCACTTCCCTCAGTTCAATCAATGCAACAAAGTTGTCAGATGTCGTGACTGGGGAGTCGGGCGTTAACGAAGGGCCGTCGAACGGCTTAAACGTTTCTTCTAAGTGCAAAGCAAAAAGTTCTGCCTTTTCTTTGTCGCTCTTGGCGCAGTTTCCATCGTTTTTCTGAATTGGTGGCGCTTGCATTTGAGGTTTCCGGATGCCTTTTAGCGCTTTCCAAAGCGAATAATTTGATTCTCTTTCACCGGAAAGATTTTCAAGGTCGCTATCTTTTTGGTCTTAAATTCGCGAATACTATCTCTAAGGCGATTGCATAGTCGGTTAAGGAGCGTTTTATGCTGCGGTGCACGAGTGATTTGCCATTTCTTTCGTGCTTTCCTTTCTCCCTCACCAGTTCAATGATTTCTCTGGGATACATTTCGTTGCGGTTGATCTTATAACTTCTAGAAGGAGTGTTTCTCCATGCCGCTCTTTGAATTGCTTCCACGAAACGATCAATTTCGTCCTCTAGTTCACAAGGTGTTCTAAGTGATACATTAAAGGCGATATTTGTTTCGCAATCCTTTCTAAGTGAGAAATGAGAATCAATTGAAACGTCGGTATTTTGGTTTTAGTGGTAAAGAGCATCAGTTCAGTTTTGCTTGGGTTGACGCTGAGTTCGCATCCAGTGGCCCATGAGCTAATCTTGTTCAAGACACCTTCCATAATCTCACTGATTGCAGATGGAAACATCCCCGATACCATTATTACCACGTCATTCGCATACGCGACAACCTTAACTCCATCCCTGCTAAGTCTGCACAAGATTTTGTTGATAACTATAGGGCATAGAAGAGGAGATAAGACCCCACCTTGAGGAGTTCCTCTAACAACAGATATGGTGGAGCTGCTGTTGCTGAGAGTCAATTGAATGAATCTAGCCTTTAGCATTGTCAATATCCATTTGCTAATAAACTCTTCAACACCCAGTTGGATCAG
This sequence comes from Brachypalpus laphriformis, assembly GCA_945910035.1. NCBI lineage: Eukaryota > Metazoa > Arthropoda > Insecta > Diptera > Syrphidae > Brachypalpus > Brachypalpus laphriformis. The sequence goes on along the minus strand of OX246753.1, from coordinate 223,308,991 downwards.
AGCTTCTTAAATGGATTCCGTACGGACGTTATTGAAGGCGCCTTTAAGATCTAAGGAGGTAGAAAGGGTACGCATGTTGAGTTTTGTATAGAAGGGATTTATATAGGGTATTTCGAATATGTGTATCTAAGATGGGTTCCAATGTCTCTCTCTGCTTCTTAGCTTTCGGGATAAACACAACTCGAACACGTCTCCAGCTCGGGGGAACGTGGTTTAGTAGAATACAGCTTCTGTAGATCGGTACTAGCTCGCTAGAGGATTCCGTCCAAGTCCCATCCGGCCGTTTAATAAAGGACGGGCTAGAATGTTCCTTAGGCAGAATTTTACTCAGCCTAGCAGTCAATGGACTGACAATAGTCTTTCCAGGCAAGAGATTTGGCACCTTTAATGGATTTCTTATATTCCTTCAGGCAAACTTCGTATGGTTGCCAGAACTCGTGTTTGAAGCAGATATTGAAGATATCTCTAGTAATCTTCCTCAGATTGGATAGATCTTCGTTCCACTAAGAGTGGAATTTTTCCTTGCTGTATTTTATAGCACACGAAACCTTAGAAGCCTCACCCATGGCTGTTTCGAGGGTTTTAATTTTGGCGTCCAGATTCTCGACTGATTCAATTCTCAGGTTGGGTGTTCTAAGAAGTTTTGATTTAATAACCTGACCAAACTTCTTTCAGTCAATTCTTCGGGTTTCTCAATGGCTTGGGAGCCTCGATCTCGAGGCACATACTGTAAAGAATCCATCTGTGGTCGGAGAAGGATATTCGATCGGATACCCGCCAGTCAAACAAGAAGTCACCGCGTTCGTTGATTTCAGAGCTGCCCTATAATGCGTGCCTGGCATTTGCGTCGCAGCCCAGAAGCAGATTGTCCTTTTTTGTCGTTGTCATTGATGTTAATTGGCGTACCGCCTCTGGCGGTGATGGCCACTCATCGAGTGGTGCAGATTAATCTGGATGATGTTCAGCATTGGTAATAGGTGGAATGATGTCGACCCCCATGTCCCCCGTTTTCCTGTCAGAACCATCGATTTAGCCTGAATCTTCATCAGGGCCAGAGGGGCTGAAGATCTTGAGTTTAGCATGCCTTATGCCGAAACGCAGCTTGTGATCGGTTTTCTCGAGTGCCACCAGGCTAGCGTTGATCAACAGCAGGAAAGAAGAGCTATTTTTCTGAGGACCCTCTGCCTTGATGGCTGCCCAGTCATCCATCGGAACCGCCGGATTGTGCAGTTTCGGACATTGGAGAAGCCTTACCCCCATCAATCTGCATATTGGGCAGCCAGATGCGGGCCAAAGGTCTGCTGCGGATAACATTAACGGGGATAAGCTTAAGTTTCAAGCCCTCCCAGGCGTCACTAACCTTAGTAACACACTCGCTAAGGAAATCCTTGGAAAACGGGTATTCGCATCTGATGATCCGATAACCCCTGACCAACTCGGCGGAGTCGAAGCACGGCAGATGTTCCCCAGGATTTCCCAACAGGTAGTCCATGACCATACTCGATAATCTGGCCTCTATGCTACCCCACGCTTCACTGACCGTCTTACCACCTGAGGAGCGCTCGTCCACGAGGGCGACCTGCAGATGGTCTCTTACCATCTCCGAAAAGTGTCGCATTGTCTGAGTAGGGCAGTCCGAGGATGTACCCGGTTGATTTTGTGTCGAAGTTGGAGTCTTGACAACCTTGGACTTTTTTGCCTCGCGATTGGTCTCATCCAAAGACCTGTTCCACTTGCTTGCCTTGGCAGGCGCCCACGAGAAAGACCAAAGACGAGAAGTGTTTATCCTACAATTTTTTCGCCAAGAGGTATAAAAAAGTCTGTAACCAACAACTTATATATAACACATTATCGCAATTGTTTAATTAAGAAACAACCGTAGTCAATGTATACATTTAGAAGTAAATTGCATAATCTATATACACAACATGTAAATAAACTAGTTTTAGGTTTTAATGATACCAAAAGATACATACCATATGTAATGACGGAATCAGTACCCTAGCTTGGGGTCATAACAAAATACCTAGTAATTAAGAAATCTAATTATGCTAATTATTATATATTTAAATACTTATGTATGAAAAAAATAACAGTTAAACAAATTCATATAACAATTTTAAATAAATTTCAAGCTAATTTCAAAATTCTACCTATTATCCAGATAAAGAAATAGATATTTATCGAATCGATCATTATTGTGCAGCCTTCTAATGCTGCCGGGCAATGCATTCCAAAGGCGGATAGCATGAGGGAAAAACTGACGCTCAGTAATAAGGCATGAAAAATAAGGTTGCAAAATTGAGGGTGAGCGAGATGACCGAAATAAATGTATCTTTTCATGCAAATATGGTGGTTGTTTACTGATAATGATTTTATGCAAATAAGATATGACTAAGTAATCCAAATACGCTTCCAAAGTACAGCCGAGAATTTTGTTGCGAAAAGGGGAAACGTGGTCGTATCTCCTGAGTAGAAAGACATAGCGAGTGATGTTATCAAAGGCAACTATAAGTTTTCTTTTCATTCCGGCACTCAGACTACAGAAAGTTTGGAACCCATAAGTAATAAGTGGAAGAATTAAGGTCTTAACTAGCATTAATCTTGTATCTTGCGGCGTGAAATACTGAGATAGTGATAAGTTCCTTAAACAACCATACACTTTACCAATAATTGTCTGAATATGATCCCAACTGAGAGTCCGGTTAAACCATATGCCTAAATTTTTTACTTTGTCAATATACTCAATTTCAGAAGTTCCAAGATATATCTTTGGGAAATAATCTGTATTAAGTTTATTTTTGTTGATGATTAAACATTTTGACTTAAGTGGATTCAACTTTAAAGAGTTTCTTTCTACCCAAAGTAAAACCTGCTTGAGGTCCTCATTTAGTCGATGAGCTCCATCTTCAATTAGGCCCAGCTTACAGTTTAAATAAATTTGTACATCATCAGCGTACATGTGTATATCACTGTTTTTAACTGACAGCGGAAGGTCATTAATGAAGATGGAAAACAACAAAGGACCTAAGATTGACCCTTGCGGTACTCCTGTTGACACATTTAAAAATGTAGATACTTTATTTTTCAATACTACGACTTGTTTCCTTCCTCCTAGATAAGAAGCTATAAGTTTTGCAGCTGCTGGAGAGAAGCGGTATATCCTTTCAAGTTTACGTACCAGCTGTGAGTGGTTGACCATGTCAAACGCCTTGGAAAAATCAAGTAACGTTAAAAACGTAACCTCATCTTTATCAATTGAAATGCGAATGTCATCAGTAACTTTTAAAAGAGCAGAGATACAGCTGTGTTTCGGTCTGAATCCGGATTGGTTCCTATACAGCAATTTGTTATTTTGCAAAAATGCAGAGACTTGAAAATGAATCAATTTCTCCATGACCTTGGACAAAACAGGTAAAATGGAGATAGGTCTGTATTCAGGAGCAGAAACACGCGACCCCTGCCTTTTTAGAATGGGAATCATTTTTGATGATTTCCATAAAGATGGAAAAGAGGACGTTAAAATGATGGTAATAAAAACATGAGTAAGAGCTGGAAGCAAGTGAGGCAAAATAATTTTCAAAAACTAGGATGAATTTCATCAAAGCCAACAGCTTTTGACTTAACATTCAATATAGCTTTAACAACGTCGGTTTGCTGGACACTAGAGAAATTAAAACTACACAATGTGTTAACATTTAGATCACTATAATCCACATCCACAGGCGAAGTAGTCGGTGTGGAGTGAGGTTTTGCAAAAGCATTGTTTAGCTGATTGGGATCTAAGTTATCCAAATCCTCTTTATTCTTCCGGCCAACACCTACTTCACGCAAATTATTCCATAGTTTTTTTGTAGGCAAGCTATTGCTGAACCGATTTGAATAGTACCGTCTTTTAGCTTGTCTTATTTTCCAATTCACTTCATTACGTAAGGCACGAAAGGTTTCATACAACTCCGGCAATTTGAAGCGCTTCCACCTATTGAAGGCTAAGTCGCGCCTATTTTTAAGATCTAAAATCTCTGCAGTAAACCAAGACACATTGAAGTTTTTAACGTGCTTAGTCATAAGTGGAACGTGGGTGTTGAACAGGGTTTGTATTTGATTTAGCAAATAACTAACTTGCGAATCGGGTGAGGTCATGTAATATAAGAGCTGCCAATTTACTCTCAAAACATCTTCCCCCAAAAGATCATAATTAATATTTTTAAAGTTCCTATATGAGTAGGATTGTGCCTGACAACACTTAGTTTTATTAAAGATCGCGAACACTAAGTCGTGCTTCGAGAAAGCAGGAGCGGATAGTTGGTCATATAGTAGTGTTTCAATGTTGTCATTAACTAAAAACAAATCTAGTAGTGTACTAGATGTATCTGTAAAATGTGTGGGAACTTCAGTATTAAGAGGATACAAACTTAATGTTTTTATATTATCAACAAATGTTGCTGAAACTTCACTTCTTAAGAGGTTGCAATTAAAGTCCCCGCAGATGATAATTTCGGCAAATGTTGATGAAACACTTTCAATCACTGAATAGAAAGTGTCAAGATCAATGCTACTGTTTGCGCGATAGACAACACCTAAAAGACACTTAATTCGTCCACTTACCACTTCAACAAAATAATACTCTATAGGGCTAGTGGGAGGAGAACTGATTACAGGTTTGCAGTTTATACCATCCCGAATATATATGGCAACTCCGTCACCAGTCCTACCGTGTCTATCAGCCCGAAAAATTCTATAGCCGTTCAAGCCGTACACTTCATCTCTAATATGTTTCTGAAACCAGGTCTCCGATACGCAAATCACATCAACGTTTGACCCTACGAAGGTACCCCGAAATTCATCTATCTTTGGAAGCAAACTTTGTGCATTAATATGGCAAACACTGAAGCCATTCTTTTGTTTACATAAAATCTTTATCATCATGCGTAAATTATCATTCATGCAGCCGCCCGGTACATTACTATCCACATTCGTAATCATTGAAAGTAAATATTACGAAGGGAGAGGAAAGAAAAATAAAAATAAATAAGAAGCATATACTCGACAAGAAAGAACACTGCACAAATTGATCGAATTTATATCCACATCTTTACCTAGTAAAATTATAATGAAAGATAAGGAAATAAAAAATAAGGTTAAAAAGAAATTGAAAAAGAATTCAAGTATAAGCTTAAATAAATATAAATTTCTGATGAACAGCTCACTGTTTAAAGTTGATTTACAATATGCATTCATCGTTTACAGCAGGCATAGAAGCAGCAAAATCATCCACACGTTGGGGACAATCAAGCAAAAAAGCTTTTCCGTTGGGTGTTTGACGCGCGTACATAGACGAGTCCATTCCGGGTGAAGACAGAACTCAGATGTTTTTGTTGTTTTAACTTGTAAGCTTTCCGATATATCAAATGGTTTTGTGAAGTGAGACTTTCATTTAGGTATATTCTACTGTCAGATTGTAGTGCGAGATTTAGTAAACAAATAGGTTTTTTTGTTTTCCTATATGATGAGTGCATGGAACGTAGTACCTTTATTTTATCTGCTGATATTGCAAAAAAGAAATAAAAAGATTCAGTCAACTTTCATTATTTGCGTTTTATTTTTAATATTATTAAATTTACAGATCGTTTTCAGGTTTTAAAAAAAGTGCTTTTTATATGGCCGTAGATAAAAACCTTTGCTCTGATTGATTTTTAGTTTTCCGACCTATTTTTATATACCGTCTGTTTTTTTTTTTATATACCGACCGATTTTTTATATACCGACCTGTTTTTATATACCGACTGGTTTTTAGCATACCGCCCTGTTTGCAGCCGCCATGCTCGCAACCGACCGATTTTTTTTATATACCGACCTGTTTTTATATACCAAGCGGTTTTTTTATATACCGTCCGGTTTTTTCATAAACCGACTGGTTTTTTAACACCATAGCCCAGTAGAAAAGATGTTTCGCTAAGCCCATATTAAATTCATTTTGGGCTAAACTCGGACAAAGAGAAAATCAATAGACAATGCGGATAATTAAAAACACTTCGGATTTATTCAAAATGCTTACAGATCCAACTGTCAAACTCTGTCACATTCTCCCTATAAACGAAGAAAATACTTTGGTAAGTTGGCTGTATAAAGAGGATGAAGCTGAGATCTTGTCAACCTTAAATGTATGTACCTACTGCTGCTTGCACAACCGCACAAGCTCGCTTGAAATTATATACTGGAAACATTTGGAGATAAAGTCTTTTATTATGACACCGACTCAGTGATCTATGTAAGCCGTGAAGGAGAGCCGGACTGTTGAATTCATTGGTGATATGACGGACGAATTAGAGTGTTATGGCCCCGGAAGTTATATATTTGGGGACCTGCATTGCGATTGATCGGGAAACTACTGACTGCCCAAAACTTGGCTTGGGTCAGTAGCGCAACAATCAAGTTCGTGATGAAGTGCTTACTTTACCTCCTAGTGGTGGTCTCCGGGCAACTATACGTATAAACCCTTATACGTATAGGCCAAAATTGTAAGTGCGGGTTGTCTAGGGCCTTGATTCTAGGCTAGGTAACGTGGGCCAGCAACCTGCGTTACCGAATATTGCCCGCTACAGAAACCGACACTATGGCTCGGATAAGGAATGATCACATGTTGACGACTTTTGGCTATTGTACCCGGATAAAGATAGGTTTCTGGAATGTAAAGACGCTCCTCGACTCGGGAAGAGAATGTCCTTACAATGCCAGATTCCTCCAATTGGAAAACGAATTCATGCGGTATGAACTGGACATTTTGGGGGTAAGTGAAGTAAGATGGTTAGAAGCGGGCGAGTACCAGTCTCCAACGCGTAACACTGTACTACTCTATTCTGGAAGACCATCCGGAAGTCCGCGGGAATATGGAGTCGGACTACTGCTAACAACAACAGCACGCAAGGGCCTAATTTCCTGGCAGCCTCATGGTGATAGGATTTTGACGGCGAAATTCCGGACTAGAGTACGAGGCGTCACCATCATACAGTGTTACGCCCCAACGAATAGTTCGTCTGAGGACGAAAAGGAGAGCTTCTACAATCTCTTAAGCGCCGTCTTCAACACAACACCAAACGGAGACATTGTCATAGTGATGGGGGATTTGAGTGCCAAGGTAGGCAGCGACAACGAAGGGCTCAAACATGTAATCGGGAAGCATGGACTAGGCAACCGCAATGACAACGGCGAAAGGTTTGTGGATTTCTGCAATGCCAACCGCCTTGTGATAGGTGGCACCATGTTTGAGCACAAGACCTGCAACAAAGTCAGCTGGGTTTCCAATGACAGGCAGGCAACCTCCAATCAAATTGACCATTTTGCCATCAGCCGCCGCTTTAGAAGTAGTCTCCTGGACTTCCGAAACAGGCGAGGGGCAGATGTGGGAATAGTACGTGATCACCATCTTATGATAGCTACTCTCCAACTACGCACTGTTGCAGTTCGAAGATCCCACGACAACACAAGAATGCCCAGGTTCAACATCGATAGACTTAGTGATCCCTCAGTGCGCCAACAATTAAGGGAGCACTTTTCGCAAGGTGTGGAAGCAATCAGCAGCTCAATGCCCGCAACCATCCAAGACCATTGGTGTGCTGTGCAAAATGTTTTTACATCTGGTGCTGAAAGAATTGTCGGTCGATCGCAGGGAAGACATAGGGCGTGGCTTTCCGAGGATACCTGGAGACAGATTGATGAACGAAAACAGCTGAAAGCTCGGGTTGCAGCTACCTCAGCAGCAGGGAGAAGCGAGCTAGGGTCCCTATATCGCATGAAGATGAGAGAAGTTCAGCGTAGCGTACGACGTGACAAGCGCAACTACATCAACGCGCTGGCTACAGAAGCAGAAGAAGCTGCACGGAGGTGCGACAGCAGGACCGTCTACAGAATCACGAAAGAGCTGACAGGTGGTCGCAGCTCCAGCCAACACCCAGTAAAAAGCCTAGACGGCTCCTTGCTCATTTCGGATGAGGACCAGCTCAAGAGATGGAAAGAGCATTTTGCTATGGCTTTGAACCGTGTATTCGCTAGCGATATGCTCCCAAATCAGACTGAGATGCCCGAGGTGAGAAGTTCCCGAATACGCACCACGACTCCCAGTAAAGATGAGATCATTACCGCGATCAAGGCACTCAAAACCAACAAGGCGGTAGGACTTGACGGTATTCCAGCAGAGCTCTTACGAGCCACGCCAACAACATCGGCTGAGCTTCTGCTTCCACTTATAGATAGAGCTTGGGAAGCTGAGAGCTTTCCTAATGAGTGGAAAAAGGGAATGATCGTCAAGCTTCCTAAGAAAGGAAATTTAATGGAGTGCGGAAACTGGAGGGGTATCTGCGTACTGCCTGCTGTAGCTAAGATAATAGCTAAAATCATCCTTGAGCGAATCAAACAACATCTCGAAGACACACTCGATGCCGAACAAGCAGGTTTCCGCTCTGGATCCTCCTGTGCCGACCACATCAACACCCTGCGCATTATCATCGAACAGTGTGTTGAATATCGATCGCCACTGCACCTGCTGTTCATCGATTTTGAGAAGGCGTTCGATAGTGTCAACAGGGAGTTTATTTGGCGTGCGTTACGCAGGAGAGGCATTCCCGATAGACTAATTGCTATTATCAAAGCTACATATGAAGGCTCCAAATGTCACGTTCTGCACAGGGGAAGGTTGTCTGAGGAATTTGAGATCCAAAGTGGGGTAAGACAAGGCTGTATCCTTTCACCAATATTATTCCTATTGGTGATTAGCGATGTGCTTCATGCAGGTTTGTCGACGGGAAATGGAGGAATTCGATGGACTCTTACATCTTGACTACGCTGACGATGTATGCTTACTCTCCCACATTATTATGGACTTCCACCAAATGACAGCAGATGTGGAGAGGGAGGCAGGTGTCGTCGGGCTGAAAATTAATACGGCAAAAACTAAAATTATCAGCCTTGGAACAAACTCATCGGCTCAAATATGCATTGCTGGACAACCGGTAGAGAGAGTAGAAGATTTCCAGTATCTTGGGAGTATTGTCTCGACCGATGGTGGAACCGAACTGGATATAGCCAACAGGATCGCCAAAGCAAAGTCCGCGTTCGGGATGTTGTCCAAAATATGGCGAAGCAATGCAATCAGTTTGAGCACCAAAATACGACTGTTCCGCTCCAACGTTGAATCCGTGCTGCTATATGGTTGCAGCACGTGGAGAGTGACCACTACTATCACCAGAAAGCTGCAAACGTTCGTTAATAGGTGTCTGCGCAATATCTTAAGGATTTTCTGGCCCAATCGTATCTCTAATGAACACCTTTACGAGAGAACGGGTCAGGAACCAATAGGCACAACTATACAACGGCGGAAGTGGCAGTGGATTGGTCACACGTTCCGAAAGGGTGACAGCTCCATAGCGAACCATGCTATGCAATGGAACCCTCTAACTCAGGATGGCAGAAGACCTGGCGGTCCGAGGAGAACATGGCGCAGAATAGTCGAGAAGGAGGCACGGCAGTTAGGGAAAAGTAGGGGAGAACTCAGACACATTGCCAGAAACCGTACACGATGGCGCGTAGACGTAGTAGAGGCCCTAGGACCCACAAGGGGATACAGGACATAAAGGAAAAAAAAAGGAAGTTATATAGCCGAAATCGTAAGTGGTGGTCCAAAATAATAGTCTACAAAGTTCATAGTACAAAAGGAGATAAGGAAAGTTTATAAAGTAAAAGAGATAAAACTTAATTATTCACCATCCAGGGAGGAAAATTTTAATTCAATTAACAAAGCAGTACTTAACTCCGAAAATACCGATGACATACAAATTATATCTGATAACCAGGGATAGGATTTTGCTAACTTTGCCTCTTTTTTTTGCTTAATCGGAAGATAGTATCGACTTTACACAAACACGTTTCATGTCCTCCTGATTCCAAATATATGTATTTTATTTTGAATTTTTTTGCCTTCTTATATCATTATTGTCTTTTTATGCCTTTTTGCCGTTGTTGCCTTTTCTGCCTTTTTTGCCTATTTTGCTTTTTTCTCAAAGTATGTTCGCTAAAAAAATTGTAGAAATGAAGAAGTAAACATGCTTCTTACTCACACTAGATAATACGCTTACCTAAATTCCTAGACGCGTTAAAATTTAAAACGTCTAGTCCGTGGGGAGAGTCAACATGGAAATATGTACATAACCACAGACGGTTTGCACTTGTATGTGACCGCAGACGTTACTGTGTATAACTCTATTACATATTTCTTGAAGACGATGCAAGCTGTGTTGTGTTTGAATTGATTGAAGATGAAGCAGTACAAGCGCATCTGGCGTACATCAAAGTCAATTTTAGGTTTTTATTCGACCAAAAAAAAACGAATTTTCGAAGACTTACAAGAAACTGGTATTTTTGAGAGTCTGTACTTATAATTTTAACTAGCATTATTCTGATCAAGGAACATCAATTGGCGAAGTGTTGCCGGTTTTAAAGAACATTCAGCAAAACTTGAAAAAAGCAAAAGGCCCGATTGCAAAGAAAGTCCTGAAGAATACGGGACTGAAAACTATTGAGCAGATAAATTCTGTAATGAACAGCGACTTGGATTCCAAACTTCCACAAAATATTAATGTTAATAACGTTGAAAGCTTTAAATGGGCTCCACTCGTTTCAGCTGATGTAGAAAGGTCATTTAGCTGTCTAAAGGCGCTTCTAAGAAAGAACCGGAGAAGATTATTACCAGAAATTTCAAAAAGCTCTTGGTAGTTCAATGTACTATAACTAAATGTGCATTTACTTTCCTTTGCTTATTTATTAATAAATGCGTTTTTTGCCTTTTTAAGTGTTTTGTTTTGCCTTTTTTTACTTTTTTATGTCAACAAAATCCTAACCCTGCTGATAACATTCGCCGAACAATCGAACATGAAATAATCACAGTTGCTGAAATAAAAATATACACACCGAGAGCAGAAAAACATAGATTTATTGACGATCATAGCTCTCGACCATATGGGTATAAAAGACAAGGAATGTTGCCCCTCGATGACTTAAATTATGAAAATCAATGATCAATAAAAAATAAATTCATATTTTAGAGAAAAAGTGTTTTATTCGCTTTCACTTAAAAATTAACCAATGATATGTAACTGTAGCTAGGATTACACGATTGACACTTTGCGTCAATATTTACGCTTTTTTGAAGTTCAATCGACATCAATCGTGTAAAGGCATAATTTTTTTACGGCAATCTACGCCAATTTGGTTGGCCCCCAGATTGTCCCAAATTTCCGTCAACCAAAATTTACGCGATTACGTCAATTGCGTCAACGAATCAATTGAAACACTAGCGTCAACCCACAGCTCAATTCCGTCAACCAGTGGTTGACGACTTAAGCGTCAACCACAGACGTCAATATTGGATAAATTTCGCAGCGAAATTGATATATCTCTTATTTTTTTCATTTCAAAGAACATGTAAGTAATGGTACTTCTGACACTATGATTGATATTGCACAAGTTGCGATTTGAAACAGTATTGAGAGCGATTTGAAGCTGTCGCTAGTAGCTAAAAATCTCAAAGTTACGGCCAAACGCTCAGATGCGGAAGTTCACTTTCGCATATTTGTGTCTTATTTGTGAATTATTGGTGTCACCATATGCAGCAATTCATTTAAAGTAGTTTCATTGGTCCGCAGAAAGTTTTTATACAAATTTCTGATTCTCGATATCAGGCCTCGAGGAACCCTATCGTATGCTTTTCCCAAATCCACAAAACAAGTGTAGACAGGTTTAGCATATTCCGATATCTTCTCAAGAACCATTCTGGGAGTGAATAACTGGTCGGTTGTGCTTCTACCGGGACGAAAACAGCACTGCTCATCCCCCAAACTGTCCTCAACCATAGCTCTGGAACGCGTTTCTAGCACCTTAGCGAAGACTTTTCCAGGGAGTGGTAGGCGCAGTCTTTGTTGTCCCCTTTTTTAAAAAGAGGAACAATCACCCCCAATCACCAGGTGTTTCACTGCATTTCCAGGCCACTTTAATGACACGCGAGAGCCATTGCACTTCCTCTTTACTTAAAGCCTTGAGCATTTCTGACTGGATTTCATCCACAGCAGCAGATTTGCCAACTTTTAGCGCTTTGATCGCCAAAGATACTTGCTCTACCGTAGGACTACTTTCCGCCCTATTCTCGACCATAGATCTGTCATCTTTGGTGCACACCACTAAGTGATGATCAGATGACGGTACGTCCCCTCTCAATACGCAAACATCACGCACCATTCTCTTCAGACACGATGGCACCACAAAGAAATTGATCAGCGACTTCTGCTGAAGACTCTGACGGTGCCACGTGTATTTGTGAATGTCTTTGTGTGGAAAGATAGTGTTCATGATGGATAAGCCATTTTCACAACAAAAATCCAACAACTTCTCTCCGTTCGCGTTTTGATCAGGATCACCGTTCCTCCCAATCACACTCCTCCATGTCTAACACCCACGTGGGCATTGAAGTCACCCATCAGGACAAAAGAACCCATATCCGCAACCTTTTCAAGGGCAGCATCAACTTCATCTAAGAAAGCTGCATACTCTGACTGAAGGCTCGGTGCATACTTTCTTTCAAGCTTGAGCTTTAAGATCACAAATCTCCTTCCTAATGGTATCCACTCCAATACTCTGTGTGTCAACCTGGGACTTGTAAGTATCCCCACTGCCGCCCGAGGATACATTGCGGGTGCGACTCCTTACAGGAAGAGCTTCCACCCATCCGAAAGGTCCACAGTTTTAGAACCTCTCTGCATTGTTGAAGAAACGCCAACTATATCTAATCGGCTTTAAACTGCCTCCCCAACAAGCTCAATGTCCTTCCCTGTAAGCGATGAGACGTTCAATGTGCCTATCCTAAGCCGATGCCGTTGTCGAAATTCAGAGAGTCCATTTGTGCCCTTATCGGTGCACAGCGCGCTCACCCCTTGACCCCCGTAATGGTTCGCGAGACCATTGACAGGAAGCTCGTAGCCATTTCGGGTTTGACTCGGTCGGCTGCCGAGCTGGACAGGCCGACCACCAGATGCTCGCATACTGACACCCTTCAGGCCTGGCTCCAAAGGATGCTCTGGTTTACCAGGTTTGGCAATATCCGAGGCCCGTTTATGTCGTCTTGTCATCATGGGGTGTGCGCTTTGTTAGCCGTGACTGGATTGTTATGGATATGGGTCTTAATTTATATGGGTCTTATGTATTTCAATTAAGTTCCATCAGTCTAAAAAAACCACCTTTATTTAATTACTTCTACTACATTCTAGCTCGGCATGGCGTTAAGAATGTCGGTGGTGGGGTATTGGAAACTTAGCTTTCGAAACATATTCAGGTACTGTACGTACCAGACATATGTATGTATAGTATTTGCATTTTCTGAAAGATAACATCTGAGTTTCAAAATCACTACACCAATTTTTCTCTCTCTCTCTCTCTCTCTCTCTCTCTCTCTCTCTTTCTATCCTTTCCAACGCTGGCACTGTGTGTAAACTTATTAAGGGTATTCATAACCCCTGGAGCGCGCGCAAATTATAAAAAAAAGTATGATTCTACATACGTAGGCTATTCTATTCACAACAATTTTAAAAAGACCAATTCGAAATCGAGCCGTTGAAGTTATTTTGGACTATTTAATCCATTTATGTAGCGTAGGTGATAAACGTGTACTACATACATTTTTAAGCGTTATACCATATTATGATTTGCGAGTCGAAAAAATGGGACGAATTTCGGCGAAATGAATTTTCTATTAATACCTGCAAACTGCACAGCCATCTTTCGACTTAATCAGGCGAATATAAACAGAGATTGATTTGAGGAACGAACAACAAAAATATTAAAAGCTCAAATTATTACTTTGATCCGCCAGTTCCTAATTTGTAAACCATCATCATGCATCAATTAGCGTAATATTTTCGACTTGTGAACAATGGTGTAATATTTTACACTACACCTAAATTTATTTATGCATAAGGATATGTTTATTTAAAGAAGATACACTTTGCCTTCGAATTTCGGAATCATTCGGTAGGTGGTGTCGGAGAAATCCACACCAATATATAATTTTTGGGCCATTTGGTTCATGAAAACGGGTGCTGTCGTTTATTATTCTTTCGTTGTCGTTATTTTTCTTTTTTTTTGTATTTCTTTCTTGCAAGACGTAACAAAAGTCCGGTAATAAAATCAGTAGATACAAATTGGTTATGAATCGTCAACGACTGGACAGTGGCAATAGTCGACAACCACCATCGCTACCACCATTGCTGCCGCAATAACCGCCAGCATCCTTGCGACAAAATGGAAGCCCGACGAAAGAATTCGAAACAAACTGATTATTGATTTCAGTCGAATTATGATGAAAAAAATTAAGAGAATAATAGAGTTTCATTTTCTTCCTCCTTTCATTTGTTGTTTATAGTCGTTGTTTCAATTGGCCATGCCACCTCCTTCATTCCATTAGGTTGTAGATATATGGTATATGTATATGTACCCATATGTATGCAATACCACCACCAATATCCTTCTTGCAATCGTGGTTGCCTCGATGGGAATCAATCGAGAGGGCTTTAATTGAAAATTTATTTTCCATGCAAAATTATAATCCTCGTATCGATTCTCAATTTCAGCTCTTTCAGCTCCCCCTTCCTCCGCTCCGCTATATTTTTTTTAATCAAATTATTTTGTTTCGGATTTCTTTTTTTCCTTACTTTCGTGCGCTGCTGCTGGATCCTGTTTCTAATAAGATGAAAACGAGCAATTTTCTTGTAATGATTATTTACTAAAGAATCCAATCGCACTGTTGTTTCCGTTTAATTTTTTATCGGGCTCTTTACTTTGTTGCCAATCGGTATATTGATACTATATGGGCGAAGTATTTTTGAAAGGATCCTCTTGGGATTGACACGTGGGAGAAAGAAGGTTCACTGGACTGTGTGTGGGTTCGAATGTATATATGTATCCGAATCCATGGATGAGGCGTTTAACCGAAATCTAGTATCTCATATTTGTCTCCGTTTGCAGGCTGTTAGCTGAACAGGCACTTCCCGGGGTGTACTACCGTACCATGTAGCAGTACTAATAACAATCACAGCGAATCGGAACCCCCTGCGGATTTGGTAACAGAGGACAGAATAGAGTGGGCAATAAGATCGTTCTCCCCCTTTAAAGCCCCAGGACTTGATGGGATTATACCGATCATGCTGCAAAAAACTGCACCAATCATTACCCCAATTCTCAAAAAGCTATTTGCCAGTAGTCTTAAACAATGTTACATACCAAGAACATGGAGGGAGGTAAAGGTGGTTTTTATACCCAAGGCGGGCAAGGCTAGTCACACCACCGCGAAGGACTTCAGACCAATTAGCCTTACCTCTTTCATCCTGAAAACTTTTGAAAGATTGCTCGACATCTACATACGTAGCAGAATACGCCCGGGGGACTTATCCCCAGCCCAACACGCATACACGAAAGGTAAATGTGTGGAAACTGCCCTACATCATGTTGTCGGCTCTATAGAAAAATCACTTAAGGATAAAGAGTTCACACTAGCTGCTTTTTTGGACATTGAAGGAGCCTTCAATAATGTAAATACCGAAGCGGTTAAAAGAACCCTAAGAAACCTAGACATCGACACCAGTCTAATTAACTGGATAGTTAGCATGCTCGAGGAACGACACATAACCACCGAACTTAAGGGTTCAAAGCTCGAAGCATACGCCTCGAGGGGTACCCCTCAAGGCGGGGTAATCTCCCCACTGCTCTGGGTCATTGTTCTTAATGAGGTACTACAACAACTAAGGTACAGCGGGGTCAGAACTACAGCGTACGCGGATGACGTCGTGCTGCTTGCTACAGGTAAATTCCTGCCTACCCTCAGCGAACAACTTGACGGAGCCCTTAATACTCTTAGCATATGGGCCAGGAGCTGCGGTCCCCAAAAAACCGAACTCGTACTTTTTACGAACAAGAGGAAAATACCGGAGTTCAGTACACCTTCTGTTGATGGTATCCCACTCATATTGTCCGATAGCGCAAAATACATGGGCCTTGTACTTGACAAAAAGCTCAACTGGAGATTAAATATAGAGGAAAGAATCAAGAAAGCAACAATAGCCTTTTACTCATGTAGTAGAATTTTTGGTAGAACCTGGGGACCCTCCCCCAAAATCATACTATGGATGTATACGGCTATAGTTAGACCCATACTGACTTACGGCAATCTAGTATGGTGGCCAGCTGTCAACAAATGCACCAACTTAAAGGCAATCACCAAAGTTCAAAGACTAGCGTGCATTGGCATCACCAGTGCAATGAGGACAACCCCAACCGCAGGACTCGAGGCTATCTTCAACCTGCTGCCGCTAGACATCTTTACGCGAACACCAGCAGCCATTAATGCTATGAGAATAAGTCAGTCAGCGAACTGGAAACCAAGCAGAACAGGTCACTCGACGATCCTACTCGATTACTTTGGCCTCATGCCCGTAACGGATTACATGACGCCATATTTAGACTTTACAAGGCCTTTCTCTACCGCCTACCCTAGCAGGGAAGATTGGAAAAGCGGTCATATACCTAATGCCGAATCTATAGCCATCTACACGGATGGTTCAAAAATGAGCACTGGTGTAGGATCAGGTATCTTCTCCGACCCTCTAGGTGTATCAATATCCATACGACTTCCAGACCACAGCAGTGTTTTCCAAGCAGAGGTCTTAGCAGTGGCAACAGCCGCCCGTGAGTCTGCGATAAGGGCAATACCGCCAGAAGGTATCACCATCTTTATCGACAGCCAGGCAGCTATAAAAGCGATTACTGCCATAGAAATTAAATCGAAGCTTGTGAAGTGTTGTCGAGAAGAGCTCAGGGTTCTTGGAACACAGCACAAGGTATCGCTCTGTTGGGTCCCTGGACACGAGGGTATCCCAGGCAATGAGAAAGCCGACGAGCTGGCGAGAATCGGCTCAGCAGCCCCAACAGAACAAGTTGACCCCCCTGTGTGTATCCCGCCTTGCACACTCAAGCTCGCTGCAGGGAATAAAGCCACTGAAGAGGCGAACACAAGATGGAACTCCATGGAAACTTGCGCCATCACTAGGAAGCTATGGCCATCTTTCGACAAAGCAAAGACCGAGAGAATCATCCGTAAAGATAGGAAATCCCTTTCCACCCTCGTGGGCATCATCACGGGACACAACACTCTGCGGTACCACTTGAAGAAACTACGCCTGACGGAGGAGGAACTCTGCAGAGGCTGTGGTGACGAGGAAGTTTTTGAGGACACAACCCACTTCCTGTGCCACTGCCCAAGTCTTCAACATTCCAAAAAAAAAGTTCCTTGGTAAATTCTTCTTTTAGGATCTCGAGGAACTCTCCGGCGTTTCAACGGAAAAGATGTTGAACTTCATCAAATCATCAGGGTGGTTTGTATGCAGAAATGAAGTAAGTGGCTGAGTAGTTTTTAGTTTCATTGGGTAAGGGATCACTTTTCCCCCATGGGTACCACAATGGGTCATCGCTGACCTGAGTGTGGCAGAGAGCGTCGCTCCCTGCCAGCCCACATACCTAACCTAACCTAACCTAACCTAGCTGAACAGGCATCAATTGAATTTAAGTGATTTCTGGAGAATCTTTAAGTATTCTGAATGGGGATTTTCATGCTTTTGAAAAAAAATTTCAATTTAAGTTCACGTTATTTTGGGGAGCATCAACTTTCTAAGAAGCTCACAGAACAATGACACCACGACCACCTGCTCAATCAAGTTGATCAATTTGCAACGATTCGATTCAATTACTTAGGTAAAATAAAGTCATACACCATTGCAGGACATTGGTAATAAAAAAAAGTGAAGTAACATTCCACAATGTAAAGGTTTTTTTTTTTTTTTAGTTTAAATTCCTTATTCTCATTGATAATAATCTTTATCTACATTTTTTTATCCAAAACTTAATTAATAACATTAAAGAGAATAGTTAGTGGCATTTATATTTTATAAAAAATAGTGCTAATGCCACTTCAAAAGTTAATAATTCATTGTGGGGTTCATTGTGAAAATTCAAAAACTATCAAACACTAACTAAGAGCAAAAGAAATATGAAGAATAAGGAGATAAGAAATTAGAAATGAATCATTAATTACAAATTTCAAGACAAAAAGAAAATAAAAATAAAAAATTAATAAATAAATAGCTAAACAATACAGCGTAGCAAAACTTCAATACCATTATGTTCGAAACCAAGAAGCCAACATTTTAAATTTTTTTGAAAAAGAGGACACAGTCATAATGATTCGTATTTTAACAGAGTTTGTTAAACAACTTGCATGATACAATGGAGTACGAATTTCTAAAGCTTGTTGTGCGAAAAGCAGGGATTGGGACATAAGACTGGGAATTGCTTCGTAAAATATATGTGTCAGAGGTCGGTTTTGCAATATCCACCGCTCATAAAGAAAATTCTAAGTACATTATAATAAAAAAGATGTCGTACTGGAAAAATTCTCATAAGCCTAAATAATTCCATGGTATGAGGTAGACGCGTAGCGTTACAAACTTTCCTAATTGCACATTTTTGTAAAACAATTAATTGCTGGAGTTTATTAAGGTATGCGCTCCCCCAACAGCTTATTCCGTATTGTAATTTCGAATGAAAAATCCCATAGTATATTGTTTTTAAAATATTGTTGGAACAAAACATTCGCATTCCATATGCGAGCATAGGCCGAATGAGGGCCATGTAGCAGATTACCTTCACCCTTGCATCGAGTTGGCTGCTATAAAACAGTCTCTTTGTGAGGGCAAAAGCAACTTTGGCTCTGGCCAGAGCAGCATCTATATGTTTGTTAAAATATAGATATTGATCTAACCAGACCCCAAGGTACCTGACTACACTTCGATTCGCAAGTGGCTGTCCGTGTTGTCCCACGATAGAGAACTTTCGCCAGTTCTTTCTGGTGTCCCTAGAGGCCCCAGACAACGGCGTTCTGAACAGGATGGTCTCCGACTTCTGAAAGTTAATCTTCAGCTTCCAGTCGTCGCAGTATCTCTTGATTTTATCGAAGTCGCGCTGCAAGAGTGTTGCAATGACCTCGATCGTAGGCCCTGACCTGTACGCGACCAAATCGTCTGCGTAAGCTATGGCATGGTGAAGTGAACCTATGAGATCGCTCGTGTAAATATTGAAAAGGATCGGCGAATTAACCGCGCCCTGTTGTAGACCATTTTTTACTTCAAAAGTTCCCGCAGACGTCACATTGCCATTCTTCACAATGAACCTCTTACTGGTGAGCATGTCATAAAGTATGTACAGCAGTGGTTTACTTATACCCAGCCTGCTCAATTTGTAGAAGAGTCCTTTTAACCATACGGTATCGAAAGCCTTCTCCAAGTCAACCAGACAGGCACCCGTGCATTGCTTCTTGCTTTTGTTCCATTGAATATCCGATACCAGTTTAGACGCGGCATGTATGGTATCATGCCCCGCCTTGAAACCAAATTGGTTATCCGGAATTATATGCATGTCCTCAACCCACTTAGCCAGGGCTCTATGGATCACTTTTTCGAATACCTTGCTGATGTTCGGAAGGAGACTTATGGACCGTAGATTTCCCGGATTGGAGCTATCTTTATTTTTCTTCGGAATTGGCTGCACCACCGCTGTTTTCCAATGCTCTGGATAATGGGCATTATTCATTGCATTATTGAACAGGATGGTGTAAATGTTCACCGCTTCTGGAGGAAGATGTCTAAGAACAATGTTGGGTATACCATCGATTCCCACGGATTTCTTTTTTCTCAGTGATTCGAAGATCGCTTGGAGCTCTACCTCCGAAATGAACGGGGGATATACCCTTTCATCGGCGACGGCATTGTTTGCCATATTTCTTTCATTGAACACGGTGAAACCGATGTTCTCAGATCGCCAGTGCTCCATGTCATTTCGAAGGTAGAAGTTGTGCGCAAGGACCTGATTTTCCAGGTCATGGTTCGGGCAAAGACTATCATTCACCTTATACACGTCCTGGAAAGTCGCTCCTATAGCCTCTACCTTCTCCTGCGGATCTTCGATCACAAAGAAATTGTCATCCTCAGCTGCGTTATCTGGATCTATACCTGCTGTCACTAGTATTTGTAAATTGTTAGTAGTTCGGGGGATTTTAAGACGCGGAAGATCGTTTTGATTATTCCTCCGAAATATCTTGTTTATTTGGGGGAACATACTCGGGTTGTTGGATTTTACAGCCCGAATTTTCCTGTCCCAGTGCAAATTTACAGAAAGTCTGTAATTTTCTTTAATTAACTTTGAGAGGTTTCTAATCAACGCCTTCAGCGTCCTAACCTCCTCCGAGTTCTGTCTGTCAGTAAACTGTCTGTACAAGGTTTTTAATCTCGACAGCAGTCTACTTTTATGTTCGTGCAGTGCGTCAATCGTTGCATTGCGGTATATGTCCACGTTGTCAGTGTGTTGATACCGAGGTATCGTACTGTCCATCGTTCGTTTTATTGTCTCGTCCATTTGGTTTAGATATCTATCGATCTCCTCGTTTGAGAGATTTCTATTGGACGGTAGGTCGAGCATGTTCGACGAGAGTGCTCTCGTCAACTGTCTGGAGAAGCGAGTCCAACGCGTTCTACTGTAATTATAGGCGTGCAATTGGACAAACTCCACCAATTCCACAATTTCATTGGGAATCTTTATTTCGGCACTGAGTCCGCAATGGTCACTGTCATACACAAAAGTGTGTAAGCAGTTTAAAGTTTGTCGGTCCATGTCGGTTAGTTGTAACCGTACGTCGAACAGCATTAGATCAAGATAGGATCCGCTTCTGGGATACGAAGGACTATCCGTCGCTTTTAAGTCAAGTCGATACTCAACACTGTGCAGACCCCACCAATTGAATAGTAGGTTCCCTCTAGAATTTGGTGTGCTATTTCCCCAATTTCTATGCTTGGCGTTAAAATCGCCGGCTATAATGAAAAAATTCTCCTCCGACTCCAGCCTTAGTATTCGAAAAAGTGTCTCGAGCTCTGAAATAAAAGAAGTAGTTTGAGTAGCTTCAGGAGCATAGACCGCGACCATATACATCCTCTTTCCACTACGGAGGGGGATATACACGATACATGCTTCCAGCTCCTGGAACCTACGCACTTCACCGCTGTACACTACTCTATGACGCAACCCTTTTCTAATGAAGATCGCGACACCTCCTCCTTGTACAGAGTTGGGTCGATCTCTTCTTATGATACTATAACTATTGAGCCTCAACTTGTGTTTCTGGGATAGCTTAGTTTCGCTAACCAAAAGCACATCGGGAGAATGGTCCTCAAGCAACTTGAAAAGTACGGCTCTACGTTCGATCCTAATCAGTGAATTCACATTCACCGCAAGGATCTTTAAGGATTGCTCCGCCATGTTCGTACCCATTACGATTGATGGTGCGTTAGGCCCGGCAGAAGCGCGTAGATCTGGTCCACCCGCGTCGCCTGCTCTTGGATTTGTCTCTGAAGTTGGCCCATCTGCCCCTGGATAGAGAGCAAGATAGCCAACAAATCAGATTCAGCCTCCGGTGCTCTCGGCCTTGGGTCCTGCAGAACAACCTTAGGCTGCGACTGTACCGTATTCCCCCGGCCTGACGCCATTTGGGCGTAGGTCACTTGGGGAGTGACGGATTGTGCAGGAACACTTGCCACGGGCGGACGCTTGACTTCCACCTTCTGCTGACGAGCCAGATTTACTTTTTTTATATACTGGAACTTAGGGCAACCCCGATAGTTTGCAGTGTGCCCCGTGTTCCTACATAATGCGCACGTGAGCTGACTTTTTTCAGTCGCGCCTTCCCTACCTAGCGCGCATTCCTCTGCTTTGTGGTCTTTTCCACATTTCACGCATCGAGGCTGCATATCGCAGTTCGACGCGGCGTGCCCAAACCTTTGGCAGCGAACGCATTGTATCATGCCTTCACTCCGCTTTACTTTTTCCCAGGTGACAACCTGGTAGTCTAGGACTTTGATACTCCTTAGACCATCCAGTTTGCTGTTGGGTGAGAGCTGAACCAGGAAGAACGGTAATTTCCGTTTCTCCCTTTTGGCCTTATCTGTGATGAATGGCTTGACCCCTACGAATTTGAGCTCATCGCACTCTTTCTCCTTGAGCAGCTTTAAGAGCTCCTCGGGTTCGGTAGACGGTTCCATCCCCTTCAGTAGCATGGTTTGCAACTTTTCCCCCTTCGGGGTGAAGGAGAAGAACTCCGTCGTCGATTCCCTCAACAAATCTTTAATCATATGATATTGCTCCACTGTATTGCAGTGGATAGCATGCCTGTCTGAACTAAGTCGCTTAATATAAAAGTTACTACCTATGGCCGACTTACATAGTTCTATGGTGTCCCTTAGTTCCATTTTAAATGTGTTAATTGGTGGCACCCTTTGCTTCGCCTTCTGTTGAGGCTGTTGTTGCTGCTGATGTTGCTGCTGCTGTTGCTGCTGCTGTTGCTGCTGCTGCTGTTGTTGCTGCTGCTGCTGCTGTTGTTGCTGCTGCTGATTCTGCTGCTGCTGTTGCTGCTGTTGTTGTTGCTGCTGTTGTTGTTGCTGCTGATGTTCTTTCTGCTGCTGTTGTTTTTGCTGCTGCTGTTGTAGTTGTTGCGGCTGTTTTGTCTTGGGCTGCCGTTGAGCTTTTGGCTGTAGTTGTTGTTGTTTTGGTTGCTGTAGTTGTGCTAGCTGCTGTTTTTGCAGCCGTTGTGGTTGCTGCTGCTGTTGCTGTTTCAGCCTTGGCTGCTGTGGTTGTTGCTGCTTCTCCGTTTGCAACTGGCTTCGTGAGGGCTGCTGCTCTTGTTGTTCTTGGTGAGCCTGGTTTAGTTCCAGCTGTCGCTCCCTTTCACGTCTGGCAATTTGTTTGTCCTTAATGACGTTCACTCTTTCTTGGAACTGCCTGATGCTGCTGTTTAAACACTCCATTTCGTTGTCCTCATCTTCTGACTCGGAGGAAGCCAGTAAGACAAAGCTGTTGCTGTCTGCCAAGTAGCGACCTTCCCCGCCGTCGGAGACGTATTTCATTTTGTCCGTTTTAGGCTGACGTTGTTTTTTTGCTGCCACTGTGCTTTTCGTTGGCGCCTCCCCCCTCACTCCACTCGGCAGCTTTTCAACTGGAGCTGATAGAGAGAGGCGCTTGACTGGGTTGGGAGTCGGCCTCAGCTTCCTCCTCCTCTTCGTTGTCCTGTGCAGATGGTACCTGAGTGGGCAATGACCAGTCAAGTAGCCTGTTAAGGTTCTTAGGTCTGCTTTCCTAAGCTCGAGTAGCTTTTTAGCCTTGCAGCGGTTGAGATTAATGAACTTCTTTGCCCAGTACTCTGCATGACGATCATCTTCCCATTTCTTTATTTTTATGTTAACGCTACTCCGTGCGACTCCAAAATAGGGTTCAGGACCGACTAGTGGACGACTAGCGCCTCTTCTCGCTAAGCAGTCCTCCCGTTCGTTGCCCTCGAATCCTTCGTGTCCTGGTATCCAGGCCACAGTGACTATGTTTTTCGATGCGAGATCTTCGAGTAGGTTTAGACAGTCCCATACAAGTTTTGATCCTACCGTGTACGATTTCAGAGCCATAAGTGCTGCCTGGCTGTCTGAGAGGATATAGATACGAGAACCCTCGACTCTTCTACGCAGACATTCTCGTACACAGAGCTCGATCGCATGGACTTCCGCCTGAAATATTGTTGGTGATTTCCCAAGCACAGCCGCACGTTGGAACCTGGGTCCATAAACCCCTGCGCCAGTGCTACCATTTTCCAATTTGGAACCATCTGTGTACCAAGTTTGAGAGTTTGGTAAGACTACAAGTCCTTCATTCCTCCATGTGTGGCGGTCACCTATGACCACATTGAATTTCCTGGAGAACCGGTATTTCTTGATCATAGTATCTGGGATTTTGAGAATAGGGTCATTTTGAATATAACTTAGAATCTTCAAATGGCCTGTAAAGTTGCCGATTTTAAGGTTCGAGATCTTGGGTAGCCTGAGAGCACTCAGCATAGCTTCTTTTTGTGCTGCAAGGTGGAACGGTGTGAGGCTAAGCATTGCTCCCATTGCTGCCGTAGGGCACGTTCTCATTGCTCCTGTGATACTCAGACAGGCTAGACGATGTATTTTATTCAACTGTTCCTGAGTCTTGGCCTGTAAGGTTTTTGGCCACCAAGCCAACGATGCATAGGTGACCATGGGTTTGATAATGGCGCTGTACGTTCAATATATTATCTTGGGTTTTAGCCCCCAAATTTTACCATGTAGGCGCTGGCACATAAACATTGCTCTTGTCGCTTTCTCGGTAACCTTGTTCAGGTGTGAATTCCAGGTGAGCGTCTTGTCAAGGTGGGCGCCGTGGCGTAAGTGGTTAGTGTGTTGGATCACTACGCATGAGGTTCCAAGTTCGAATCCCAGAAAACACCAAAAAGTTTTTTCACGGTCCCACCTCTCGCGAGCGTCTGACAAACATCCGAGAGTATTGTTGTCACGAAAAAGCTTCTCAAATCGCTAGTTCGGATTCGGCATTAAACTGTAGGTCCCTTCCATTCGTGTGAAAAATATAACGCACACAACATGAGTGGTTGCGAGAAGCTAGGCCCTGGCACTTTAAAGAGCTGTTGCGCCAAATATTTGTATTTTTTGTCTTGTCAAGTATAACACCTAGGTACTTCGCTTCCTTGGATATGTCGATTGGGACGTTTTCCAGACTAATTTCTTTGAGAGTGTGGTTTCTATTACTGGAAAAGGGTACAAGTATAGTTTTTCCGGGGTTGATGGTAAGTCCCTTTGTCCTGCACCAATCAGAAGTTAAATTGAGGGCACCTTGCATTAGTTGAGAAATGTTGTCTTCAAATTTGCCTCTGACGCTGATGACAATGTCGTCTGCGTATCCTTGTACTTTGTAACCCGATTTTTCAAGTAGCTCTAGAAGTTCGTCAATAACTAAGGTCCAGAGCAGGGGAGAGAGGACTCCTCCCTGCGGGCAACCTCTGGTAGCTGTTATAGTTTTATGCGAGCCTCCGCACTCGATTCTTATCTTCCTGCTGCATAGCATGGTTAGGATCCAGTTTATGATCAGAGGAGCGTTATTTTTCCTGATCATAGCCTTTTTGATAGCCTCATAGGAAGTGTTGTCGAATGTTCCCTGTATATCTATGAAGGCACATAGGGCTGTTTCTTTGGCAGCTAATGATTTTTCAATCAATAATGTTAAGCTATGAATGGCTGTTTCCGTAGATTTCCGGGGTTGTTAAGCAAATTGGTTTGCATGCAGAGGATCATGTATAAGGAACTTTTCCTTATATGATGATCGACAATTTTCTCCATCGTTTTTAGGAGAAAGGAACTGAGACTAATGGGTCGAAAGGATTTGGGCGATTGCTCCGCCTGCTTTGCCGCCTTTGGAATGAAGACCACCTTAATCTCCTTCCAACTTTTTGGTATGTAGCCTAGTGTAAGGCTGGATCTGAAAATT
This sequence comes from Brachypalpus laphriformis, assembly GCA_945910035.1. Lineage (NCBI taxonomy): Eukaryota > Metazoa > Arthropoda > Insecta > Diptera > Syrphidae > Brachypalpus > Brachypalpus laphriformis. The sequence goes on along the minus strand of OX246753.1, from coordinate 223,283,458 downwards.
CTTATAAGGGTAGGAATTAACAGGTTTGCTCCTTGTTGTAGTAGGCAGGGAAATATGCCATCTATACCTGGTGATTTAAATGGGTAATTTAAAGGTAGATAGAGCCCATCTAATATGGTTGGCAGTAAAGATTTTGCCAGATAGGCTATAGTCTCGTGTAGAAGCAATGAGAACGTCGTTCCTCAGGTGTTCTGGAGAGACAGCACAAACGATATACAGCCTGGAAAATGGGTATCAAGTAAGGCTTGACAGGTTTCCTCCGGACTGCTGGTGAATTCCCCATCTGGTTTCTTTAGGGAGCCAAGATGCTTGGAGTGACTCTTGGCTAGGGCCTTTTGAAGGCGAGCCGCAGTGGGGAAGCTTTCGATACGTTCGCAGTGAGTTCTCCAAGATTCGCGTTTAGAAGAATCTAAGTTCTTTCTTATAACTTGTTAGAGTTTCTTTGTAAAGGCACCAATCGCCATCGATTTTAGCTCTATTGAATAGCTTCCTAGTTAGTTTCACGCCTAAGTGACTCAAGACGCTTATTCCACCAGGGGGTCGCGGTTGGTCCTTTTCTGTGTTTCGGCACAACTGCCTTCATAAGCGACGGAAATGGTTTTTCGAAGGTGTTCTGCCTCGAATTCCAACTCTGAAATGGTATGTACAGGATTCGAAGCACGATTTAGTTCTGCCTCGAGGATAAACCGATAGGAATCCCAATTAGTGTGTCTAGGGTTCCTGTAATTTAGCGTGACACTCATGGAAATCCCTATATCGAATCTGATGTGGTTATGGTCCGACATAGAGACTTCATCAGACACGTGCCAGTTTGTGATGAAATTGTATATAAAAGGGCTTGCCAAAGTGAGATCTAGTACCTCTTGGTGGATGATGTTAGTAAAAGTAGGAACGTTTCCCCTATTTACCACCACCATGTTGTTAGTACATACAAATTCAAAAAGCGATTCACCTCTTTTGTTGATGTCCGAACTGCCCCAGGCGGTTTGATGGGCGTTAGCGTCACAGCTGACAATCTAGGGTAGCTTTTTGGCACGGCAGTAAGCCATCAAGTACCCTATCTCGTTCGGTGGTGCTTCGGCTGTGTCCCCGGGAAAGTAAGCGGAGGCGAAGACAACCTTCGTGGTTCCACTTGTTAGCGGCACATCTGCCACTATCGCCACCATGTCCCTAGTAATGAACTCTGTAATGGGAAATATATTATGATTTTTTTTTAATTAAAATTGCTGCCCTAGGATTACTCCACGAGTCAGAATAAATTAACTTACAGTTCTTCGTTGGGAGCCCTTTAATGGCTCCCTCGAGCACTAATGGCTCTTGCATCAGTGCTAAGTCAACATCTTCCTTGATGAACCGTCTATTCAGCACGGAAGATGCTGCCCTAGCATGGTGCAAGTTTATTTGAAGGCACCTGAAATGCCTTCTGATGAGTGGTGGTGGACTCATCTACCGTTTACGCCCCCTGTCCCGGTGGGCCGTTTTTCTGACCCTGCCGCTATTTAGTAGCGCAGCTTCCTCGGGGTTTCTTCTCTCCCACTTCCTTAACCTTCCAGAGGGAGGGATGTAGCGTTTTTCGCTATACCTAGGGGTGTAGTCTTCCTATGGACGTGGTGTGTGTCTGGGTCTGAGGGGCGAGGGTGGACGTGGATGAGGGTTGCGCGGATGAGGGTTGCGCGGAAGCTTCGGTAGTTTGAAAAACTATTATTGATTTTTCATAAATAATGTCTTATTTTATTATTATATAATATAATATAATTTATATAATATATATAATATATATAATATTATAGTATAATTTATAGTTGGAATATTTTACAAAATTATATCCATACGTCTTGGTATTTTAGCCATCATATCTATAACCTCATCGTAGTTCACGTATATACCATAAATGTTAAGCAACATGAAGCCATTTAACCGCTCCTCACTAGTCTTTTTTTTTTTTTTTTTTTGTCAGGATAGGAAACACTCGACTGGAGCACTCAGACACAACTGGTCCATTGTACTGCCAGAGAGCAAACCCTGATTTACCCATATTATTGGAATTTCCTTGACTTTCGAAGAAAGCCATGCAAGCACTTCAGTGATCCGAAGATCTGCCACCTGATACGAGCAAACGCCGGACACTCACAGAGATGATGTTCCGCGGTGTCGTCGCTCTCTCCACAAGCGTCGCAGATTGTAGTGTCACCTAAGCCCAACACATTAAGGTGCTGGGCAAAAGCGAAGTGGCCTGTCAAGACGCCGATAAGTTGTCTACAGTCTTTTCTGCTGAGAGACAGCAAGAATACCGCTGATTTCTTACAGACGTCCGGGAGCATGCGTTTAGTCAACCTGCAACCTGGAGAGTCATGCCACACACAATTGTGCCCGTAAGAGACCAATCGTCAATGGAAGCCCTAACCGAGGACGCTGGAAGACCCAATGCGGGTTCGGGACCTGAGAAAGCCTCCTCTGAGCCTTGTCTAGCGATCTCATCAGAGATCTCGTTCTACTACATTCCATTCCCGGCTCAGACTTTGACCGAAGCCAGTCCTGGACACAAGGAAAGTCGACTCTTAATTTGCGCATCAGCTGGAGATCTGGTGTCATTGCATCAGGCAGCATATCCATAAGACAGGAGTCGTAAGATAAGTGTCGCGCAAGTTCATCAAAGTTCCAGTGTGGAGTAAACCAAAAACCGCACCGCCTAAGATGATGGATGGCTTTGAGAGTGCAACCCATGATATAAGTATCAAGGGGAGGTAAGTTCAGCAAAGCATCTAGAGCAGAGCCAGGCGTACTCGGGAAAGCTCCCGAGCAGCCGAGATAAGTCGTTCTTTGGAATTTCGCGCAAAAAGCAACCACATATTTACGCGAGAGCCCCTTCCACCAAACAACCGACGCATATGCGAGGAATGGTCTTATCATAGCCGTGTAGATCCAGAGAACCTTATTCGGTGATAAGCCCCAAGTCTTGCCAAAAGCACCCTTACACTGCCAGAAGACTGAGAGCACCTTGGATGTTTTCGACTCGACGTGTTTAGAGCAATGAAGTTTCTTATCTAAAATCACTCCCAGATATATATTTGGCTTCATTGGAAATGCGAATGGTGATGCCTTTTAGCACTGGCTGACCGGTCAAAATCCTCCTTCTCGTAAAAAGAACAACCTCAGTTTTAAGAGTATTCACTGGAAGCCCACTCCTAGTACACCATTCATCGATCATGTCCAGTGCCACCTGCGCCTTAGCACAGACCGTCACCAGGCATGGCCCGACAGAAAGTACGGCGACATCATCCGCATATGCCTGAGCGTAGACATTAGAACTATTTAGAGTGTTCAACAGAGAGTCGACCACCATGCACCATAACAATGGAGACAGAACGCCACCTTGCGGACAGCCCCTGTTTACCCCTGTCATAACATATTGGCCACAATCCGCATCCACTACCAAAGTTCTATTCATTAGCATTGCTTTAATCCACAACACTAATGTTTCATCTACCCCGTGTTGTCTGGCAGAGTCACACATGCAGTCAAAAGTAGCATTGTCAAAAGTAGCATTGTCAAAAGCACCCTCAATGTTGATGAAGATACCCATCGCGTATTCTTTCTTATCAAGCGCGCATTCAATTCTGGCCACTAAATTTTGAAGTGCGGTCTCGTAGGATTTCCCACGCTGATAGGCGTGCTGCATCTCCGATAGTGGATGCAGCCTCAAAGCAACTTTGCGCACGTGAAATTCTACCAGTCTCTCCATACTTTTCAGTAAGAAGGATGTCAAACTTATAGGTCTGAAACTCTTGGGGAGCGAATAGTCTTCCTTACCAATTTTCGGTATGAAAGCTACTCTGAATGTCCGCCAAGGTGTAGGAATATATGCCAGTGCCAGAACAGAGGTGACAATTCTTTTCAGTGTTGGCAGCAACTGGTCTATACCCTCTTGCAGCATAGCTGGATATATTCCATCAGTGCCAGGCGATTTGAAACCATCAAAAGATGCCACAGCATATTTGATGACCTCAACTGTTACCACGGCTGATGCAGTATCGGAGTGCGCCGTTTCAGGAGCTCGTTCACCTTTTTCGGTATCCCAAGTCAAACCATCTCCAACATAACTTCGACCAGCTGCCCGACTATTAAAACAGAGATTAGACGTTCCAGCCGAAACCTTTCCGCCACTTTCTCCGTCATTCCAGCCCAGTCTACCAACAGAGCTGCAGGATTCTTCATAATCAAGCATCGCTGCTACTTCGGGGTCAACGCCAGAGGCGGGGGTTTGAGTATGCTGGTTGGGACCTCCAAAATCATTGTCACGGCCGGGGTCGAAAAGACCACGGGTGGATTTTCACTTGCGCGAGTACCACCTGTAAATACCGTAAATGTTTCTGCCATCATACTTTCAACAGGTTTTGCGTCACAGTCAAGACGTCTTCAGCCTTTAGTTCGATGTTTCACCTGGGGTCCTTTTGGACCCTTAGGGTCATTGACTCTTAAGCCGTTCCGCCACGTCAAGGCAGCTGAAGAATGGAAACGTCTTACCTCACTAGTCTTGCTACGCAGATAAGTTTTCAATCTGCGAAGGCAAGAAAAAGACCGTTCACTTGATGCCACAGACATGGGAAGTGTTGCACCGATCTGCATAAAGCGATGTATTGTTTGGTGCAACGTTGAATCGCAACAATTGAGAGCGTCTATAAAATTTGTTGGCCGTTTATCAATCGGAATTTTTAAGCAATGTCTGCAGCCATAGTTAATTTAACATTCAAACAGATATCAAGAAAATGAAAGAAAGACATTTTTACCTGCGCCACATCGTCATTTCGTCTATAAAATCATCAGTACATTCTTTTGAAAATACGTTGATAGTGCTACGTATTTCTTCTGTAACCAGCGTAGAACACTTTTCCGGTAGAATATTTTGAATTTTAGAAGGGAGTTCTCGATGATCAAGAAATCTAGTCCTTAGTTGCATCGGTAGAAGGTCCAAAAAAGGAACAAAGATGGACCGACGGAAATATTCTTCAGGACCTCCTTCATAGTTGTCACGGTTCTTTTGTTTTACAACTTGCCGCGGGACTACTAATTGAATATCCACTTTGCCTGCCATTTCTATAGCTCCAGCAAATGTGTGACTAAATCTTACTTCGGAGTTTTGACGCATTTCATTTACTTCCTCATGTAAATGTTTTGCATATTCCATACAGCAGCTGAGATCACATTCTTTTTTTTGTAAAAAAGAATTTCACTTACATTTTTCATTAGGCTGAAAATTGGCTTAATCACTGTTAAGGATATTATAAATTGGGAAGTTTGTATAACAGCAAGTAGGGCATGAGGTTTGACTCCTTCGGTTTTCATATTTTGTACATCCAGATACTCTAATGAGCAACAGATATATTCATAGACACCATAGAACAAATTGAGTGAATTCAAATGCTCAACCCAACGCGTTTCGCATTATTTTAAAAAGACGCGTTTGTTTTGCTTTTGGACAAGACGCCTGAATTTTGTCTTTTAAAACTAGAGCTGCTTTATGTTATTATATAATCGGAATAAACTAACAACCTCTTTAATGGTTCCTATGCAATTTCGTATAGACGGTGGGAGAGGAACGAATTGCCGACAAAAAAAATGTCGACCACTGATAATAACGACTTTGCTATTCGCTAAAATCTCGACAAACTTTTTATCGACTTCTATAATTATCGAAAGTTTAACACCTCGACACTAAAAATGTCGTCTTTATTTGTCGAATGTCGGGCCAATTTTCGACAAATTTCCACATGTGTACCTTTATTACATAAATAAAACAGACTTAAATTTTGTTAATTTTTGATTTAATTAATTTTTTTTTGAGGAAAACAAACATAAAACTCACTTTATTTCTTCAGAAAATATATATGAGTGAAATTAAGAACAAAGTATTTCAAATGAAAAGAAGTACGAATTTAGTTCAATCTTAAATGAATTGCAATGTTATTTAAATAGTTCAACCTTGAATAATTTTCTTTTTCACTCAGAATAATTTTAAGCTGGTTTTCCTTTCGTTTTATATAATTTGTTGGTTCCTTTTTTTCTCCCTTTTGGATTTTTTCTAATGCTTGTTTGACGACTATGTACTCCTTAGATAGTTTTAAGATTAATTTATGTACCCCAACATGTGATGATCCCACAAGCACTTTCAATCTCCTATGCCACGCCTCGAGACTATTTTGAGTTCTTGGTAGGTTTAATTGCATTTGGTCGTGCACTGACCAGAAAGATGACTCATAAGCAGAAGGTAATATTTTAATTTGCTTAGAAGATGAACGCTTTCTGCTTTCTCGGGAAATGTAATTTTTCTTGAACCAGTCACCTATGCGCCTTCCATCGTTGTCCAACGCATCATATAATTCTGTAAAGTAGTTATATATCTCTTCTTTTGGTAAAAAAGCCAAAGCCTTCAGCATTCGCATATGTCGACTAAACATTTCATCATTTCCATATTTGTTTGTAAGCCTTTGCGCCTGAATTCTTCTCCAAATAATAGATCCCAAATGAAAGAAACAACCTTTGCTTTGAGGTTCAGGGAAGTACGAATGAGCAGCGGCAGCACTTGCTTTCTCAAAGTCGGATATAATGAACTGAGGTGATAATGAAATATTGTTATCACATCCAATCCGACATAATTCATAGAAGAATTCTTTGTACATGAATTTACTTTTGGAACTCATTAAACAAAAAATGAACAGCAAAGCTTGATTGTCTACGACACCCTGGATTGTAAATAATTGCCCCATTATGGATGGTACAACTTCAAATGTCCATCCATAAGCCACACTTTACATTTAGACAACATTTTTAAATTGGATATGCTTCCGAAAATTAAAAGCCTCTCATTATTATTCACAGTTTTATCGTTGAGAAGAAATAATTCACCTTATACATATTTTAGCTCGTTTGGTATACAAATTTCACTGATAGTTTTGGGTTCTTTATTTAAATTTTTGCATCTGATTCTTTTAATTTTTTTGTTTTTGATTTCCTGTATTCGGTAAATAAACGCGGCAGTCTCTTTGACACTTAACAACACTTTCTGATATAATATTCACAGGCGCATTTTCTGTATTATCGGCAAGATCTTTAAGCAAAGCATTTGTTTTGTACACATGATGTACATGGAAAAGAGGGTCATGGGAATGAATTGAAGGCCTTTTGTAAATAGTGTGTTTGCTGTTAATAATAGTAGTGCTTACTCGACCCTTACAAAACAATTTCTTTTTGTCTTCACAGCACCACCGATGTATATCACTGTTGATGATATCAACAAACAAATTACGAAACAAAACTTTGATGACAACGCATTATGACGAATGCAATAAACAACATTGCAGTAGCTACAAAGGGCAATGCTCGATAAGCGAAGTCAGCATATTTTTGTTTTTCCTTTTATTAAATAATTTGACTCTTTTTCATTTTTCCGTAATTTGCACTTTTATCTTTGTAATTATAATATGCACTTTTTGCTTAGGCTAGCATTGATTCTGTATAAATATTATGGTAAAATAAAGCAAGTTGTCATTGTTATCTGAAAAATCGAACCAAGCCTTTTCTAATCCTAATGTGAGACTGCATTAGGTGATTTTCAAGCAAATCATCAAAGATTTTCATTGGTCCTTCGAGCCGGAGTATTAATTGTTGGTACGAGACCATAACTGAGTACAGTGAATGTTAGTGAGTGTTGGTGTGAGACCAAAATCCCAAGGAAGGTCAAATAACAAGTGAACATCAGTGAGTGTGGTACAAGACCAAATCATCACTCATCAAAGTCGTGGTACAAAACCACAATTAAAAAAAAAAAAAACATCATAAAGTGCTAGTGTCAGTGTAACAATGAGCGCAATGGAAGAGATTGCACTAAACCAAGTCAGGATCACGGAGGAGGTTCATCGATTATGGACTAATTTCAAGAAGGATGGAGAATGCCGGTACTCTGTGGAATACCTAACAAGGAGATTGGAGAAGTTAGAAGAGCACTGGGTCGACTTCCAAATAAACAACGGACATTTGGAAGAGCTGAGGAAAACACATCCCCAGCATGAATACTTCGTGAAGAAGTATTTTGAACAATTTGAAGTAAGGTATCTCGACATTAAAGATACGTTCCAGGCAAAATTGGAGCTCATAAAGAAGAAACCACAACCTTCGTCGATGTCGAAACCTACTGATGCAGGTATTCAAGCGTCAACCTTCCAAGCAACAACACAACAATCAACGAGCAAATCATCAGATCCAGAAAGGACAAGAGAGGCGGCTGCATCTATGACGTCACCCACTGATGCAGGCATTCAAGCCTCAAGCTCACGTGCAGCAATGCAACAAACGAGAAGCAGCCTATCAGGTACAGGAGAAACGGGGGAGACAGCTGACAACACAAAGTGTCCAACAAGGTTCAGAAAGTTGAATCTAATCAAGAGCAACTTTCTACGCATAATTGACAACTTGGATTTAAGTCAAAATTCATTTTACCTCGGGTTCAAATTGGATCAATTGAAGGGATGCTGGACAAAGTTGGTGGCAATGAACGATGAAATAATGTCGTCACTGGAAGACGCAGATTACGACCAGGAGTATGTGTCCAGTAATGAATTCATCGACTTAGAGCAAATGTATCAAGATGCATACATCCAAATTAAGGAAGCAGAAGATCGACAACACCAACCGGAGCGCAATCCCCAAACAACAACACATTCTCAAATAAAACTCCCAACAATAAGTATACCAACATTCAGCGGAAGGTATGAAGAGTGGACGTCATTTTGGGAACTGTTTGATCGGTTGGTTCACCAGAATGGTTCTTTAAGCGACGTTGAACGAATCCAATATTTGAAAGGCAACCTGAACGGAGAAGCAGCAAGGATTGTTAGCCACTTGTCACCAACATCAAGTAATTATGCAACGGCTATAGAATTGCTAACGAAACGGTTCCAAAATTCAGCAGCTTTGGTCAACAACTACATCCAAAAGTTGCTTAATTTAAAACCAGTTCGAAATGAAAGTGCGTTCGACTTGAAAACCATCATGGATACGTCGAATGAAATTTTGTACGGTATCGAAAACTTGGGAGTTGACGTGAGCTCATGGGATCCATTAGTAATCCAGCTTATATATCCAAAACTGGACGGAGAAACAAGAAAGTTATATCAACAATCAAGAGGAACTTCAACAGATATTCCAAAGCTAAGTGAGTTTTTTGACTTTATCGAGGGTAGATTCCGGGGATTAGAAGGCAGTCGTGAATTCTACCGTGAGCACCAGCCACAAAATAAAACAACACCAGCAAGAAACCATTTGACTACAGTCACACAGTTGAAATGTGTTGTTTGCAGCGAATCTCATCACCTATTCAACTGCAAAAAGTTTTTGAGTATGAAGCCGAAAAACCGAGTGGATGTGGTCCAACAATCAAAGCTATGTTTCAACTGTTTACGAGATGGACATGACGCAAGAGAATGTGTGTCAAAAAAGGCATGCAAAATATGCATAAAACAGCACAATTCCCTACTACATTTCCCTCGAGGTGAGGGTACAACACTGATGGTGACTGGAGGATCGGCTAGAGAAGAAGCACAAACAACAACAGGAATCGCTACTGCACATAAAAGCAGTAAGAATAGGATGATACTACTAGCCACAGCCATGGTGAACGTATGCGTTGGGGGACAAGTAAAACTCGTACGAGCTCTGATTGATCAAGGGTCTCAGTCGTGTGTCGTGACGGAGAAGTTAGCACGTCATATAAAGGTACCATTGGCCAAGCATCAGTCAAAGGTCAATGGAATCAACGGTCATGCTACAGAAATCATAGCAGCATGCAATCTTGTCATCCAATCAATTCACCATGAAAGGGTCAGCTTAAAGGTAGAAGCACTAGTAATGCCTGTCATTACATCAAAAATGCCAGGACATGAATTTACAACCAATCATTGGGCACACATCCAAGGGCTGAAGATGGCGGATCCATGGTACGGACAACCAAAGGACATCGAATTACTAATCGGATCAGACATCTTGCCGCAATTTCTGACGCATGGTTTAGTCAAAGGTCCCAATAATACGCCCATGGCACAAAACACAAGATTTGGCTGGATACTATCTGGACCAGTCATCACCACCCCAACTTCAAAGAAGCAGACACAGGTTAATGTATAACATCGTGTATCAGTGTGTGCAGTGAGGACGAAGCCTTGAAAAAGTTTTGGGAGCTAGAAGAAGTTCCAAGTGCAACCGTAAAGTCTGCAGTCGATGAATTGTGCGAAACTCATTATCAAGAAACTCATAAACGAGATGCAACGGGACGGTACATCGTCAAATTGCCATTGCTGAAGGATCGCATGGTTTTGGGCGAATCACGCAAAATGGCGCTGAAGCGGTTCTTTATGTTAGAGCAGAGGTTCGCAAAAAGCGAGAGTCTTCGGCATGAATATACCAAATTCATTCAGGAATATATTGCTCTTGGACACATGGAGGAAGCACCGGAGGGTTATACTGGAAAAACGTATTTTCTTCCACATCATGCAGTGATAAAAGATGACAGCACTACCACAAAACTGAGAGTGGTCTTTGATGCCTCTGCGAAGACGACATCTGGGGAATCGCTGAATAGCATCATGATGACAGGTCCAACAGTTCAAAAGGATATATTTCTTCTACTACTTCAATGGAGGTCATTTCCAATTGCATTCAAAGCTGACGTCGAGAAAATGTATCGGCAAATTTTAGTCAACCAGGACGATACAAACCTTCAGCGTATTTTGTGGAGAGAAAATTCTAGTGGTCCAATAAGAGAATATGCCCTCAAAACTGTCACATACGGTACAGCTGCCGCTCCATATTTGGCAATAAAAACTCTATGCCAGTTAGCTGAGGATGAAAGAGAAAGGTATCCACGTGCAACAAAACAGTACTTGAAGGATTCTATGTAGATGATTGTCTTGGAGGGGCAAATTCACTAAGGGAGTGTCAGAACCTTCAACAAGAATTGATGCAACTACTTCACAAGGGTGGATTCAACTTACGCAAATGGACATCAAATAGTTCAGAGTTCATAAAAGCGTTGCCAAAAGAGGTTATTGAAATGGAACCAGAACATGACTTTGATTGTTATACAACATTCAAGGTTTTGGGAATCAAATGGTGTCCGGGGACAGACGACTTCCAGTTTAAAGTCAACTCGTCGTCATTCAGCACAAAGGGTACCAAACGAGCAATATTGAGTGACGCTGGCAAAATCTTTGATCCTTTTGGCTGGTTATCACCAATCACAATCAAGGCAAAGATTCTTATTCAAAGTCTTTGGCTGCTGGGCATTGGATGGGACGAAAATGTCCCAACAAAAATTCTAAATGAATGGGACGAGTTCAAGACAAGATTACCAACACTTGAAAATGTAAGAATTCCACGATGGACGCGACAAATGGAAAACTCTCAAATAGAGCTGCACGGATTCGCAGACGCGTCGGAATCAGCGTATGCAGCAGTGGTGCATCAGAAAGTTATTAATTGTGACTCTACAACAATACGTATCATCGCGTCAAAGACCAAGGTGGCGCCAGTGAAGCAAGTTACATTGGCAAGGTTGGAATTATGCGCAGCTGCACTTCTAACAAAGCTAATGAAGTACGTCAGAGAGGGGACAAGCACAGAATTCACCAGAATTTTAGCGTGGACAGATTCAGCGATGGTGTTAAACTGGTTACAACAACATCCAGTGAAATGGAACACATTTGTCGCCAACCGGGTATCCCATGTGCAACAACATTTTAAAGGACAGTGGAGGTTCGTACCGGGAAGGGAGAATCCTGCGGACATTCCGTCTAGAGGGGCATTTGGGGATACCCTAACTGGAAATTCAACATGGTGGCACGGTCCAGAGTGGTTAAAAGAAGACGAACAACATTGGCCAGCTAACAAATTTATGATGGAAGAGAAAAATATATTTGACATCAGAAAATCTCACGCTTGCATGGTCATGCAAACCAACAATCCTCCATGCACGGACAACATTACTCTCGTGTTTTCGTCGCTTCCGAAACTCAAACGCGTAAGCGCGTACTGTTTACGATTTAAAACCAATTGCCGAAGAAGCAGGAGAGGTGAAACATTATTACACGGTAATTTAACAGTGAAGGAACTTCTGGAAGCAGAAAAAGCGCTGGTGAGGGGTGCTCAACAAGGCAGCTTCGCCGAGGATATGCAGAATCTAAGTGAGAACCGAGCACTGAAGTCAAACAGCAAGATCTCATCTTTAAATCCGTTCATCGACACAAGTGGAATATTGCGTGTCGGAGGCCGATTGAAACATGCAAATTTGTCAATTGATCAGAAGCATCCTATGATTTTGGCATCATCGCATCCACTGACAAAACTAATCATCAATAAGACGCACATCGATACACTTCACGGTGGAGTAAAAATGACTCTGAATCACATTCGGAGAAAATTTTGGATCATCCGAGGAACCAACACTGTTAAGGCTGTAATAAATCAATGCGTAAGGTGTTTTCGATTCAAGGCTATGGAAACAAATCAACTCATGGGACAACTTCCGAAAGCACGAGTAACATTTTCACGGCCGTTTACTCATTGTGGTGTAGATTATGCAGGCCCGATCAACATACGATGTTCACAAATTCGAGGGGTGAAATCACATAAGGCATACATAGCGCTGTTTGTCTGCATGGCAACGAAAGCACTGCACATTGAGCTGACTTCTGATTTAACAACGGATGGGTTCATGGCAGCATTGAGACGAATGATCAGCAGAAGAGGGTCTATACATCATCTGTACAGTGACAACGGAACAAATTTTGTTGGTGCAAAAAACATGATTGATGCTCTACAAACCACGTTAGTCGAGAACGGTATCCAGTGGCAATTTATTCCACCTGGAGCTCCACACTTTGGTGGACTCTGGGAAGCTGGGGTGAAATCAGTCAAGTATCATTTAAATCGCATCATAGGAGAGCAAAAACTCACATACGAAGAGATGAACACCATTCTTGTGCAAATAGAAGGATGTTTAAATTCGAGACCGCTCTGTCCGTTAACAGACAATATTGAAGATCTTGATGCACTTACGCCAGGACACTTTATTATTGGATCGCCGTTGATTGCGCCACAACATGATGTCATTCTGGATGACGCAGAGAGCAGTTTAAAAAGATGGAAACTCATTCAAAAACTCAAGCAAGATTTGTGCAATCGTTGGTACGAGGATTACGTCAACAAATTACAACAATGCCACAAATGGAAGCAGTCAGGAAAAAATATCGAAATTGGTCAATTGGTGCTGCTGAAAAATGAGCTGCTGACTCCATCAAAGTGGCCTCTGGGTAAAATAATTGAAGTACACCGCGGAGGAGATGAACTTGTCAGAGTTGTAACCGTCAAAACAGAAAAGGGAACATTCAAGCGACCGGTAGCAAAGGTGGGTTTGCTACCAACAGATGACAATGTTATCAAACGTGAGGAAGGCGAAGTTCAGCAGTCGCCAGAACCATCACCACGAAGCAGACCTAGAAGGAATCTAAGAGATAAGAAAAAGAAATCAGTAACTTCGACATCAAATTTCTCCATTGCCCTTGTGACTCTATCGCTGTTTGCATCTATCATGCCAGGATCGACAAAGTATATTATCACTCACCCGGACGCAGGATTGTTTGTAGAACAAATTGGAATAGCCAATATTCAACGAGGCATACTACGCACGAGTATTCGTTTCCCAATCACAGATATCTTACGTGATCAAGCCAACATAAACAAGACGAGAGATCAATTAACGGAATTTTGTAACAGAATAAAAAGCGTGACAAAGGAAAGTCAATGCGAGGAATTATGTCATCACATGGGCGAGGAATGGAAAAATGGATTTTCAATCTTCAACAGACTTCAAGTATCACCCCTGCATAGGCAAAAACGAGTACACTAGGAACTATTCTCACTTCACTATTCGGAGTTAATGACGAAGTCTACCATGACATTGAAGACCTGGACAATAATCAAAAGGAGCTGATTAAAAGTGCTAAGACGAACACTAAAATTATGCTATCTACAATCTCCAGTGTAAATAAGACAGAAGCTAGAATCAGCGACAAGATGAACAACTTTACAAGAAAACTTAATGCTGGTCTAGAAGAGATCAACAAAATGGAATCTTGGTACAGAATGGTTGATGAAAATAAGATCAATCTACATGTGACAGACACCTATCTAGTGGCACTCAGCTACATGCGGGAAATCGAAACAAAGTACAACAAGCTGCTAAATGTATTTCTCAAACGGAGTCATTTATTTGAATTCTTGTCACACAAGAGCGTGGAAGAAATCACCAAGAAGTGTGCGGAGAAACTTGGCCCAGAGATGAAGGTATTACCAGATCCAATGGACAAACTGGAGATGTACTCAACTTCCAAGGAAGTTTTAGTCACAGGATACTTTATGATCAGTGACGTCGATGAATATGACTTAATAAAAACGAACGCTGTTCCAGAGAAGATAGACGAGCAGACATTTCGGGAGGTACAGATACAGCAGACGGTGCTGGGAGTCAACTACAATCTACAAAGGTACTTCGAAGTACCACTGGAAGATATTACCAAGGCTCCAATACTCAACGAAACAACATTTATCCACAGGCCTTCAATATTCCACAGTATTGAGCAAAGTGAGGATTGTATTCTCCAGCAGCTGTACAAGAAACTGACTTTCAAAAGATGTCCAACCAGAGCAATTAAATTAACGCATACCATTTGGAAGGAATTATGGACGCACAATACATGGATGTTCATTACACCATTGGAAACCACTGTCTTCGTAAATTGTGGCACAACTCGGGAAGAAGTTATCTTAAACAACACGGGTCTCATTCACGTCACTCCGGACTGCGTTATACAATCGAAATTCGTACGACTGGAAGCAAAATTATTAAAGGAGACCAGAGTAGTGATGCACTTCAGCAAATCGATTGCTATTGTCAACACATCAGTATCATCTCAAACGCCGGTATATTTTACAAATGAAACAGTGATCCCGTTGAATAAGGATTTAATGGAGGTATTGAGCTTCAATAATCGTGACGGGGCCGAGGCACTCAACCGACTACATGAGCACAACTGGAAGACCATTAAAAAGCACCAGTATTGGACAATTGGGGTGTCGATTGCAATGTTTACGATTGCAGTGATCATAATCTGCTTCTTGGCTGTGGTGCTGAAATACGGTGATTGCCGAAGTAGGTCTAACCACTCTGCCGATATCGAACTAAGAGAATACAACAACACTCGAGATCATCCCTTTGAGATCAATTGGCAGACGACTCTGGAGGAGGCAAAATGTTGATGATATCAACAAACAAATTACGAAACAAAACTTTGATGACAACGCATTATGACGAATGCAATAAACAACATTGCAGTAGCTACAAAGGGCAATGCTCGATAAGCGAAGTCAGCATATTTTTGTTTTTCCTTTTATTAAATAATTTGACTCTTTTTCATTTATCCGTAATTTGCACTTTTATCTTTGTAATTATAATATGCACTTTTTGTTTAGGCTAGCATTAATTCTGTATAAATATTAAGGTAAAATAAAGCAAGTTGTCATTGTTATCTGAAAAATCGAACCAAGCCTTTTCTAATCCTAATGTGAGACTGCATTAGGCGATTTTCAAGCAAATCATCAAAGATTTTCAATCACCTTGTATTTTCTCCAAACAGTATACGAAGCCATCAATCACCAATTTGTTTTTATTTTTATTCGATAATACACAGCTAATATTCATTACGCGTCGAATTTAAGTATACTGTTAAGAGGTGCAGCATAGAATGACTTAAACAAAACTGCGAGCCAGAAATTTGCGTAATCTATATTTACCATATTTAAAATGTTACAGTTAGCCAACAACAATATCAAGTGAAGAGTATTGTACACAGAGTTCAATAGTTAGCCTAAAGTTTTTTTTGTCTTAATGTCGACAATAGTTAAGTGAATGATGTTAACAGTTGCGCGCGCACCTGTTAACATCATTCACTTAACTATAGTCGATATTTTAAAATCGACATTTTAAAAAATCGACATATTCTTTGTCGATATTTTAAGTAGTCGACATTTTTCTTCATCGACATTTTTTTTGTCGGTATTTTTTTGATCGATTTTTTGCAATCGATATTTCAAAAATCAGCAAATCGTACCCAACCCATAGTCGGTATGTTAAAAGCGTGTGTAATGGCCAAATTCAATTATGATTAGCACAGTGGACGTAAATAGCTTCTGGATACAATGCTCTAACTTTGGCAGCACAGCCGTTGAATTTTCCGCTCATTGACCGGGCCCCATCATACCTTAAACATGTAATGTAACTTATTACCTAATCGGCCTAACTGACAGTTTTATTTACATAGATAGTGTGAATTATTGACACTCACCTTCCCCTCTCATATTAGCCAAATTTATGCCAATATCCTTCATCGTGGTCAGCAACGTACTTGCAAGCCCTTTTCCCGTAATGTCATCAACAGGAACGAAACACAAAAAGTCTTCCCGAATCGTATATTCGTTGTCAATTGTATCAACATAATGAACGCATATTGAAAACTGTTCAATGCGATGTGGCACAATCGTATTTTTGCCATGGCAATTTCATAGTACCTAGTAGCACGGTGGCAGATATTTCCGGGCGGGGGGGGGGGGGGGATACTAGTAACCAATGGAGCATAATCGAAGTGGCTACTGGAAATGATAAATTCAATATTATTCCAATGCATCTAAGGCAGGAGACATGGAGTGAACAGTTTAACGAGTTAAAAGATATTTTTACTCAACACAATCTTAAGAGTGTAACACTAATAGGTGATATGAATAAACGCATTGGGGAGGAAGCACAAGCTGTTGAAAATTATTTGCAGAACAACCACAAAATATTACCTCAAAGATCTTCGAAAGATAAAGTTACGAATCGATTGGAAAAAGAGTTCATTGAGTTTTGCAACGATTATGGGTTTATAATCCTGAATGGCAGAACTGACGGGGATGAAGACAGCGGGAAGACTTTTGTCTCTACAGTGGGAGAATCTGTGAATGATATCTGCGCAGTGTCCGGAGAAATAACTGAACAAGTGATGAGTTTTAGGGTGGATACACCAATTCATTCGGATCATCTACCTATTGCACTTGAACTCCAGATATCCATCGACATCGGAAATGAAAAAATTGAAAATACTGCCCAAATGTACGTGGAATAAAAAAAGCTGCAAGACAAAGCAAGACGGTGTGAAGAAAATAATGAAACAATTAAGGTGCAAGACCTTACTAACTTGATAACAAAAATATTAACAGCAATCCGGACAGAAGAAGAACATTAATTTCCTCCAGAAATGGTATGATTACTCGTGCTACAATGATAAAGTCATTTAAATTACTAAAGTTATGGAGAAGAACAAATGACAATAATATAAATCTAGAATATAATAACATGGTTCGAAGATACAAACTTAAATGCAGAACTAAACGGAACGAATATTTTGAAGCCCTAGAAATGAAACTGAACACTGTAAACGATTCAAGAAGCTGGTGGAAGTTTGCACGAGAACTGAGGTAAGTGAGCTTCAAAGTATGATCAAAACTGGATGCAGAGAAATATAAACAGTATTTGGAATATTTACTAAATCCTCCACTTCATGCAGTACCAATGCAGTGAGCAGAACCCCTAACGCTTGATGACGACCTTGACAGTGGGATTACGCATTTCGAGATACTAGAAATGTTGAAGAATGTCAAAGAAAATAAAGCACCAGGAGTGGATAGGTTGCCATATGAGGTTTTTATAAACGCACCCGATAATTATATAAAACTGCTAGCCAGAGCATTTGCCAATATGATGGAAACAGGAATTGTCGAGGACAGCTTCCGTAAAACAATTATCTTTCCTATCTTTAAAAAAGGAAACCCAAACGAAGTAGGGAATTATAGAGGAATTTCATTTATGAACTGTGTGGCCAAAATATTAATGGGAATTTTGCAAAACAGACTTTCTAAATGGGAAAAGAAGCACAAAATATTAAATGAATATCAGGCAGGGTTTAGAGAGTAGTACTCCACCGTAGACAATGTCTACAACTTAATGTGCATAATCAACGTCAAAAATAGGGAGAAAAAGAAGGTGTATGGTTTCTTTGTCGATTTTAAAGCCGCCTTCAATGGAATCGACCGAAGAGCACTATTCTTTAAACTAAGTAATATGGGAGTTTCTACTAAATATCTCACACTCTTAAAAAGCTTGTATGCAAAAACAACTGCAGCAGTTTGGGATGGACAGCATTTATCAGAATATATCTCCACTTCTATGGTTGTAAAGCAGGGCTGTTTACTAAGTCCGCTGCTGTTTGCGCTGTTGCCTAATCACTTACATGATGCTTTGGGAGGCGGTTTGTTGCTGGATGGTGTCCTTGTTCGACTTCTCATGTACGCAGATGACATCATAATATTAGCGGAAGATCCAAAAGTATTAATAGAAATGATACAAAGGCTTGAAAACTACTGCAAAATATGGAATTTCACTATAAATCTTGATAAATCAAAAATTATGATTTTTAGTAAAGTTGGCAGAAAAGCTAAAGATGAAAAGTGGTTTTATAATGGCGTGGAAATAGAAGTAGTTAGCAAATATAAGTACTTAGGCGTAATTATGACGCCAAGACTCTCTCTAGTGGATCAACTCCAAGAAAGAGAAGCAAAGGCCAAAGGTATCTTAAACAGTACCTGGAAAGTGTTTATGGAAAAAAGGAAGTAAAATTCTCTGCAAAATATAAAATGTTTAATGCAGTCGCGAAAGCAATTTACTGCTATGCAGCTCAGGTCTGAGGTTTTTTTTAACTTCGATCAGGTTGATAAAATCCAAAAATATTTTATAAAACGAGTTTTTGGGCTGCCGGTCTTCACGCCAAATTATATTATAAGCCTAGAAACTGGAGTGCTGGACATGCATCTTTATACTTTAAAGTTGCATATAGAGTATGTCCACAAAACTCTGCGTTTGCCGCACATTCTATCGAAGCAAGTTATGGAGAAGAAGATTTTCTGGTACGAGGTCTGGTGTAGAATGGGAATATTCGATGAACAGAGCTGCCTTTACATCAAGATATATGAAAAAACACTCGAGAACCTAAGAAATCCCCAAATTCAACAAAATTTGCAAGATGCATTATTAAGCTCGCACGGAATCTACGCAAAATTGAATAACTCCGTAGGCTACTCGTATTACGATGATGCAAGCAGCAAAAGTTTAATTGAATGGACGTTTAAAGCGCGTGCTGGATTGATAGGACTCAATGCTAACCGGTTAAGGATAGGTGAACGAAGAATCTGCACTCTATGTAATTTGTATGAGGAAGAAAGTATCGTACATTTCATAGGAAAATGTCCAATTTTAAAACGCATTCGTCATCGATTTTTAGGAAAATCACTCTTGAACTCCGCTACGCCGGTGGCAAGCCCGGAGCCCAACTTTCGCGAGAAATGGGGTAGAGGAGCCTATGTGAACACTGAAAACAAACCAAAAAACATGGAAGAAATAAGGAGTATACAAAATTTTGCTACGGTGCAGGGAGTCGGATCCCCAGTGCCGGCGTCTGTCAGGGGTGAGCACGCGGGCCCCGGGACGTCGTCATCCTATGACCGCATTAATAATAATGATATTACCAACGTATCCCTGGGAGTGGAACACTTGGCTCCCACGGAACGTATTGCTACAAGTGAGCCCAGAAGAAACCCTTTTGAGAGGAGTTCGCGAATGCGGCGGTCGCCGCCAACCGCAAAACGCGCTGAACCCAGACCAGTTCAAGGAGAGACCCCGGAAGTACCCTTAAGGGTACCGATCGCCATCTCGAAAAATCCACCACAACGGAGATGCATCTGGCGAGAAACACAATGACGAACGAACTGCAAAAGTGCAAAGATATCGTCAAGAAAATGAAAGGAGCCACGTGTAGACAGAAAAATATAAGTATGGAGGTGAAGACGGGACTAGCTGAACTCGAGGAGTCTCTGGATAAAATTAGCTCTCTCACAAAATTATGGGATAATGTGCAGGGACAGCTAAATGAGGACAGATCGAGGCAGAAAACCCCACAGCTCAGCCAAACTAGTCGAAGTGTGGGTGAGAGCCCTGAGGGTAGAGACGGGACACCGATTTCCAGACCTGGGACTACGAAGAGGCCACCATCAAGCCCTCTTATGAAGGAGGCAGAGAAGCGAAAAAGGCAAACCCCGATGAATACTACCCCGCAACCAAGCCAACCAAAACCTCGCGGGAAAGACACACTTCAAAAGGGAACGCGCAAAGCATCTCCAATTGACTCTGCACAGCGCATGAAACCTCAGTCGAGAGAGAAGGGGATGGAGAACGTAGCCAAAGCGAAGAGGAACCCTCCCGAAAAGAAGGCAGAGCTGGGTAGAGGCACGGCATCCAGCCAAAGAAAAAGAAAAAAGAACAGGCTACGAAAACCCAAACCGGAGGCTATCCTCATAAAGCCTAGAGGAGAAGAGACCTACGCCGAGATATTGCGGGAAATGCGTAGTAAAGTTAGTCCCGATGATACGGAGACTAAAATAAAAACCGTACGCCAAACAAGATCTGGCGACGTTCTTGTGGAATTCGCCGAGAAATCCAAAGGCAAGGAAGACTTCAGCTCATCTCTGAAAGCAATCCTGCGGGAGAGGGTAAACATCCGACAGCTGGAGCCCAAGATAACGCTGGAAATCAGAGACCTGGATGAGATGACAACAGAAGAGGAAGTGAAGGCGGCCGTCAAACGAGGTGTTAATGACTCTGAAATCGATCTTCAGGTCACTTTATTTAAGCCCAACAGAAGAGCACAAAAAATGGCTTTAGTCCAACTAAACAGTCGGGCAGCAAACGTGCTGCTGAAAGATTCCCGCCTTAAAATTGGCTGGATACACTGTAGAGTGCGCCCTAGAATAGTTGTCACGCGCTGCTTCAAATGCTTTGGTTATGGACACATGCAAGCAACGTGCAAAGGGCCGAACCGAAGGAGCCAGGGACTTTGTTTCAACTGCGGAGAAGAAGGTCATCAGAGGGCCGACTGTAAAAAAGTGCGAAGTGCTGCCTATGCACAGAGCTAAACCTGTCACCAACCTTGTTAGCTCATGCCCCGGTATCGGGTACGTGTCGGGTGTTCAAGGAGGCAATCGAAAAGGAGAAGAAGAAAACACAACCATGATGCGTATTCTCCAAGGAAATCTTCACAGGAGCCGAACCGCCGATAACTTGCTCAGTCAACTCAGACTTGACCTGAAAATCGATATCGTAGTCATCAGCGAACAATACAAAAACAAAGAAGGCCTGGGCTGGTTTACGGACTCTCTCGGCACTGCTGCTATATGGGTGCCGGACGCGAGAGCAGTCTCCATAAAAGGCCACGGTATAGGGAGAGGTTTTGTGTGGGTGAAAGTCGATAAAGTGACGATAATCAGCTGTTACTTCACACCCAACGAAAGTGTCAGTGATTTCCGACGGAAGTTAGAAGCCCTGGAGGACACCGCACGAGAAAGCGGAGGACCGGTCATCGTTGCTGGAGACCTCAATGCCAAGGCGGTCGAGTGGGGTATGCCCAGAACGGACAAAAGAGGGAGGCAATTTTTGGAAATGGCTACCAGGCTAGGCCTAGACGTGATAAACATCGGCAACTTGTCCACTTTTAGGCGTGCTGGTTACAAAATCGATTCCAGATGTAACTCTCGCATCGGAGTCAATAGCTGGATACATTCAAAACTGGGAAGCCATCGAAGACTATACTGGCAGCGACCACCAATACATCGTGTACGACCTACATGCGAACGGATACACCCGGAGCGTAAACCAAAGGGGAAGACCTAGGTGGAGGGTTGACGCCCTCAATGAAGCACTACTCGCAAGGGCGATAGAGGATGGGAAGGACGCAGTCCTTGAGACGTTAGGGACAGCGGAGGCAAAGGCAGAAGCGACTATGCGCCTCATACACCGCGCGTGCGACGCCGCAATGCCTCGGGATAGGAGCTCTCATGGCAGCAGGAGCCCGGTTTACTGGTGGACCGAAGAAATTGCTGCGCTCAGAAGAAGATGTCTACACCTTAGACGGAAGGTTACTAGAGGAAGGAGGCGACAGGTGGAAGCCACCGTAACTGTTCTGGCGGAATACAGAAACGCGAGGACGGAACTCAAGATATACAAAGGTTGGTCCTAATCAGCAAGGGAAAGGGAGACCCGGAATCCCCATCAGCCTACCGGCCTTTGTGCATGCTGGATACAACGGGGAAACTTTTGGGGAAGATGCTGAAGGCCTGACTTACTGCGGCAATCCAGAGTGCAGGTGACCTGTCTGAAAGGATCTATCGAGGAAGTGGTTAAGACAGCCCAAATCGCTCAACAAGGCAACCACTACTCGAGAAAAGTCGTCGTGCTGGCAACCCTAGACGTGAGGAACGCCTTCAACTCAGCAAGATGGGTAGATATCCTGGAGCCGTTGAAAAACACATTCAGGGTACCACAGTATCTTTTGCAGGTGTTGGGGGACTACCTCAATGAGCGAAAACTTCTTTACGATACTGCAGAGGGACGCCGCTGCAAGGACATCACAGCAGGAGCAGCGCAGGTCTCAATACTGGGACCGGACTTGTGGAACGTTTCGTACGATGGAATCCTTCGAATGGAGATGCCTGAAGACACCTTCCTCATAGGATACGCTGACGACATTGGAGCAGTGATCACCGCAAGGGACACAACAGAGGCGCAGCGGAAACTAAACCAGGTCATGAGACGGGTGCAGGAGTGGATGGCTGACCATGGTCTTCGACTGGCAGCCGAGAAGACCGAGATAGTTCTGACGGATCCCGACTGACGTCAATTTCCTAGTAGGTTCAGAGACGATCACCGGCAAGAGCGCAGTAAAGTACCTGGGTATGACCCTTGACTGCAAACTCACCTACTGGGAACAAATTAGATCGGCATCGGAGAGAGCAGCGAAAGTCACGACGGCACTCAGCAGAACTATGGCGAACATCGGAGGCACAGTCATGAGTAAACGGAGGCTGCTTATGTCCATCACTCACTCCATCCTTCTGTACGGGTGTGAGATATGGGCTGAGGCACTCAACCTGCAAAAGTACAGGAAGCAAATGGCTGGAGTACAGAGACGTGGAGCACTTCGAGTCACTAGCTCCTACCGCTCAGTGGCCGAACCAGCCGTCCTTGTGGTAGCGGGAGTGACCCCTATAGATCTGCTAGCAGCAGAAAGAAAGTACGTCCACGACAACAAGGCGGAAATAGGGGTTGAAGCCGCATTGGCTGTAGCAAAGGAGCGGACCAAAGAGAGGTGGCAAAGCAGGTGGAATGCTGAAACCAGAGGAAGATGGACCGCCAGGTTAATAAGAGATGTCGCTGCCTGGACGGAAAGGAAACACGGGGAAGTGGACTACTACATCACCCAATTCCTAACCGGACATGGGTACTTCAACCGGTACCTACGCAGAATGGGAAAGAAGGACAGCGCAGCCTGCCAGTACGGTGTCTCCGAGGAAGACGACGCCTACCATACCTTCTTTGTTTGCAACAGGTGGGCAGCGCAGAGATCTAGACTTGAGTTGGAGATAGGCAATTTCTCCCCAGACATTTTGGTCCGGAAGATGATCTCTAGTGTCGACAGCTGGAACAGGATCAGCAATTTCATCCAAACGGTCCTAAAGAAGAAGAAGAGAGAGGAAGAAGAAAACATACCCTCAGAAAATTTTGAAAGAAGATAAAGCCTCACCGGCAAGACAAAAAAACCCGCTAAAGAAGAGAATTATGAAAAAGCCGGCCCCGAAAGGGGGAAGAAAGCGACACCACTCTGAAGTAATGCAATAAGCGGTTCCGGAGTGGCTGGTGCCAGGTAGAACAATTCAATTCAATTCAATTCAATTTTTATTATTAATATCTAATAAAATTACAATCATGTTTATATCCCGCGAAGCCTTAAGGGCTTGTCTGCAGGAAAGATTGGCTTTAAGTTTAACAGTTCACATTGTGCTTGTGGTTATATACACATATGTTAATAAGAGAAAAATAAAATGGAAAAAAAGTAAAGAAGAATCAATATACTATAATTTAATTCTTAGTTAATGAAAAAGAAGAAAATATTTTATGTATTTCAAAATGTTAGCCAGGTTTATGAATGAAATGATTTCTTATAAGCTTTTTTCTATTTTCAATTCGGTGGATATTTAGCAAATTAGTAGGAAGTTCATTTAAAATCGTAGGTAGCATTGTTGATAGTTTGTATTTGCCGTAGTTATTTTGAAATTTAGCAGTCTTAAATCTGCCTTCTGCGTTCCGTCTTGTGTTGTGGGAGTGGTCGATTGGAATTCTGTATTGGTGATCATCATAGAACTCGTTGATTATACTGGACTTAAAGATTCCTTCGATGTCAAGAAGTTCAAATTGCGTACTGATTGCCCCATTTCGTTTGTAGTCGATCCTTTTTTTCTTCGCTAGGATTTTCAGCAGGTAGTTTTGGCTATCCTGCAATTGCCTGCCGTAATGCCGTGCCGGATATATGATTCACCTAACGCGAGATATGCCTGTCTGACTATTTAATAGCTACTGCAATTACTTAAATGATGCAGCATATAGGACGTTCGCCGGAGTTTTCGCTGAAGTTGGTCAATATGTGCTTGCCATTTGAGGTTATGGTCTACGATTACACCGAGATATTTTGTGGTATTGACGACATCAATAAAGGTTTTGCACTCGTTGTTTGATTTGCTGCAGTCCATGTTGTTGTTGTGCAAACATTTTGTATCGTGGAATTGTATGCGTATGTCATGATATAGTATATGGGGTGGTTTGATGTGGATGATTTTTGTTTTTTCCGCATTGATTGTTAGTCCGTTGTCATGACTCCATCTTGTAACAACGTCCAGTTCCTTCTGCATTATTGCAGTTGCCCTTTCGATGCTTCTGTGTGACACCACAATCGCCGTATCGTCTGCGTATGCGAATTTTGCGCTGTTCTTCAGTAATTTCAGTAAGCCGTTTGCATATATGATGTACAGAAGTGGTCCCAGTTTAGAGCCTTGTGGTACACCATGTGTAATGTTGACTTCATCACTCAGAGTTCCACTGATTTTGACACGATATGTTCGAAGGGCCAAGTAGTTTTCCAACCAATTGAAACAGTCGCCGCGGATTCCTGCATTTTGTAATGAAGCCAGCAGAGTTTTGTGAGACAGAGTGTCGAACGCCTTACTGAAATCAATAAACAAAGCTAAACTGTGGTGGTTTTTGCGAGGCTTTCGTTTAGCTTGTTCGCAAAATTTCCCAGAAGTTTATTAATGTTCTTGCCCCTTTGAAAGCCATACTGATCACAATGAATTATCTTATGTTTTTCAATGAATGTTCTTATTCTTCGTATCACAATTTCTTCAAGAATTTTTTCGATAACTGGCAAGATTGCTATTGGGCGATAATTGTTGAACTCGGATTTTATACCTGATTTGTAAATAGGTCGGACTACGGAAAGTTTGAGGGCTTTAGGTATTGTCTGTTGGTCCAAGCTCATATTAAATAATTTTGTTATAACCGGAGTAATTACTAAGTCATTATTTTTTAAGTCCTTTGGACGAATTTCATCGCACCCCGGGCCCTTTCTAACATCTAAGCTCTGTATTATATTAAAGACTTCCACCTCACTTGCTCGTTCTACAAAAATCGAATTTTGTGTAGTTTTGTCAGTGTTTTTTATAGTCTTTATTTGGCACTCGTGTATAGTTTTTTGTACATTTTCATTAAATGTTTTTGCGAATTGGTTCGTTAACACAGATAAATTTTCGTTTTTGAAGTTTTTAGTTAATGTTTCATCTAGGCTACTTGATTTCCTACCTATAATTTCATTTATAGTTTGCCAGGTCTTTTTTATGTTGTTTCTATTTTCATAAAATTGTTTTTTATAATAATAATTCTTGGCCCATTCAAATTTTTTGTTTACAATGTTTCTATATGTTTTATATTCCCTTTCCTTTTCTTTGTCTTTGGGCTTTGATAACCATTTCTTATAGAGTTTATTTCTCCTTTCACAGCACTTAATGAGTTCTTCATTCATCCAGGGATTTGGCGTTCTTCTATTCTTTTCTTTTGAAGGCACTTGTGATTTTTCATAAATTGTTTTAAATGTGGTTTGTATTTTATTATATATATCATCTATATTTGAGGTTGTAAATAATTGATCCCAGTTGGTGCCGGGCACTAGAGCATTTACCCTATTATTGCGAATTACGTTTTTGCATTCCACTTTCTCCCGTTTTCCCATTTTGCTATTGAATGTAATTCCACACATGAGCGAGTAGTGATCCGATATGTTTGTTTGTATAATGGCTGCATGCACATTACTCTCTTTTGTTCTAACAAACAGATGATCTATGTTGGTACTCGTATTTCTACCAATATCTACTCTCGTGCTCTCAGTGAATAAACTTTCCATACCATTCGATGAGAGCAGTTCAAGGTATTGTACCGTGGTCGCGTATGCAGATTTGTGCAGATCGATGTTCATATCTCCCACAATTATTGCATTTTGCATTTTGCTTATTCCGTTGAGAAGTTGTTCCAACTCTCCAAGAAAATAATTTGTATTTAGTGATGGGGGGCGATAGATGGGAAATATAATGAGAGGGTGGTCATTTATGCACAGTTCGAGTTGCATGGATTCGAAAGAGAGTGTGTTCCGCAATGAGTATCGTATTTAATTGTGTCTTTGATATAAACAGCTATGCCACCTCCTCTCCTCTTTTCTCGATTGAGGTATTCTGCGTTAAAACCTTTAATGGAATACAAAGCGTTTTCTTCGTCCGTGATGTTCGTTTCTACAAGAATAATGATATCTACGTGATCAATTATATTATTTATTGCTGCCAAAAAAGGTGTGAAGCCCTTCCGAAGTGACCGAATGTTTAGGAAAGTGCATGACAGTTGGTAGCTTTTGAATTCATTTTTATTTATTTCTTGAAAATTGTTATAGGTTTTTGTGTTGACAGAGTTCATTTTAATAATATTTGTTTTAACTTCTTGTAATCTATCGGTCTTAAATGATTGACTCTATATCAGATTCAATAAGAACTTGAAGCAAAGAAGATGATTCGTTTTTTTTCGCAAGAATTCGCCCTTCACGGGTCCATACATATTTCCAGTTCGAAACTTTGGCTTTTGTTTTGGTGAGCCACAGCAAACGACGATTTGTTGCAGTCAGCTGATCGTTGATAAAGATTTTTATTTTGTTTTGGTCTTCGTCTTCATTTTCTCCATCCAGTGCATCAGAAACGGTGATTTGTTTTGCTCGCGATCTTTGCATATACTCTCTCTTTGAATTGAGCGATGAGAATTTGACAACGATGCTGTTGATTTTTTGCTTTGTGCGGTAAGCGTCTAATACATCGTTGTCTGATATGATGGTGTTTAACGACCTTGCGATTGTTTGAACGATCCTCTTTGGGTTCTCATTTTCTCTTTTTGGGATATTTCTAATTTCTACGTTTCTCTCAATCGTTTGTTGCTCGAGAGTATTGATTTTTTGCTCCAATGTTGCAATTTGTTTATCTTTGTCTTTATTCTTTTGTGTTAGGTCGTTGACTTGTAACGTTAATTGTGACATTGCTTCATTTATTTTTGCAAATGTGTTTCCTATCTCTTTTTTCATATCTTCGTAAGACCCTGCGATACGATTGCCCAGCTGTTCTATTATTTGTTTTATGTCCTTCATATCTATTTTGAGCTCGGCTACGTCAGACTGCACGATGTTTAGGTCATTTTCGATCAAACTCATAGACAGAGTATCAAATGACCGATATTTTTTTGGTGCGTTATCGTCCACGTCGGCCTCATCACGCTGTGTTTTCTGTGATTGCTGTTGATCTGCTGTTGCTGCTGAGGTTATCGTTGTAGCTATAATACTAGCGGCTGCGGTAGAAGTTGAGGATGTCGATTTAGTTCTTGGCCTGCAGTTTTGGCATTTCCATTCAAGTCGACGATCGGTGGTCATTTTTGAATATGTCGTCTCGGAGACGCTTGTGCAAGGAGCGTAGTGGTACATCGATCTGCAATGGTGACAGGTGACGTAGTCGCCCGTTGCAGGGAGAGGTTTGATGCATTTAGTGCATAATGCACTTGTTGCATCAAGAGAGTTTGGGTTACTCATTTCGTGAGAGGCAAGGGAGGGGTACCTGCTACACTATACAACTACATTCACGAGAATACCAATACCCTTAGGAATTTCAATCGAACAGTTTTGGAAATGTTTAATAGTAGCCGATTATAGGAAATAAAATTTATATTTGTGGTTTTTTTTAGGGAAATACAAGGATTTAGAAAACTTCTTTGAAAAAAAAGGTTCGAATCTTAAAGAATTTAGCGAAAAAAAACACTGTATTTTAAACTCAAAAATGGACACCGATAAATACACGTACACCGCTGATCGACGTACTCCATATGGAGTTCATGAGGGTGAGCTGTATGGGCTTTGATTTCCAAGTGGTTACGATCTCCGTAGTGGATTTAGCGTAGTTTGGACAAGGAAAGGCTTGTGAGGCGAGATAGAGTGGTGAGTATTCATGGTCACTCAACGCAATAGCTTTTAATAAATTCGATGCCGTGTTTTGGAAATATCCTCGGAGATTTAGTTGCTGTTGGTGATGCAACTGGCCTATATTAATTATACCTCTGCCTCCCGATTTGCGTGAAATTATAACCCTTTCAATTGCACTCTGTGGGTGATGACTCTTGAATTTTGTTAGGGATGTGCGTACTAACCTTTGGAGATTTGCGATATCTGTCGGTGTCCATTTAATTATTCCGAATGAGTATGTCAACAAGGGGATTGCCCAAGTATTAATGGCCTTGCACTTATTTCCACCATTAAGCTTGGACTTCAGAATGGTATGCAGTCGGCTTCTAAACTGGAGTGTAAGACTTCGCTTTATGATGGTGTGGTTTATTCCCCTGAGTTGTAAGAAACCCAAGTATTTGTATGCGTCCTCCTGCTGCATATCTTCAATGATCTGGTTGTCATCAATTGGGCATCCTTCCTCTCTGGCGTCAACCTGACCCTTGACTAGGTGGATCATCTTGCATTTATCCAGTCCGATTTCCATCTTAATATCATCACTAAAACTCTTAACCACTTCCAGCTTTTCTCTTTTATTTGTATATAATTTTAGGTCGTCTACATACAATAGATGGTTTATTGAGTGATCAACAGTTTCAATCCTTATTAGAAAGCCAGATTTCATTCTTGACAAGAGTCTGCTGAGGGGGTTGAGTCCTAGGCAAAACCATAAGGGGCTTAGAGAATCTCCTTGAAAAATACCGCTTTTTATGGCAATTGTCTTGCTGGTTTCTCCATTTTGAAATAATTTTGTATTCCACTGCGCCATCAAATGCTTAAGGCGTTCCACTATAGTGGGGTTGATTTTGTAGATCTCAAGAGATCTTAATAGGTATCCGTGTGGCATTGAATCAAAGGCTTTTTTAAAGTCAATAAAAGCCATACTGAGATTTCGTTTCTTTCTCATTGCTACTCCTGTAACTACTGCATCAACAATTAGTTGGTCTTTAGTACCCATTGTTTGCCTACTGCATCCCTTTTGTTCGTCAGATATGATGTGATTCGACAAACAGTGCTCATAAATTCTATTGGTGAGTATTTTTGTGAAGAGCTTGTAGGTTGTGCACAAGCATGTAATTGGGCGATATTTAGCAGGATCAGTGCATGGATCTTTTTTTGGAATAAGAAACGTCATTCCAGTAGTTAAGAAAGGCGGAGGCAAACTGGTAAGTTGTAGAATATCCGTAAAACATTTCGCTAGATGATCATGAGTTGCGGTAAGATTTTTTAACCAGATATTCTGTAGCTTGTCAATCCCTGGAGCTTTCCAATTGTGGGTGGCGGATATGGCTTCCTTAACTTCATTAGTGCTTACTGGGTTAAAGGGCATAGACGGTATTTCCCTAGCGTGTTCCAATTCTGTTCTTATCCATTGAGCCTGTTGATTGTAATGCTTCGTAACACTCCAGATACTTTCCCAAAACCGGACTGGACGGGTTTTGTTGGTGCGACCTCATTACCGGTGTTGATGCAAGACTTCTGTAAAATGTACTCTGATTGTTGCGAAAATGTGCGTTATCGGTTTTCCTTTTATTGCAATTAAGATATCGACGTAGTCGCTTAGCAGTTGCAAGTAATTGCTGTGTTTTCCGATCGAGTACGTCTGTTATAAGATCTGGGGTCATGGTTTGGTATCGGAGCAGATGGACTAGCTTTCGAATGTGCCTGTGTAGTCGCTTAGATCTCGATCCTTCTCTAAAGGCTGTGAGTCTGCCCACATCTTGTCTTAACTTTTCTACTCGACTTTCAAGCCTTCTTCTCCACCTGGGTGTGGTCCTGTTTGTACTCCGTGGCCGGTTGTTAGTTGTTGCAAAGACTTCTTGTGGGCCTTTGCCTAGCATTCTTACTGCTGTCATGGCAGAGACATAGATAAGATCAGTAATGCGACTGATTTCATCTTCTTGACGCAAGTAGTGAGGAAGTATCTGGGTGTTACTTGTAGATAGTAGTGTTTTGAGCTTGTTAAGCTTATTACATATACATATATTTGGCGCAACAGCTCTTGAAAGTGCCAGGGCCTAGCTTCTCGCAACAACTCATGTTGTGTGCGTTATATTTTTCACACGAATGGAAGGGACCTACAGTTTAATGCCGAATCCGAACGGCGATTTGAGAAGCATTTTCGTAACAACAATACTCTCGGATGTTTGTCAGACGCTCGCGAGAGGTGGGACCGTGAAAAAACTGGTTGGTGTTTTCTGGGATTCGAACTTGGAACCTAATGCGTAGTGATCCGAAACACTAATCACTTACGCCACGGCGTTAAGCTTATTAATCCTTGGTAATTTAAGTCTTAGTTCAGGGTCCATTCCTTCGAACTCAAGCAAGCTATGACAGAATATGTCTCTAATTTGTGCTAGGTCGTTTGGCTCGTCAAGGGATGGAGGACCAGGAGTTGGTGCCGTTGGTGTTGGCTGGTCTTTGTTGTCTGTCTCGCTCGACATATTCGTTGCTGAGGATTACATCCTTTCTCCGGGCTAGGTTATTTATGTTAATTCTACCCCCTAGGTTTCCGTATCTCTCAGCGAATAATTTAAATATTGTCCCCCTGTAGGCAGTCATATATTGTGGGTTTTCGCAACGAGTTGCGGTGCGATAGCAACGCAGGACATGCTCATTCATCTCATTTGTCCATTGGCTGCGCTGTCTAGGACGGCCTGCTCTTGTGGTCCCAAGATTTACTTGAGAAACACTTGTCGCAGTTTGATTTCTATTTTGTTAGGCCACTGGCGACTCATCTCCTTGCGGAGCCAAGCCCTCGCCGGCAGCCGTGGCATCTGCCGACACTTGAGTGTATATCCCCACTCGGATTACTTCATTTCTGTTTCCCATCTTCATAGTTTTTTCTTCATATTGTTATATGGGTTGGGATAATTAGTTCCCTACACCACTCCACCACAACCTATTTGACATGGGTAACCCTCGGTCAACATAGCTCATGGTTTCATTGCAGCCAGCATCTAAGCCCCCCCCCCGCCGCGTCAAGGCTTATCCCCGGGGTTATCATTATTATTATTATTATTATTATTATTATTATTATTATTACTATTATTATAATATCCGCTACGCCGGTGGCAAGCCCGGAGCCCAACTTTCGCGAGAAATAGGGAGGAGGAGCCTATGTGAAGGAACACTGAAATCAAACCAAAAACATGGAAGAGAAAAGGAGTACAAAAAATGTTGCTACGGTGCAGGGAGTCGGATCCCCAGTGCCGGCGTCTGTCAGGGGTGAGCACGCGGGCCCCGGGACGTCGTCATCCTATGACCGCATTAATAATAATGATATTACCAACGTATCCCTGGGAGTGGAACACTTGGCTCCCACGGAACGTATTGCTACAAGTGAGCCCAGAAGAAACCCTTTTGAAAGGAGTTCGCGAATGCGGCGGTCGCCGCCAAGTTCCAGGAGAGACCCCGGAAGTACCCTTAAGGGTACCGATCGCCATCTCGAAAAATCCACCACAACGGAGATGCATCTGGCGAGAAACACAATGACGAACGAACTGCAAAAGTGCAAAGATATCGTCAAGAAAATGAAAGGAGCCACGTGTAGACAGAAAAATATAAGTATGGAGGTGAAGACGGGACTAGCTGAACTCGAGGAGTCTCTGGATAAAATTAGCTCTCTCACAAAATTATGGGATAATGTGCAGGGACAGCTAAATGAGGACAGATCGAGGCAGAAAACCCCACAGCTCAGCCAAACTAGTCGAAGTGTGGGTGAGAGCCCTGAGGGTAGAGACGGGACACCGATTTCCAGACCTGGGACTACGAAGAGGCCACCATCAAGCCCTCTTATGAAGGAGGCAGAGAAGCGAAAAAGGCAAACCCCGATGAATACTACCCCGCAACCAAGCCAACCAAAACCTCGCGGGAAAGACACACTTCAAAAGGGAACGCGCAAAGCATCTCCAATTGACTCTGCACAGCGCATGAAACCTCAGTCGAGAGAGAAGGGGATGGAGAACGTAGCCAAAGCGAAGAGGAACCCTCCCGAAAAGAAGGCAGAGCTGGGTAGAGGCACGGCATCCAGCCAAAGAAAAAGAAAAAAGAACAGGCTACGAAAACCCAAACCGGAGGCTATCCTCATAAAGCCTAGAGGAGAAGAGACCTACGCCGAGATATTGCGGGAAATGCGTAGTAAAGTTAGTCCCGATGATACGGAGACTAAAATAAAAACCGTACGCCAAACAAGATCTGGCGACGTTCTTGTGGAATTCGCCGAGAAATCCAAAGGCAAGGAAGACTTCAGCTCATCTCTGAAAGCAATCCTGCGGGAGAGGGTAAACATCCGACAGCTGGAGCCCAAGATAACGCTGGAAATCAGAGACCTGGATGAGATGACAACAGAAGAGGCCGTCAAACTAGGTGTTAATGACTCTGAAATCGATCTTCAGGTCACTTTATTTAAGCCCAACAGAAGAGCACAAAAAATGGCTTTAGTCCAACTAAACAGTTGGGCAGCAAACGTACTGCTGAAAGATTCCCGCCTAAAAATTGGTTGGGTACACTGTAGAGTGCGCCCTAGAATATTTGTCACGCGCTGTTTCAAATGCTTTGGTTATGGACACATGCAAGCAACTTGCAAAGGGCCGAACCGAAGGAGCCAGGGACTTTGTTTCAACTGCGGAGAAGAAGGTCATCAGAGGGCCGACTGTAAAAAAAAGTGCGAAGTGCTGCCTATGCACAGAGCTAAACCTGTCACCAACCTTGTTAGCTCATGCCCCGGGATCGGGTACGTGCCGGGTGTTCAAAGAGGCACTCGAAAAGGAGAAGAAGAAAACACAACCATGATGCGTATTCTCCAAGGAAATCTTCACAGGAGCCGAACCGCCGATAACTTGCTCAGTCAACTCAGACTTGACGATGAGAAAATCGATATCGTAGTCATCAGCGAACAATACAAAAACAAAGAAGGCCTGGGCTGGTTTACGGACTCTCTCGGCACTGCTGCTATATGGGTGCCGGACGCGAGAGCAGTCTCCATAAAAGGCCACGGTATAGGGAGAGGTTTTGTGTGGGTGAAAATCGGTAAAGTGACGATAATCAGCTGTTACTTTACACCCAACGAAAGTGTCAGTGATTTCCGACGGAAGTTAGAAGCCCTGGAGGACACCGCTCGAGAAAGCGGAGGACCGATCATCGTTGCTGGAGACCTCAATGCCAAAGCGGTCGAGTGGGGGATGCCCAGAACGGACAAAAGAGGGAGGCAATTTTTGGAAATGGCTGCCAGGCTAGGCCTAGACGTTATAAACATCGGCAACGTGTCCACTTTTAGGCGTGCTGGTTACAACGAATCGATTCCAGATGTAACTCTCGCATCGGAGACAATAGCTGGATGCATTCAAAACTGGGAAGTCATCGAAGACTATACTGGCAGCGACCACCAATACATCGTGTACGATCTACATGCGAACGGAGACACCCGGAGCGTAAACCAAAGGGGAAGACCTAGGTGGAGGGTTGACGCCCTCAATGAAGCACTACTCGCAAGGGCGATAGAGGATGGGAAGGACGCAGTCCTTGGGTTGTTAGGAACAGCGGAGGCAAAGGCAGAAGCGACTATGCGCCTCATACACCGCGCGTGCGACGCCTCAATGCCTCGGGATAGGAGCTCTCATGGCCGCAGGAGCCCTGTTTACTGGTGGACCGAAGAAATTGCTGCGCTCAGAAGAAGATGTCTACACCTTAGACGGAAGGTTACTAGAGGAAGGAGGCGACAGGTGGAAGCCACCGTAACTGTTCTGGCGGAATACAGAAACGCGAGGACGGAACTCAAGAGAGCCATAGAAACGAGCAAGAGGCAAAAGTGGGAGGAACTCCGACAGGATGTAAACAGCGACCCCTGGGGGCTCGGCTATAAGGTTGTGATGCGCAAACTTGGGGCACAGGCCGCCTCCCCAAAACTGGGTGCTGAAAAAATGAAGGAGATAGTGGACACACTCTTCCCGACTCACCCGGTCAGACCACCTGACATCTTCTCCATACAACGCGAGGATGTCCCGCTGTTCACACACGATGAACTGACTTCAGCAGCGTCAGATATAAAAAATAAGAAGGCTCCCGGACCCGATGGCATACCAGGAGAAGTGCTGAAAATCATCGCAAGAACGTGCCCACTGCTGCTCCTAAACATGTTCAACAGCTGTCTCTTGGACGGGATTTTCTACAGGAGCTGGAAGACACAAAGGTTGGTCCTAATCAGCAAGGGAAAGGGAGACCCGGAATCCCCATCAGCCTACCGGCCTTTGTGCATGCTGGATACAACGGGGAAACTTCTGGAGAAGATGCTGAAGGCCCGACTTACTGCGGCAATCCAGAGTGCAGGTGACCTGTCTGAAAGGCAGCATGGTTTTCGCAAGGGACACTCAACAGTAGGAGCTATCGAGGAAGTGGTTAAGACAGCCCAAATCGCTCAACAAGGCAACCACTACTCGAGAAAAGTCGTCGTGCTGGCAACCCTAGACGTGAGGAACGCCTTCAACTCAGCAAGATGGGTAGATATCCTGGAGCCGCTGGAAAACACATTCAGGGTACCAAAGTATCTGTTGCAGGTGCTGGGGGACTACCTCAAAGATCGGAAACTTCTTTACGATACTGCAGAGGGACGCCGCTGCAAGGACATCACAGCAGGAGCAGCGCAGGGCTCAATACTGGGACCGGACTTGTGGAACGTTTCTTACGATGGAATCCTTCGGATGGAGATGCCTGAAGACACCTTCCTCATAGGATACGCTGACGACATTGGAGCAGTGATCACCGCAAGAGACACAACAGAAGCGCAGCGGAAACTAAACCAGGTCATGAGACGGGTGCAGGAGTGGATGGCCGACCATGGTCTCCGACTGGCAGCCGAGAAGACCGAGATAGTTCTGCTAACCAGGAGACGGATCCCGACTGACGTCAATTTCCTAGTAGGTTCAGAGACGATCACCGGCAAGAGCGCAGTAAAGTACCTGGGTATGACCCTTGACTGCAAACTCACCTACTGGGAACAAATTAGATCGGCATCGGAGAGAGCAGCGAAAGTCACGACGGCACTCAGCAGGATTATGGCGAACATCGGAGGCCCAGTCATGAGTAAACGGAGGCTGCTTATGTCCATCGCTCACTCCATCCTTCTGTACGGGTGTGAGATATGGGCCGAGGCACTCAACCTGCAAAAGTACAGGAAGCAAATGGCTGGAGTACAGAGACGTGGAGCACTTAGAGTCACTAGCTCCTACCGCACAGTGGCCGAACCAGCCGTCCTCGTGGTAGCGGGAGTGACCCCTATAGATCTGCTAGCAGCAGAAAGAAAGTACGTCCACGACAACAAGGCGGAAATAGGGGTTGAAGCCGCATTAGCTGCAGCAAAGGAGCGGACCAAAGAGAGGTGGCAAAGAAGGTGGAATGCTGAAACCAGAGGAAGATGGACCGAAAGGTTAATAAGTGATGTCGCTGCCTGGACGGAAAGGAAACACGGGGAAGTGGACTACTACATCACCCAATTCCTAACCAGACATGGGTACTTCAACCGGTACCTACGCAGAATGGGTAAGAAGGACAGCGCAGCCTGCCAGTACGGTGACTCCGAGGAAGACGACGCCTACCATACCTTCTTTGTTTGCAACAGGTGGGCAGCGCAGAGATCTAGACTTGAGTTGGAGATAGGCAATTTCTCCCCAGACAACGTGGTCCGGAAGATGATCTCTAGTGTCGACAGCTGGAACAGGATCAGCAATTTCATCCAAACGGTCCTAAAGAAGAAGAAGAGAGAGGAAGAAGAAAACATACCCTCAGAAAATTTTGAAAGAAGATAAAGCCTCACCGGCAAGACAAAAAAACCCGCTAAAGAAGAGAATTATGAAAAAGCCGGCCCCGAAAGGGGGAAGAAAGCGACACCACTCTGAAGTAATGCAATAAGCGGTTCCGGAGTGGATGGTGTCAGGTGAATTTTATTATTATGTTATTATTATGAAAACAAACCAAAAACCATGGAAGAGATAAGGAGTAAAAAAAATGTTGCTACGGCGCAGTGAGTCGGATCCCCAGTGCCGGCGTCTGTCAGGGGTGAGCACGCGGGCCCCGGGACGTCGTCATCCTATGACCGCATTAATCATAAGGATATTACCAACGTATCCCTGGGAGTGGAACACTTGGCTCCCACGGAACGTATTGCTACAAGTGAGCCCAGAAGAGACCCTTTTGAGAGGAGTTCGCGAATGCGGCGGTCGCCGCCAACCGCAAAACGCGCTGAACTCAGACCAGAGCAAGGAAAGACCCCGGAAGTACCCTTAAGGGTTCCCTTAGAGGATACTGTCGCGAACGTCACCGAAATGGAAGCAGAGCCGACCGACCGCCATGGCGAAAAATCGACCACAACGGAGATGCAATTGGCGAGAAACACAATGACGAACGAACTGCAAAAGTGCAAAGACATCGTCAAAAAAATGAAAGTGGCCACGGGTAGGCAAAAAAACATAAGTATGGACGTGAAGACAGACCTAGCTGAACTCGAGGAGTCCCTGGATATAATTAGCTCTCTTAAGAAATTATGGGATAAGGTGCAGGGACAACTAGATGAGGACGAATTGAGG
Organism: Brachypalpus laphriformis; assembly: GCA_945910035.1. NCBI lineage: Eukaryota > Metazoa > Arthropoda > Insecta > Diptera > Syrphidae > Brachypalpus > Brachypalpus laphriformis. The sequence continues at coordinate 223,246,173 of OX246753.1, read as the reverse complement.
CGGAAAACCCCACAGCGCAGCCAAACTAGCCGAAGTGTGGAGGAGAGCCCTGAGGGTAGAGACGTGACACCGATTTCCAGACCTGGGACTACAAAGAGGCCACCATCAAGCCCTCTTATGAAGGAGGCAGAGAAGCAAAAAAGGCAAACCCCGATGAATACTACCCCTCAACCAAGCCAACCAAAACCTCGTGGGAAGGACACGCTTCAAGAGGGAACGCGCAAAGCATCTTCAACTGACTCTGTACAGCGCATGAAACCTCAACCGAGAGAGAATGGGACGGAGAACGTGGCCAAAGCGAAGAAGAACCCTCCCGAAAAGAATGTAGAGCTGGGTAGAGGCACGGCATCCAGCCAAAGAAAGAGAAAGAAGAACAGGCAACGAAAATCCAAACCTGAGGCTATCCTCATAAAGCCTAGAGGAGAAGAGACCTACGCTGAAATATTGCGGGAAATGCGTAGTAAAGTTAGTCCCGATGATACGGAGACTAGAATAAAAACCGTACGCCAAACAAGATCTGGCGACGTTCTTGTGGAATTCGCCGAGAAATCCAAAGGCAAGGAAGACTTCAGCTCATCTCTGAAAGCAATCCTGGGGGACAGGGTAAACATCCGACAGCTGGAGCCCAAGATAACGCTGGAAATCAGAGACCTGGACGAGATGACGACAGAAGAGGAAGTGAAGGCGGCCGTGAAACGAGGCATAAATGAATCTGATATCGATCTTCAGGTCACTTTATTTAAGCCCAACAGAAGAGCACAAAAAATGGCTTTAGTCCAACTAAACAGCCGGGCAGCAAACGTTCTGCTGAAAGATCCCCGCCTTAAAATTGGCTGGGTCCACTGTAGAGTGCGCCCAAGAATAGTTGTCACGCGCTGCTTCAAATGCTTTGGTTATGGCCACATGCAAGCAACGTGCAAAGGGCCGAATCGAAGGAGCCAAGGACTGTGCTTCAACTGCGGAGAAGAAGGTCATCAGAAGGCTGACTGTAAAAAAAGTGCAAAGTGCTGCTTATGCACAGAGCTAAACCTTTCACAAACCTTGTTAGCTCATACCCCAGGATCAGATACGTGTCGGGTGTTTAAGGAGGCACTCGAAAAGGAGAAGAAGAAGAAACAACAATGATGCGTATCCTCCAAGGAAATCTCCACAGGAGCCGAACTGCCGATGACTTGCTCAGTCAACTCAGACTCGACCTGAAAATCGATATTGCAGTCATCAGCGAGCAATACCAAAACAAAGAAGACCTGGGCTGGTTTGCGGATTCCCTCGGCACTGCTGCTATATGGGTACCGGACATGAGAGCAGTCTCCATAAAAGGCCATGGTATAGGGAGAGGTTTTGTGTGGGTGAAATTCGAAAAAGTGACGATAATCAGCTGTTACTTTACACCCAATGAAAATGTCAGCGATTTCCGACGAAAGCTAGATGTCCTGGAGGACACCGCCCGAGAAATTGGAGGCATGATCGTCGTCGCTGGCGATCTCAACGCCAAAGCTCTGGATTGGGGAATGCCCAATACGGACTCTAGAGGCAGGCAAATACTCGAGGTAGCCGCAAGACTAGGGCTTAACGTGATGAACATCGGCAACACATCCACTTTTAGGCGACCCGGATATAACGAAACGATACCGGACGTGACTTTTGCGTCAGAATCAATAGCCAGGGGTATAAAAAACTGGAGGGTCATCGAAGATTTCACCGGCAGCGATCATCAATACATCACCTTTGATGTACAGACGGACCGACGTATCCCTCACAGAAACCAAAGGCGAGCACCAAGATGGAAAGTAGAAAGACTTAACGAGGAGCTGCTTACAAACGCAATAGAGGAAGGAAAACACGCAATCCTGGAGATGTCCGGCACTGCTGAGTCAAATGCTAAAGCCACGATGCGACTTATACACTATGCGTGCGACAACTCGATGCCACGGTCGAGCAACTCGGCCGGATGTAGAAAACCGGTATACTGGTGGACTGACGAGATCGCTGCGCTCAGAAGGAGGTGCCTTCACCTTAGACGCAAAGTCACCAGGGGAAGGAGAAGACAGGCGGAAACCACAGAAGACTTTCTGGCGGAATACAGATGCACAAAGTCAACGCTCAAGAGGGCCATCAATACGAGTAAGAGACAGAAGTGGGAGGACCTTCGCCAGGATGTCAACAACGACCCCTGGGGACTGGGCTATAAAGTAGTAATGCGCAAGCTAGGCACACAGACGACTAGCCCAGTAATGAATGCGGAAAAGATGAAGCACATAGTGGACACTCTCTTTCCAACACATCCTGTTAGGCCCCCCGACCCCATTTGCGCCCAACAGCAAGATGTCCCTATGTTTACCGAAGAGGAGTTGATCCTGGCGGCGAACACGTTGCAAGGTAAGAAGGCCCCCGGACCAGATGGCATACCAGCGGAAGTTCTGAAAGCCATCGCTCGTACATGTCCTCAGCTATTACTGAATATGTACAACAGCTGCCTTAAGGACGGGATTTTTTACAGCAGCTGGAAGATCCAACGCTTGATATTGATCAGCAAAGGAAAGGGAGACCCTGAATCCCCATCAGCCTACAGACCGCTATGCATGCTGGACACTGCAGGTAAACTCCTTGAGAAGATGCTGAAGCCACGCCTCACAGCAGCAGTTCAGAGCGCAGGCGACCTGTCCGAAAGACAACACGGATTCAGGAGAGGTCACTCCACAATCGGAGCAATCGAGGAAGTGATTAAGGCAGCCCAAACCGCTCAATTTGGCAATAACTACTCGAGGAAGACAGTTGTGCTGGCAGCTTTGGATGTAAGGAACGCCTTCAACTCAGCCAGGTGGGAAGATATGCTAAACTCGTTGACAAACACCTTCAGGGTCCCGCAATATCTCCTGCGAATAATAAAGGACTACCTCAGAGACCGCAAACTGATGTACGAGACCATAGAGGGACCTCGCAGAAAGGATATCACTGTAGGAGCAGCGCAAGGTTCAATACTGGGTCCAGACTTATGGAACGTCTCCTACGACGGAATATTCCGTATGGAGATGCCCGAAGACACTTTTCTGGTAGGTAACGCAGACGACATCGGTGCGGTGATCACTGCAAGAAACACGGAGGACGCAGCGAGAAAGCTGAATCAAGTAATGAGGAGGGTCCTCTCCTGGATGGCTGAACATGGACTGAGCCTAGCGACGGAGAAGACGGAGATAATTCTCCTGACTAGAAAACAAATCCCTACACACGTCGAGTTCCGAGTTGGTCCAGATGTGATCACAAGTAAGGATGCAGTGAAGTACCTGGGGATGATCCTAGACTGCAAAACTTACCTTCTGGCGACAGATTAAATCAGCATCCGACCGAGCTGCGAAGATCACAACGCTACTCAGCAGGATCATGGCAAACATTGGAGGCCCGACCATGAGTAAAAGACGACTCCTCATGTCTATTACGCACGCCATCCTCCTATATGGATGTGAGATTTGGGCCGACGCACTCAAGCAGGAGAAATATAGGAAACAGATGGCTGCAGTTCAACGCCGTGGAGCTCTTCGAGTTGCTAGCTCCTACCGCACAGTATCGGAACCAGCAGTTCTCGTAATCGCGGGAGTGACCCCAATTGAACTTTTAGCGGCAGAGAGGAAATATATCTACGAGAAAAAGCCGGAAGTTGGAGCAGAAATGGCAGCTGAAGAGGCAAAGGAGCTCACCAAGCAAAAGTGGCAAAGCAGGTGGAACGCTGAAACCAGGGGCAGATGGACCGCAAGGCTCATCAGGGACGTGACTACGTGGACCGATCGTAAACACGGCGATGTTGATTATTACATCACCCAATTCTTAAGCGGGCATGGGTATTTCAATCAGTATCTATGCAGAATGGGAAAAGTAGAGAGCGCAGCCTGCCAGTACGGTGACTCCGAGGAAGACGACGCCTACCATACCTTCTTTGTTTGCAACAGGTGGGCAGCGCAGAGATCTAGACTTGAGTTGGAGATAGGCAATTTCTCCCCAGACAACGTGGTCCGGAAGATGATCTCTAGTGTCGACAGCTGGAACAGGATCAGCAATTTCATCCAAACGGTTCTAAAGAAGAAGAAGAGAGAGGAAGAAGAAAACATACCCTCAGAAAATTTTGTAAGAAGATAAAAGCCTCACCGGCAAGACAAACAAACCCGCTAAAGAAGAGAAATATGAAAAAGCCGGCCCCGAAAGGGGGAAGAAAGCGACACCGCTCTGAAGTAATGCAATAAGCGGTTCCGGAGTGGATGGTGTCAGGTGAAACAAAGGGGTTAAGGTGGTTTTTTAGTGAGCAGGAGTTTCACACTACCTGAAACAGAGCGGGCCTGTTTCTCGTGCGCATCAGCGTTTTTCCACTACCCCTAGGCAAAAAAAAAAAAAAAAAAATAAAATAAATAATAATTATTATTATTATTATTATTATTATTATTATTATTATTATTATTATTATTATTATTATTATTATTATTATTATTATTATTATTATTATTATTGTATAACCATCCCTCAGAAAAGTGTGACCTAAATAAGCAGGCCCCGGCTACCTGCATTAACTGCAAAGGAAAGCACCCAGCGAACTATCGAGGTTGCGAAGTGGCAAAAGAGCTTCAAAAAAGGCGAGACACATTTAAAAATATTCAACGCCAGAACGCAGAACCGGTTAAAAATAGTCGTGAAATCACTAAGCCAAGGGTAACGACCGTCAATAAACACATCAAACTTAAGACGAGAGTCGAGCAAAGTAAAGTTCCTTCGGCAAAATCAAAGGAAAACCCACAACCTCCAGAGACGCTAACATATGCTCAAGCTGCGTCGCTAGAAACCAAGCCAAGCGGTGTTACGGTAGACCCAGTCTCCCAAGTCTTCTCTATAATTCTTGCGAAACTTGAGGAGCAAACGAAGGTAAACAAAGTCATATTTGATAAATTGAGCAAGCTCGAGTTAAAACCTCGCCAAAAAAGAACTCCCATATGAATATGAATCAGTTACTAAAAATTTTAACATGGAACGCAAACGGCCTTCTACAAAAAACGCCGAATTAGAAGTATTCTTACGGAATGACAACATTGACATTTGCTTGATCTCTGAAACTCATTTGACAAAGGATTCCGGAGTAAAAATAAGAGGGTATCGTGCTTATCACGCATACCACCCTTCCGGAAGAGCTAGAGGCGGATCCTCCTTATTCATTAAAGACTGCATTGAGCACTCCATAAATACGACGATTGAAATCGATACAATGCAAACAAGTTCAGTTCGAGTTAAGAATAGGCACTCGTATTTCAACATCGCGTCCATTTATTGTCCTCCGCGATGCACGTTTAGAAGTAACGACTTTGTACGTCTCCTTGACTCACTTGGACCGAATTTCATTATAGGTGGCGATTTCAACGCAAAACACACCTTTTGGGGTTCCAGATCCAATTCACGGAAAGGCAGACTTCTGTAAGAAGCCGGTATGCAATTCGGGGTTGATTTCTTTTCGACGGGGAAATCGACGTATTGGCCCTCTGATACAGCAAAAACACCGGACCTAATAGACTTCTTCGTAGCAAAAGGAGTATCTTCAAATTTTGCGAAAGTAGAGGAAAGCTTTGATCTCTCCTCAGATCACTCGCCGGTAATCTTGACAATAAGTGACCGACTAATGACAGTAGAAGGTGTGCCTAGATTAACTAACAAAAAAACTAACTGGCGCGACTTTAGAACTGATTGCGAAGAAAATATTGTCTTAAATGTATCGCTCAAAACACCCTTCGAAATAGAAGATGAGCTCGGCAAATTTATTGAATCAATACAAAATGCCGCGTGGAAGAATACACCTTTAAGGAGGAAAGAAGTCCCATGCAATGAAGCTAATTATCCGCCGGAAATAAAAGAACTTATTCGAGAAAAGAGGAGAGCACGCAAAATATGGCAACAAACTCGCGCTCCCCAGCATAAAACCCACTCGAATTTCCTATGCAATAAGCTTAAAAAAGCGATCCAAGACCTAAAAAACCGAGAGACTTCAGCTTATCTTGAAGGTTTAACCGCCGAAAAAACCACTAATTACTCGCTCTGGAAAGCTGTCAAAAAAATTAAAAAACCCCAAATACATTCGCCACCGATAAGAAAAAACAACGACGAATGGGCAAAAGGTGACAAAGAAAAAGCGGATCTATTTGCCGAGCACTTAGAAGAGACTTTTAAGCCATTTGATGGAGAAACATTGGTAGACGATTTTACCGGTACGACTACGACATCTGACAACCTTAGAATAAAAAGTGTGTCACTTATAGAACTTTGCCAGGCAATAAAAAACCTGAAAAATAATAAAGCTCCTGGCTATGCTTTAATAACCGGACAAATCCTCAAGGAATTACCAAAAAAGGCACTATTAAAATTGCTTTATTTAATAAATGCTTCCATTAGATTATTATACGTTCCAAATCAATGGAAAGTCGCAGAAGTCATAATGGTTCCAAAACCGGGGAAATCTCCAAATGACAAAAAATCGTACAGACCGATATCGCTACTACCAATAATATCGAAGGTATTTGAAAAACTCCTTCTGAAACGGATTCTTCCGGTCATTGAAGAGAGACGCCTAATACCTGACCACCAATTCGGGTTCAGAATCAAGCATTCCACAATTGACCAGGTTTATAGAATAACCGACGAAATTGAAAAAGCCCTTGAGGAGGAAAAGATTTGTTCTAGCGCTTTTCTTGACGTATCTCAAGCCTTCGACAAGGTTTGGCACGATGGATTGAATTATAAGCTAAGACGAATCCTTCCGGAGCAACTTCATAAGATCTTAGAATCGTACCTTAAAAACAGACTTTTTCGTGTTAAGCACGGAACTGAATATTCTGATTTTAAAAAAATCGCCGCCGGAGTTCTGCAAGGAAGTGTCCTTGGGCCTATCTTATTCTTGCTGTACACTCGGGACATACCTCAAACTGAAGGCACTATTGTAGCTACGTTCGCGGACGATACGGCTATTCTGGCAACTGAAAGATCAATCGAGTCAGCAACCATAAAACTCCAACGAGCCTTGGATAAAATCTGTGAGTGTACAAAAACTTGGCGCATTGTTCTTAACGAGACCAAATCGAGGCATGTTAACTTCACCTACAAGAAAATAATCAACCTTCCCGTTTTCATTAACTCGGTACAAATACCGCATGCAAACGAAGCTAAATATCTGGGAATGACACTAGACGCGAAACTTAAATGGAAACCTCACGTTAAAAAGAAACGTGACGAAGTCGAAAATCGACTTAGAGAAATGTATTGGCTAATTGGAAGATATTCCAAGCTAAGCGTATATAACAAACTGCTTCTGTATAAGCAAGTGCTTAAACCCGTGTGGACGTACGGTATACAACTCTGGGGTTGTACCAAACCAAGCAATAGGAATCTCATACAATCATTGCAAAATAAAATTATAAGAATAATCGTGAACGCTCCCTGGTATATCAGAAATAATGATATCCACAGAGACTTAGGGATAGCTACCGTGGAGGACGAAATAAAAAGCTTCGCTCGCAAGCTTCGTATTCGTCTTCATGGCCATTGCAACTGTGCCATACTCCAAACTTTGGATGTGACAAATCTTACGCGCCGACTTCAAAGAACGAAACCGTTCGAATTAGCGTTATAAGACAAAAAGCCGCATGTCATGACGGTTTCAGCAGGTGCTTTTATTGAAAATCTACCTGCCTCACGCGAATATAAATCTGAAGCTTAAACTACGTGATAAGGTCAAACTTAGTCGTAGTAAACAAAACGAAGGGAAGGGTGTTTTTAGTCAGTAGAAATCTGACACTACTATGAGTACACGGTCTCATAGTGTCTCATGAAGATTTTCACCTACCCACGAAAAAAAAAAAAAATAAAAAATTATTATTATTACTATAATCATTGATCTCGTAAGAATGAGTCCAAAACTCGGATAAAAAGATAATGTCAGGCAAGTTTTGAAGAGCTTCAAGATTGCTAACTAATATATCAAAATTTCGTCCAAGACTTTTAATGTTTTGGTGCATTACGAAAAAAGATTCTTTGTTTATATTGTGATGAAAATTGCTATTATTACATCTAGTTATGAAACTTGGGGTAAGGATGTTGTTTACAAGATCCGAGCTTTGGTACGTATTTGATAAGAATTTTATTCGTTCTTAATTAAAGATGAATCATTAAATGATCTTATAACAACAACCATTCCTCCATCAAATTTCCTTAACAAAATTTGGGAATTTCTATACCATAAGTATTTAAATTTATTCTCTACCTTTAACTTTTTAGCTGCCATAAAAAGACTACGAGTTTAATTCGTGAAACAATTGTTGACATATATACCGGAACCATTTTCATGGGTATCGCCAAATATGTTTGTATTAAGGTTTTTCCGTCCAATTCGTTTGCTTTTCATAATTTTTTTTTCTTAACATCAGATTACAGATGAGCGCAGAGAATATTTTTGGTCTTATTTTTCGTAGCGAAGCTTTTCACGTAGCATTTTTTGATGTCTTCCGAAGATACAGAAACGTTCAGTGCATTGCAAAAAATTGTTCGTGCGCACTCTTCCGCATTATCGCTGTTTACCTGTGGTACACCAACACATTTCGATGACGTTATCTACTTGCTTTTGTTCGTAAAAATTCAATTTGCTCTCAAGTTCGTTGACCTTTAATTTCAGAGACGCATTTTCCTCCTTCAGCTGCTTGACATTGCTTAGAATTTCAGTTTACTTTCTTCATATTTAAAATCTCTTCGTATAGCTGTTGAATTGTGATAATGCTGCTACACGGTTGCGATTGATCTCTTAACATCGTACTAGGCACTCGTTCTCTTGTGGGATCGACTTGTAGAGGATTAATTGGGCTCTCTCGCTGCTCACGTGCAGTGTTCATTGTTGTTGCTTGCCATGGTTTAGCTTGCTCTTCCGCAGACTGTTGTTGTTGGTCTAATGTAGGCGCTTTTACGGCTGCAGCATTAGTTGGGGCTACTGGTTGTAGTTGTAGCGATTTTCGACGAGGTACAGTTGTGGCAACGATATTTAATATTGCTTGAGTTCATGTACTCTATATCGTTTGGATTAATGTTCGCACACGCGCAATGAAATATACAATTGCAGTCGCCACAAGCAATTTTAGATAGATCACTCCGACCAATTTTTTTAATCACAAATTAAGCAATGCATTTTGCAATAGAGATTATAAGTTATTGGACTGAAGTACTTTATAAAATGACTAAAAAGCGCGCACCCGACGACACTTTAAAAAAGTACGTCCGCACTTGACCTTGGTCAAACTCTCTCCCTATTTTCTACGTTTATAGGGAGCACAAGTCAATTGAATTACTCGCTACCTTACATAACAGTAGACTCACTAGACCGCACAATTACTGTCCAAGAACTCCACAAGGTGCTGCACAAATGCAGCACAAAGAAAGCCCCTGGTGAAGATCGTATCCCCTACGAATTTTTCAAATTTGCGACAAACGAATTCCTCAGAAAACTTGCGGTAGCCTTCAATTATATTTTTGATATGGGTGAGGTGGCAGATAATTTTAAAAGGAGTATAATTTTCGCCCTGTTTAAGAAAGGAGACATAAGCGATCCGAATAATTATAGAGGAATATGCTTTATGAACAAAAATATTCGCTGGAATTATTCTAGAGCGTCTGACGGATTGGGTACGAGAAAACAATTTGCTGAGTGAATTCCAAGCGGGGTTTAGAAAAGGATATTCAACTGTAGACAACATCTTTACACTGAAAAGCATTGCCCAGGCATACCTTGATAGGGGAAAAAAACTATACGCGTTCTTTGTCGATTTCAGGGCGGCTTTTGACACAATTGACAGGAACGCTCTTTTCTATAAGTTGAGTAACCTAGGAGTGACAACGAAAGTGCTTAGAGTAATACAAAGCCTGTATGAAAATAATAAGATCGCAGTATTGGATGGAAACAAAATGTCCAACTGGTTTGAGTCGCACATGGGAGTAAAACAGGGTTGTCTCTTGAGTCCTCTCCTCTTCTCCATATTTTTGGATGACCTCACAACGTTTCTTCCAGGAGGACTAGTGTTTGGTGGAGTTCATATAAAGGTTTTGTTGTACGCGGATGATATTGTCATTCTGGCAGAATCCACAACAATGCTACAAATGATGATTAACAAGCTACAACAATATTGCAGCTTATGGAATCTCTCAGTGAATACCAATAAGTCAAAAATAATGGTGTTTCGAAATGGTACTGGACGGTATTCAAGGCTGGAAAAATGGACCTGGCAAAATGAAGTACTCGAAGTTGTGAAGGAATATAAGTACCTTGGGGTTATTACCCCCCAAATGTCGTTCAAAACACATCTGAGAGAGAAGCTCAAAGAAGCGAAAAGGGCAATGAATTGCAGCTGGAAGGGCATCCTCGGAAAAAAAGACGTACCGCCAAGCACCAAATTCAAAATTTTTGAAGCAACTATGAGATCGATCATGTGCTACGCAGCCCAAGTTTGGGGTATCTCTCAGTATGAGGAAGTAGAAGGTTTGCTTAGATACTTTCTAAAAAAGATTTTCAGATTGCCGGAAAATACTCCGAATTACATGCTGCATCTGGAAACAGGCTTCCCTCCTTTATATGTCTTTACCTTAAGGTTGCACTTCCTTTACATTCTAAAAGTTCTGGAGCTCCCCCGCCATCGCCTTCCCCATATTATCGCAAAACTCCTGATACACCGAAAACAGCAATTTTTCGGCGAATGGTCTAGGCTAAGCATGGAATACAATCTCCCCATAGATGGAAATAGCACGGAAGCATGGAAGCGTACCCTACAGGAGCTGTTGATGAATATTGAAGATTCCACACGAGCGGCATTCAGAGTGAAAGCGCAGCATAGCGAGACGAGAATCACTTATCGTTTACTCGATCATGACCTGAGTGATAGAAATTATTTCCACGATCGCAACAGCCTAAATACAATTTCCACCATCTTCAACGCCAGAGGCGAACTTCTTCGACTAAACTTCATGCCCTACGTAAGCGATGGGAATGAGGAATGCACTATATGCAACCTTGGTGCGAAAGAAGACGTTCTCCACTTTAGTGGAATATGTCCCGTATTAAAGGAGATTAGGCGAGTCTACATGGGTAAAAATACACTTGCAGAAAATGAAGTAATCACGCAATTGAATGGTCAATACTGAAATCTGTTAGCCAACTATATCAGATCTGCATCAAAATATCGTCAACAAATACTAAACGAAGCTTTTTAGATATATTCGTAAAACCAAAACCAAAACTGTATTTTTTATTTTATTGGAAGATTTGTTTTTAATTATAAAATGAATGAATTATAAATGAATTAGAATTCTCTCTTTTTTTTCGGCTGACGGCAATTGCCAATGTCATTTACTGTGAATTATTGTAACAGACCAAACTTTTGTTAAATAAAAATCACAAATTACTACTACAAATTACTACTAGGGAGAATGTGACAGACTTTAACAGTTGGATCTGTAAGCATTTGGAACAAATCCGAAGTGTTATTAATTATCCGTATTTTCTGTTGATTTTCTCTTTGTCCGAATTTAGCCCAAAATGAATTTAATATAAACTTAGCGAACAATCTTTTCTCCTGGGTAATTTTGTTTAAAAACCGTACGGTATAAAAGAAATCGGTCGGTACATAAAACTGGTTGGTATATAAGAAACCGGTTGGTTGCGAATATTGCAATTAAACTTTTACATCCAAATCGTCTTCCCTCATTTTCCCATTTTGTTAAGATTTTCACACCCCGTAGCTTTCCAACATTTTCCATTGTCTGTCCGTCTACACTATTATTCATTAGGTTGAAAAAATCTTTTTCGAACATATTGTTAGCATTTTTTTGTATGATCTGTATTCAAAAATATATAATTATCCAACTAATTAGATTGGCTAGATTTTATTACTCTATGAGCTTTAGTTAAAATTAGGCCATTATTTAGACATTGTTTGAAAGTCATTAAGTATATAACATACGTATTTTTTGAATTTAGATTGACTGTCAGTTAAGGAAGTTTACTCCCGGAGTAATTATATTTTCAGGACAAAATGGAAGATCATTATGAATATCGTGGGGCGATGATGGATAAGTTATGTCTACTTCAAAAACATAACCAACATTGGTGTCTTTAAATTTGAAATATATTTATTTGTATAGATCTCTGGATCTTCCCATTTAAAATTGCGGTAGGGGAGATTACGTGACATTGCCCACCTGTATAAGTTATAAGCATCGAAATATGGTATATCAGATATTCACTCACCTTGATTGGATCATAATTTGCAGTATGGTCACTGTTGGAGACCGCTTGCCTATGACTACAGTGACAAAGTCTTCATCTTATGATATTTTTAAGGAAATTGTACATATCTCTATCTGTCAAAAGTTCTAAATTAATTTTAGTAATTTTTAGCATTGCATCCCAGGATAAACCAGGAGCAGTGCAGTAATGACAAAGGACTAACTGAAAATAATCTAATCTATTAATGCCAATGATTCCATAATTTGATGGCATGTTAATAATCTTCTTCCAAATATTCTTTTTCCGTGATTTTATTGTAAAATTGTTTGATTGGTGAAAGAGCGCATTCTTCAATGCGTTTCCATGAATCTAAATGATCATAAGGAAATATTACACCCTTCCTTATCAATAATTTAAATAAATTATCATTTTGAAAAAATTGTTTAGTATTAATCATGTCATCTACTGATAAATTAAAAAGCGACTCAATGCTTGGTTGAAGGAATCTGTTTGAGTCTAAGAAACTCATTTCAAATGTATTATGTTGATCTACATGTACACGGAAAGATAATGAAATATATTTTTCCTTGCTCAAAGGAATAATGGTTATGTCGCCTTTCATCTTTCCAACATTCTTCACAAATAAATTGCAATCATACCCCGAAAAGTTCTTCTTCTTCTTCCTTTTATCTGCGAAGTTATGATCCCAAAATAAGGGATCACAACCCTCCCACTTCATCGCATTTCTACTGATCCGCCTGTGGAGTTCGCCCATTTGACCTCAGAAAATATCGGCAGGCCGCCGATTTTGGATCACTCGGTTTCTGACGCCAATGAGATGCCGATGTCGTCGCATTTGTCTGGCGGGCGTTTATAGGCCTGCCTTTTCTACATCGCGATGTCTTTGAAACGTGCATTGATATTGCCTTTTTAACGGGGTAACCAGCTGAGTCGGTCGTGCTCTATTTTTTGTATGATGGTTTCCTTGATGTGAAAGCTTCCACCGATCTTCGAACTTCTTATTCGATCAAGCTTTGTCACTTCTGCTGTAATGCGAAGCATCTTCATCTCAGCTGCCGTTAATTTACTCTCATACGTTTTGTACATCGTCCAACATTGTGAACCGTATGTGAGCGCTGGACGCACAACTGCGGTGTAGAGCCTTCCCTTCAACTTAGGTGGCATTTTTCTGTCACAGAAGATAGCGAAATTTTCTCGCCACTTCATCCATCCTACGCTTACGCGCTGATTGATGTCGTCATTACAAGTTGCTTTGCTATTGATCATAGATACCAGATATTTGAACTTTTCGCACTTGGGAAGCACTGTTCCATTCAAATAAATATCTGGAATAGGCCTGAGTGGATCAGAGAACGGGCAGCACAAGTACTCTGCCTTTTTTGAACTAATGCGATACTCATTTCCCTCCAGAGCGTCCACCAGCACATCAAGTGCTCGTTGCAGGGATATAGGATCATCATTTATGATGGCTCCATCGTCAGCAAAGAATAACTGATGTACCTTGGAGTCCATCACTTTACCTTCAAGCAGATAACCAAGGCCTGTAATAAAGAGCAAAAGACCTCAGACGATTCCCTGGTGTACCCGGACTTTGATTGGGAACTCTTCGGTTACTCCAGCGGGGCATTTCATTCTTGTCGTTGCTCCTTCCTACATGTCCATGATCATCTGTACATAGGTTTCTGGAACCCCTCGATGTCTTACTTACTTACTTAGATGGCGCTACGGTCCGGGGTGGACCTGGGCCTCAACCAACAAACCTCTCCAGCTAGCACGATTACGAGCCAGCTGCCTCCAGTTGCGCACGCCAAGTTGGTTGAGGTCCTCCTCCACTTGTTTGCGCCACCTACCGTGAGGTCGTCCTCTACTGCGTCGTCCATCCGGGGTGGATTCGAAAACTTTCTTAGCGGGAACGTTGGGCTCCATCCGCTCTAAATGACCCAGCCATCTTAGTCGCTGTATGTGAACTCTTCTGGCTAAGTCGATGTCCTTGTACATGCCGTATAGCTCGGCATTGTACCTTCTCCTCCACTCACCGTCTATGCAGATGGGACCAAAGATCGCTCGAAGAACTTTTCTCTCGAAATAACCAAGGGCATCCTCATCCGGCTTTCTCAAAGCCCATGCCTCTGCGCCATACAGCAGGACTGGGATGATTAGTGTCTTATAAAAAGTTACCTTAGTAGTTCGAGATAGGGCTTTGCTACTCAATTGCCGTTTTAGCCCATAGAAACAACGATTGGCAAGAGTAATTCTTCGTGTGATCTCCCTACTGATGTCATTTGCGGAGTTCACCATAGAGCCTAGGTAGACAAAATCCTTTACTACCTCAAAATTATATCTGTCTATTGTGGCGTTCTGTCCAAGACGCCGATGTTGGGTGTCCTTTTTTGTAGACAGCATATATTTTGTTTTGCTGTCATTGACCGCTAGACCCATCTTTGCTGCCTCGATCTCAATACTCGTAAATGCCCCATTGACGGCCCGCTGAGTTCTTCCGATTATGTCAATGTCATCGGCATAAGCGAGTAGTTGTACAGACTTGTAAAAGATTGTACCTCCGGTGTTGGCTTGTGAGTTTCGTACAATTCTCTCAAGTACTATATTAAAGAGATCGCATGATAGCGCGTCACATTGTCTAAGACCTTTCCTGACATCGAACGGTTCGGTGATGTTCTTACCGACTTTGATGGAGGAGCGAGAGTTCTCCATCGTCATTCTGCACAAACGGACGAGCTTGGCAGGGATGCCAAGACTAGACATGGCTCTGTATAACTCGTCTCTATACACGCTATCATACGCAACTTTGAAATCGATAAAGAAGTGGTGCGTATCGATTTTGTATTCATGGGTTTTTTCCAAGATCTGCCGTAGTGTGAATATTTGGTCAATGGTGGACTTTCCCGGCCTGAAACCGTTTGTTTTGTTTAGCAGTCTGCAGAAGTGTTCCTTCCATATCCTCAGCACCGACTGCGATTTTACTACTATGTTGCCAATTTCGTCCCTGCAGGCTTCTGTTCTGGCTTTGAAACCCTGGCATATTATTTTTACCCTTTGGTAAAATTTTCGAACATTATTCCTGCAATAGAGTCTCTCAATCTCCTCGATCGAGCGCTTCTCATGCTCCTTTTTCTTCTTTCTGAGAAGTCGATGTTCCTCTTTTCTCCTGCGCACGTATAGCTCGTAAGCAGCTCTAGTCCTTCTATGCAGCGCCGCTTTGTACGCCTCTTGTTTTGCTGCATGTGCTTGCCGGCATTCCTCATCAAACCAGGGGTTTCGTTGTGGTGGGCGAGAGAAACCCAGTACATCAGAGGCGGCATCTCTGATGGCTTGTTGGCAACGCTGCCACTGGTCTTCCACATTTGCTGCTGGCGGCATAGGCCTTAGATTGAGATTAGAAGAAACACGATCGGCGAAGGTTCTGGCGGTCTCTTGCGATTGTAGCTCTTCGACGTCAAATTTCCTTACAGTATTTCGTTGATTTCGCTCCGTTGTGGATATCCACATCCGTACCTTGGCTACAACTAGGTAGTGATCCGAGTCCACGTTGGCTCCTCGGAAAGTCCGGACACCCAGAATACTGGAAGAGTGCCTTGCGTCGATCGCAATGTGATCGATTTGGTTGACGATTTTTCGATCAAAGGAGAGCCATGTTCCTTTATGAATATCGAGACGTGGGAACCGCGTACTAGCTACGACAAAATTTCGCCCCGCTGCAAAGTCGATTAGCCTGAGTCCGTTGTCGGATGTGTTGTCGTGCAGGCTGTGCTTTCCGACCACGCTACTAAAGACGTCCTCTCTTCCTAGCTTTGCGTTAAAATCACCTAGGATAATTTGAACGTCGTGGCTAGGGCATTGCTCATACGTCTTGTCCAAGAGCTGGTAGAAGTCGTCCTTTGTCGCGTCGTCCTTCTCCTCATGAGGGGCGTGAACGCATATTAGGCTAATGTTGGCAAATTTAGCCTTCATACGGATAGTCATAAGGCGCTCGTTCACATGCTTGAAACTCAAGACTTCTTGCCTAAGTCTGCCTCCAATAACAAATCCGCACCCGAATAGACGCTGTCCTTTTTGTCTGTAGCAATCGCCGTAGTAAATGTTGCAGTTTTTCATACTCCTTTTGCCCGGCCCATCCCATCGCACTTCTTGGATGGCGGTAATGTCTGCCTTGAGACACTCTAGGGCCTCCGCAAGTTGTTCGGCTGCACGTGGTTTGTAGAGGGACCTAACATTCCACGTACAGACACGAAGATCGTTGTCCTTTTTACGTTTGCTTGGGTCGTCAACAGTAAATTCATCCGTATCCGAGGCTGTTGGTTGCTTCGTAACCGAAGGTTTTTTACGTGGTAGGGAAGTTAACCCGACGGCACAACCCCCAACCTGGAGGACCAGATCCTTTTTTAGCAACCCCTAGGACTAGGGGCCGGATACACCGATGTCAGTAACCCACTTCGGGGATATGAGCGCTGCCGTTGGCCCATTAAGGGTTCATCCGCCACCATCTCTTTTTCAATACCCTGACGTAGTATTGAAAATCCTTACAGACCTCAGCTTCAAAATATGTCGAATTAGCTCCGGTAAGGTTTCCGCTGGCCTGTAGACGTCACCGTTGATTCCATCGGGAGAATTCATCCGCCGCACGTCCTCTTTCTGATGACTTCTTGTTAGACTTCTGAGACGCATATTTCAGCCGATCAGGTCAACAAGAAATGCCTCGTCCGGTTAAACATATGCGCGCTGAAGTTCACCCAGATGTGCTTACGCAGGTCCGAGTGTTCAGCTACCCATATATCGTCAGACTCAGCATACGCTCATCGTTAGTTCACTATCAGATAGCTATCCAGCGGGCACCACGGGGAGGTGATGATGCGATTTTGCCCACCCCCCTCGATGTCTTAGCACCACCCATATCAGATCTCGTGGTTGTCTGTCGAATGCCTTTTCAAAGTCAACCAATACAATATGCAAATCCCTTAAGGAATCACGATGTTTTTCCATTATGATCCTTATACTTTGGATTGCATCTGTGGTTGATTTACCCGAGACCAAACCGCACTGATCATCAGATAGCCGTATTATTTTTCGCAGTCGGCCACCTAATACCCGCTCAACGATCTTCATGGTGTGTGACATCAGCTTGATCGAACGGTAGTTATCACAGTTTCGCGTATCACCCTTCCCTTTGTATACAGGGAGAAGGTAACTTTCCCTCCATTGATTCGGCATTGGGTCACTTCTCACAAATTTGGAAATGAGAGTTCTGAGCCATCTGAACCCGATGTCTCTCATCTTTTTCCAGAACTCAGAGGGCATCTCTTCCGGCCCAACCGCTTTTCGTTTCTCGGAGTATTTGACCGCCTCACTAACTTCTTCGACTGTAATGTCGGGTATTTCTTCACAGTCAGGGGTGGCTCTTGGAAAGTATAGCCGGGGAAACTGTTCATCTAAAAGTTCTTCACAATGTTGCCGAATTCTGTCGTCATTCACAAGAGGCTGGCCATGAGCATTGTTAAACTTCCATCCTTACACGTATGTTTTACTTACGCGGTCCTTATACTGGGGTGTGACAAACCCCAATTATAAATGTAGAAATAAAGATGTGTTTCTGTTGAATTAAATTTTTATTCGATATTTTGTTTTTTAATACACCCAAATAGGGTTCAAATAATCCGCTCATTAAAAAAAATATATATTTACAAAAGAAAAAAAGTTATTTAAAAATTAGATTAATAAAAAGATCATAAAGAATTAGGTGTTTAGTAAAAGTAAAATTTGTCAAAAGTTATATGTGTATATTTAAAAAAAAATAGCACATACTCATATGTTGTGCGAAATGATGTTATATAATAATGTAAAATATTACGCATTTTTTGTTGCAAAACATTTTTAGCGGAGTATTGAAATACATGTACCAAAAACAAAATTTTATTTACTGCATTCGATACAATGAAGCGAGCGATGCTCTTCAAGCATATGCTGTTGACATGCCACACACCCTTTTTTTGTTTTTCTATCTTTTTCTGTCACAGAAGTTGCATCTAACATATTTTTCTAAATTTGTTGGTTGTCGTACTTTAAAACTGGTTGTCGTTTCATTTTGTGACTCACTGTTCATTCGTTTTAAACCTCGTCTTAAACGTATTTTTTATGAATAAACAAACCTCACACATGCAGATCAATATATTTGTATTTTTTTTTATTCAAATGCTGGATAGACTACTAAAAGCGGAGTGAAAACACTTAAACACCTTTATTCACAAACTGTAAAAAACACTTACATGAACTGCACACTGGGATTTATGATACCCAATATAAAATGTTGAAGTAGAATTATTGCATATGTAAATTCAAATCGCTCAAAACCACCGCCTACTACTGCAAAAAATGTTGAATTGAATTTACATAGGCACGCTATGCCTGACAAAAAATTGTAATGATAACGGCACGGTTTGAAATTTTTTGTGGGGTATCTCATACCCCAGTGGGAGGAAGGAAGGTTAATGAACTTAGCCCGAAAAGTTATGTAACAATATTGGGAAAAATGTAGGTATGTGACATTTTAAATTGCACTCTGCGTGTGCAGGTCCTCTATATGCGCCAGTGAAATGACAATGATCTCTAACCCTTAATTCAGTCACATTAAACTTTTCCTTACATATACAACAATTTGGTGATGTTTATTGAATATAATTTTGTAGCTGGGTTAAAGCAGTCATCGGTTTTGGTTTTATTAGTACTTCTTTGTACAGATGTGATAAATAATTCGCCAACGTGTTAAGTAATTCATCTGGTGAGATTTCTCGCGGAAAAATGTAAATGATTAGCGCATCTAGGATTTTAATATATGCTTTATTATTATTTACCAAAAAATGTTGTATGTTTATTGTGTTGCTAATCAAATGATTTTTTAATGATGTAAGAACCAGCACATGGTTTAGGGTCAAGGGGGGTAATTGTGAACAGGAGTAATTGTAAACGCTTTTAATTCTCCAAAAACCGGTTTTCCATCGAGGCATGCCATGCCATTATTGTAAAATACGATATATTCCCGTTATGCTTATTCCTTATTAAATTATCTTTGGGGTAATTGTGAACATTGCATTTGCAATTTCTTTTCTTCATCAAATGTTTTCATTTTGATTTAGTTCGCTTTTACCCCAAATGTTTTTATTCTCCAGCCTTAAGAGGCTGATTTCCTTGTTTTCATTTACTCCATTTTTCTCTTTTTCCTAAAAAAAAGGCGGGTGTAAATGAAAACAGGAATTTGTACAAAAACTAATAAACTTACGCACTTACAATTATTTTTTTTCTAAAAGATGAAAAAATTTAAATGTAAGTACAATCAACACCAATTTCCAATATCGCATAGTTAGCTGGATGAAACAGTATAAATTTAGAAAAAAAGCGAAAATGCAAAATCGTTTACAATTACCCCCTTTGACCCTATGCTCGCTTGTACATGTGTTGCGGATGAATTCTCAGGATTTGGTGTGCAACTAATTGAACTTGCAACTCCCTTTCGTATTTGTCAAATTTGATGTACTTCTTGTTTTGTACTTTGGTACTTAACTTCTTAGTAAACGTGAAATATTCTTGATGTATATATAGTGGGTTGTTCCATCATTATTTTCACAATAAAGTAAATTTACATGGATCCTTTTGTCTTCACCAGTATGACAATATGGGCCAATGATTCTAAAATTAGGATTCAGTTCATACCCAAACACATTTACACTTATCTCTATGTTGTTCTTTTAAAATATTTTCACGTCCTTGACTATTATAGGGAATTCTAAATCACTAAAATTAACAACCCTGCCATTCACTTCAATTACAGTTAAAACTCTTTTATCCGAACTCCAATAACCGGCAACCTCTAATATCCGGCATTCTGTTTGGCAAGTATTTTGTTAATATCCACTCTATTATCCGGAGATACTTCTAATATCCGGAACATATACACACTCATTTAGCTCTCACAAAAATGTGTGTTTTGTTAAAAACAAACGGTGAATTTATTTTTCTTTTTGCGAGTATCTACTGCTTATTGGCATTCCTTGCATTTACTATTGCAGTGTGTATTCAGGTCTAATATAATAAAAAAAGGTTTCTTGACCGAAAAAAAAAAACGCTAAATTTCTTTTAATTTTACTTTTTGTGAGGATGTTGTTTATAGGGGTATGGGTCTAATCGCGCATTTTTCTTGGCAATCTATCATTTCGACATGATAATTTCGCAATATGTTGTCTTGCATTTTAATTATTTCGCATTTCATTCATTCACAATTTTTTGTTCAGCAAGTTCTGATTATGCTATGTTATCGTATCGCGAGAATATCATTTCGGAATTGTCATCTCGTAATTTTCATCTCGCGTTATGCTTTATTCGCATTTCGCTTTTTTGCATTGTATTATTTCGCTTTTTATTATTTTGCATTGTATTATTTTTTTTTTTATTTCCCAATGCAGTAAATACATCTGTCTTAGAAAAAGACATCTAATACTTGTTTGTACAATTTGAATTTTGGGATATAATTTGGACTAAGTCACCAATGTTCTTAGCCCTTTTCTAGAAATTTAAACTTATTAACAGTTTAACAATTAAACAAAAAAAAACAAAAACAATTAAACAGTTGTAACAATTATTGAACGAGTAAAGTATGTTAGTTATAATAGAAATTGATTTTTTTTATATTTAGGATGTTTTAGTATGTTGACCTTGTGGTCCCTCTTATCAAGTCACTGGGTCTATTTCTCTTTAGTCGTCGTCTTCCGAAGAATTCCTTCATTGGTAGTGAATTAACTTCGATGTTAGGGTGAACTACTATTTTTATGTGATGTCTTCTGCTTATGTTTATTATCTCTTCTTCCACTGTTGGTATTTTTAGGTCGCGATGGATGTCGATGTTAGGTATGTACCAGTCCACATTGATTATGGTTCGTAATATTTTTGATTGTTGTCTTTGGATTATGGCGATGTTTGTTTTCTTTGACGTTCCCCAGAGTTGTATCCCGTATGTCCAGATAGGTTTGATAATGGATTTATATAGTAGTAATTTATTGGTTGTCGAAAGTGTAGAATTTTTACGCAGGAGCCAGTACAGTTGATTATATTTTAGTTTAATTTGATCCCTTTTTTTTTTGTATGTGGTATTTCCAGTTAAGTTTGTTGTCAAGTGCATACCAAGATATTTGGCCACATTGTCGATTGGAATAGTTTTGTCTTTTATTTTTATTGGGATTGGAGAGTAGTTTGATTTAGTTGTAAATATTACTTGTTGGGTTTTGTCTTCGTTAATTTGTATGCTCCATTCGTCAAACCATTGCATTGTCTTATCCAGAAGTCGTTGTGCTCGAGTAGTTACAGTGTTCAGGTTTTCATCGGATATCAGCAGAATAGTATCGTCAGCAAAGGTTGCCATCATGGTTGTAGCTCCACTCGGTAGAGGGATGTCAGCGGTGTAGAGGACATATAGTAGTGGTCCCAATACAGATCCTTGCGGTACTCCAGCTCTTGTCTGTAGTATTTTGGATTGTTGGTCATTATATTTTACGAAGAAGTGGCGTTCGCTTAGGTAACTTTCAATGATTTGGTAGAAGTCTAGTGGAAGTAAGTTTTGAAGTTTGTATAGTAGTCCTGTCAACTGATCATCACTTAGTGCTGTGCAAATTGTATCTTAGCGAGAGAGTGCCTCCCCTACCAAAGCGTAAACCAAGGATGGTTACACGCATACGATGGGAGAGGTTACAGGACGGTGAGATACGGGAGACATTTGCACGGCAAATATCTGAAAGGTTTGAACGAATTCCAACTGTTCCATCAAATGTAGAGGAAGAATGGCAACTGTTTTCAACAGCGGTTATTGCCTCTGCGGGAGATGTTTGTGGAGTGAAGCGGCTTGGTGTGGCGGCTGGTGGTGAGAAAAGAACTGCTTGGTTTAAAACGCCCGGAGTTCAAGAAGCCATCAGAGAGAAGAAGAGAGCCTTTAAGGTGTGGATTCACTTGGGGAACTCCGATTCTCGAAATCGGTACACTGAGGCGCGAAGAACTTGCAAATTAGCTGTGAAAACAGCGAAAGAACAGTCTTGGAAGGAGTTTGGCGAGAAATTGGAACGTGACCACAGATCTGCAAATAAGATGTTCTGGCAGACCGTCCGCCGACTCAGAGGAAAAAAGTTGAATATCGTTGAAGGAGTCAAATCCAAAGACGGTAGACTTCTTTCCAATGAGGAGGACATCTTACGCAGATGGAGCGAGCACTTTTCAGAATTGCTCAATCCCGAACAGGGCACCGAAGATGACAGACCTATGGTCGAGAGTTGGGCGGAAAGTAGTCCTACGGTAGAGGAAGTAACTTTGGCGATCAAAGCGCTAAAAGTTGGCAAATCTGCTGGTGTGGACGAAATTCGGCCAGAAATGCTCAAGGCTTTAGGTAATGAGGGAGTGCAATGGCTCTCGCGTGTCATTAAAGTGGCCTGGGAATGCGGTGAAACACCTGGTGATTGGCAAATGGGGGTGATAGTTCCTCTTTTTAAAAAAGGGGACAAAAGAGATTGCGCCAACTACAGGGGTATATCTCTTTTAAGTCTCCCTGGAAAAGTCTTCGCTAAAGTGCTAGAAAAGCGTTCCAGAGCTGTGGTTGAGGACAGTTTGGGGGATGAGCAGTGCGGTTTTCGTCCCGGTAGAAGCACAACCGACCAGTTATTCACTCTCAGAATGGTTCTTGAGAAAGCCTGGGAATATGCCAAACCTGTCTACACTTGTTTTGTGGATTTGGAAAAAGCATATGATAGGGTTCCTCGAGGCAAACTCTGGAGTGTTCTGCAGGAGTATGGGATTGATGGTTCCCTGTTAAGGGCGATTCAGTCTTTATATACAAACTGTAAAAGCTGTGTTCGGATAAACGGTGTTAAATCAATACCTTTCACTGTGGGCGTTGGACTCCGCCAGGGGTGCGTTTTGTCGCCTCTCCTCTTCATTGTATATATGGATTGGATGTTGCAGCGCAGCCGTGGCGGAGAATGTTTCAAAGTGGGAGACTTAAGGATTAGTCATCTGCTCTTTGCGGATGATTTGGTCATCCTTGGGTCCTCTCAAACCGAACTTCAGCGCGCACTCGAAAGGTTTGTAGCTGTTTGTGATGATGCTGGAATGAAGATCAACGTGAACAAATCGGAAGTAATGGTCGTTTCCAAAAAACCCATTCAGTGCACTCTGCATGTTAGTGGAGTCCCACTGAAGCAGGTGGAGAAGTTTAAGTACCTCGGGGTTTTATTCACGAGTGATGGGAGGAGCAATGCCGAGTTATCCTGTAGAATTGGTCAGGCTGGATCAATTTTGAGAGAGCTTGGCCAATCTGTTATAAGGAAGGCCGAACTTAGTATTCAAGCTAAGCTATCGGTTTTTAACTTGGTGTATGTTCCAAATCTCACCTATGGTCATGAAATTTGGGTAGTGACCGAAAGAATAAGATCGCGGATACAAGCTGCCGAAATAAGGTTCCTTCGCGGTGTTGTTGGAATAACTCGTAGGGATCGAGTGCGCAACACCAGAGTACGCGAGGCGCTCAACGTTGAGCAGCTACTTCTCCGAACGGAACGATCTATGCTTCGATGGTTTGGTCACGTAGTGCGTATGCCCCCAGACCGCCTTCCAAGACGCGCCATGGTTGCCGTGCCATCAGGTAGACGACTTCGCGGAAGGCCCAGAAATAGATGGTTGGATCAAGTCCGACATCTCTCTTGGAGCCGCTTAGGGATTCTCCCTGATGAATTGGAGTCAATGGCGGAGGATCGAGAAGGATGGAGAGTCCACCTGAGCATCCTACCCCCGCGACCCTCATGAAGGATTAGCGGGCCATTGAAAATGAATGAATGAATGAATAGTAGTCCTTTGTGCCAAACTTTGTCGAAGGCTTTTGCTACGTCAAGAAACACCCCTATGCAGTATCTTTTTTCCTCTAGGTCCGTTGTGATTTTGGTAACTACCCTGTGAATTTGTTGGATAGTCGAGTGTTGTCTGCGAAAGCCGAATTGATGGTCTGGTATCATTTTATTATTAGTCAGTATTGGCTGTAGTCGATCATAGATTAATTTTTCGAATATTTTCCCTAATATGGGGAGTAAACTTATTGGTCTGTAGGATGAAGTAGTCTTTGCGTCTTTACCAGGTTCAAGTATTGCAATTATCTGCGCAACTTTCCAAGTTTTTGGAAAATATTTAAGTCGAATTAATGCATTATAGAGATTTCGTAAGTATATCATGGCTTGTCTGGGTAGTTGGGTTAATATCTTTCCGTTAATAGAGTCACATCCTGGAGCCTTCTTGTGGTCAATCCTTTTTTTGATGCAGTGTTCAATTTCATTTATTGTAACTTTTTTTATTTTTACGTTGGTGATGAGTGTGTTTGGGCGTGAAGGTGGGACAGCCGTATTGCCCTTGTCGTTTGTGAATACTTCTTCGAAGTGCTTAGCCAGAATATTTGCTTTGTCTTGATTGGTTCTGGCCCAAGATCCGTCTGGTTTCTTTAGAGGAGTTTGATGTACTATTTTGTTCTTGAACTTTTTAGTAGCTTTCCAAAGTGAATAGTTGGTCTCAGAAGCATTGTATTATTAAGCTTTTAAATTTATTTTGCCTTGCAATCTATTACATATTATAAATTTCGCGCGAAATATATTAACATGTAACAGATTGCAAGGCAAAACAATTTAAAAGCATAATAATGCTATGCAAAATAATAAAAATGGAACTTTGTATGTATATGCATTTTTTTTTTTAATTCAATTCATGTTTATTAACAAAAATCTACTATTATATGCACTCCATTATCTAAGGTGGCAACCAAGCGGCCTTTGCACTTACATTGAATACTTTTTTTAAGTTCACAGCACCAAACGTAGTCTTCTCTTTGTTTAAGTATTATTATTATTATATAGCATTTGCAAATTTATTGTATTTGACCTAACAGCAAATAAGTTTAGCCCAAACCCACATATATTTAGCCCTTTAGCAATTATCTTTAACCCTAAAGCAAATATGTTTAACCTTTTAGCAAATATGTTTAACCAAAAACAAATATATTTAAACCAAAAGCAAATCATTTTAACCAAAACACAAATTTATTTCAACTTTATAATTGTAGAAAAATTTAGAAGCATTCTAAAACGAAACTTATATTTTAAAAAAAATGTTTAGTCTATTCGCTGCCTTTGGAATGAGTAAAACCATATCCATTACATAATTAACGCAATCGGTTTGTGTAATTTGTTGCAAACTATCTTCAATAACTGCAACCAAGTTATGGTCCCTGCTGAAGTTAGTTAAAACTTCATTTTAGAAAAAAGATTTTTCAATGGGGTTTAACATGGGAAAGTAAGGAGGCAAAAATTTCAATCTGAAATTCGTTGTACATAATATGTCCCCAACTGCTACTGTCTTATGGATTCTAGCGTTATCCATAATTAACAAACCATCATTAAGGGGTGTATCTTTCAGTTTTTCCTTAAGTTCATGGAGAAATGAACAAAACTTATTAGAGTTGCAAGTGGTGTTTGTCAAAATCTTATAATGCATTATTTCTTGGTTACTAATTGCTGTAATTAGAGTAACGTTAAAAAAGATAACAAATTCGCAGATGGGTTGAAATAAATTTGTGTCTTGGTTAAATTAATTTGCTTTTGGTTTAAATATATTTGTTCTTTGGTTAAACGTATTTGCTAAAAAGTTAAACATATTTGATTTGGGGTTAAAGTTAATTGCTAAAGGGCTAAATATATTTGGGTTTTGGTTAAACTTATTTGCTGTTAGGTTAAATAAATTTGCAAATGCTATATATACAATAAGCTTATCTATATTTCTTGTTGATTTAAATAAGACAACAACGTTTTCCGGACTATCCATTTTGCGAAATATGTAGTCATACCTCACTTTTAACCACGGTCGGCGTTTGCAAAACAAACGAATGCCAAGTGTCATTTTGCCAATTTCATAAACGACGACTTAGCAAAACGGGAACTAACAGTTAGCGAAATAAATTGTTTTAAAGCAACAAATTGCTGCCTAATCATAAACGAAATGGAAAAGCGCAGTAAAAGCATTGGGAAATTATCACGTTGCGAGATAAATGAAAGACCGAATTAAAAATTTGCGAAACAACTATTGCGAGACAAATAAAATTTATTTCAATAAATGCGAAGTAAAATTTGCGAAATAAATTTTGACGAATTCGCAGCCACACTGTTTATAGACATTCTTCACAGTTGTTTGCGAGCAGTATACATTAATTCTTAGTGCCTAAATACAAAGAGTGCAAAATGCCGCCAAACGGGCTCGTAAAGTCCTTAGTATTTTGGAAAAAAATGATATTACTCAAAACTTAGAAAAAGGCACTAGTGTTCGAGTTGTAAGAAAGTCAACAGTATACGATATAAGGCAAAAAATTGGCTATTAAGAAGTTTTATGCTAAAGCTCATTCTGCTACCCCTTCGGGTAGGGGTTAGAATATACCCGAGGTAGGCATGCCTGTCGTAAGAGGCGTCTAAAATCCACCCTCCGTATACCGAGTATGGCGTATACAAAGTATGCAATGAACAAAACAAAATATATAAATACCCCAGGTGGCAGTCCAGGTACACTGGAAAATCCACCCTCTTCGGAGGTCGGCTCTACGGATTCTGGGGAGAGCCATTTATTGCGTTCATCTGACCCTTTTAAAAAAGGTACCAGGGTAGTTAGATCTCCACCATCAAGATCTACAATAAAAACGTGCGGAACTAGAAGTCCGGCGACATCGATAGTGTCGGCACACGAACAACGGACTTCAACGAAAATTCAAAGCCTTACGGACGAAAATATGGAACTCCGGACCAGGCTAAGTTAAATGGAACTTCTCTGCGAAGAACTAAGAAAAGAATTAAATGTACTTAAAGCAAAAAATAAAGCATTTAAGGATATGAAGAAACCTCGTAATGAGTCTGCTGCGAGTTCAAACGACCCCGATAACACTGATTATCAAACGGATGAAGAAGAACTAGCTCGGGAAACTAACTGGATTCTAAAAAAACGACCAGTTAAGAAACGAAAAGCTGGTTCTTCACCCGAAATGGTAACGAGGCAGAAAACACGCAAAATGAGCGAAAAGATAACGAACAGCGTGACAAAATAAACACATGTGTCGAAGAAAATCCACGAACTAAGGTACGATCACCGCCGCCAATAAACGTAATCGGAATTGCAGACTATAATAAACTGCATTCTATTCTTAAACCTCTGTTGCTATCCGATTTTGAAGTAACATCGCTCAACAACAACAAATGGAAAGTAAACGTAAAGGACTCGGACAGTTACCGCTTAGTATCTAATAAACTGAATACTGAAAAAATTCAGTGGTATACTTACTATGAAAATAAATCTGAAAGACCGATACGAGTCGTAGCTAGAGGACTTCATGCCTCATGCTTAAAGGAAGATGTTGTTCACGATTTGAAAAACAAAAACTTTAAAATCGTCGATGCAGTAAATTTAATTAAACGGGAAAAACAAAAATTGGAAGGCGAGGAAACAACGGTAAAGCGCGGGCTTCCTCTTTTTATGCTAACTTTTGATAAAGCTGAGAGTTTGCATAAGATTTACGAAATAAGAACAATTCTGAATGTCTTAGTCAAAATCGAACCCATGCGCAAGAATACAAGATTGATACCTCAGTGCAAACGATGCCAAGGATTCAATCATACGCAAACGTGTTGTCGAAAAGAACCACGATGTGTGAAATGCGCCGGAAATCACCTCTCCCAAGTTTATGGAGTAAACAAACAAACCTCTGCAACATGTGTTAATTGTAAGGGAAAGAACCCGGCAAATTATAGAGGCTGTGAAGTAGCTAAGGAGTTGCAAAAACGGAGAGATGCGTTCCTTAAGCCACTAAATATAAAATCAAAATTGCAAACTAAGCCAAAGCGTAAGATCGCGCCGGAGAAAGTAGGCAAACTAAAACTACCGGGTTCAGAGCACAAAAAGGTGAGGGAAAGATTGACAGCAGAAAAGCCCTCAACCTCTGCTCTTAAAAGAAACGGTACTGAAAAGCTAAGATTAAAAAAGCCACCGGATAATGACCCTCGGACAGCAGCAATGCAGTCTTATGCTCAGGCCGAGGCTTCCGAAAAACCAAAAAACCTTGAAATTTCGACCGACCCCTTTTCTCATGTTTTCTCAGTTATTCTCGCGAAACTTGAAGAACAAGGCAAAATAAATAAAATTATTCTCGATAGGCTGGTTAAGCTTGAAAATAATTCACAGAAAACGCGCACTTCAACTAGAACATGAATGACAAACGAATGTTAAAAATATGTACTTGGAATGCAAACGGACTTTTGCAAAAACTTGACGAACTAGAAATATTTTTGCGCCAAAAAGATATTGATATTTGCCTGATTTCTGAAACCCACATCAAAAAGGAATCGCATTTAAAAATAAAAGGCTATAATGATTACCACGCTTGTCACCCTTCGGGAAAAGCGAGAGGCGGATCTTCCTTGCTTATTAAAGACTGTATCGAGCAATCGGAAGACCTAAAGATAGAGCTTGAAACTTTGCAACTGTGCACGATTCGAGTTAAAAATAGTCAGCGTACTCTTAAAATTTCGTCTATCTACTGTCCACCGCGTTCCGCGATTGAAAAAAGTGATTTTACTAACATGTCTGAATCGCTCAAACCTAATTTCATTATTGGCGGCGATTTTAATGCGAAACACACGTTCTGGGGTTCAAGATACAGTTCGAAAAAAGGTAGAATGCTCTATGGGGCAGGTATGGAGTACAATTGCGATTTCCATTCGACGGGTAAACCGACTTACTGGCCAACTGATACTTCAAAAATACCTGATCTGATAGATTTTTTCGTTGTCAAAGGAATATCTACCAACCACATAAAAGTCAAAGAGAGTTTTGATCTGTCGTCTGATCATTCCCCAATTATTTTGACATTGAGCGAAAAACTCGTCTATAACCTAGACCCAGCGAGATTAACTGGTAGAACAACTAACTGGGAAGGCTTTAGGAACGAAATTGAAGACAATGTTGAACTGAGCGTTCCACTTACGACACCATATGAACTTGAGGTTGAAGTTGATCGCTTCGTCGAGATCCTACAGCTCGCCTCTTGGAATAATACTCCCATTACAAGGAAATCGCCGGACAAATACGGCTTACGATATCCTCCGGAAATAAAGGAATTGGTCAAGGAAAAACGAAAAGCGCGTAAAAAATGGCAACAGAGTCGTGCTCCGCAGCATAAAACACACTTGAATCGTCTGTGCAATTCGTTGAAGAAAACTATTAAGGATTTTAAGAATCGTGCAATAGGCTCTTACCTTGAAAGTTTAACAGCGAAAAAAGATTCCAATTATTCACTTTGGAAAGCCATAAAAGGCACCAAAAGGCCCAAAGTCCCCGCGCCGCCAATTAAATTGAATCAAAATGAATGGGCGAGGGAAGATAAAGAAAAAGCGTACGTCTTTGCGGCCCACCTGGAAGAAACCTTTAAACCGTACGATAGTCAAGTGGCTTACGATAACGTCAATAGGCTGGATCTACCATCTGGCAATTTAACACTCACAAGTGCAACGCTTAGGGAACTCAAAAATGAGATCGAGATTCTAAAACCTAAGAAAGCTCCTGGTTATGATTTAATCACCGGAGAAATTCTCAAAGTTTTACCTAGAAAAGCTTTGATTAAGCTTCTCTATATTGTAAATGCTGCGCTCAGATTAAAACACGTTCCGAGCCAATGGAAAGTTGCGGAAGTAATAGTGGTCTTAAGACCAGGAAAACCGCCAAATGAGGTAAAATCGTATAGACCAATTTCGCTTCTTCCAGTCATATCCAAAATTTTCGAGAGGATATTACTAAGGCGTCTCCAACCGGTTATAGAAGAAAATAATCTTATCCCTGACCACCAGTTTGGGTTCAGAAGTAAGCATTCGACGATTGACCAGGTGCACAGAATTACTGACGTAATCGAGAAATGCTTTGAAGAAAAAAAGATTTGCTCAAGCGTATTTCTTGACGTCTCGCAGGCCTTTGATAAGGTGTGGCATGATGGCTTGAAATCCAAACTACGCCAAGTTCTCCCTGTGTGCTTATACGATATTCTAGTATCATATCTGGGGAATAGACTCTTCCGTGTTAGACATGGAAAGGAATACTCGCAGCTCAAAGAAATTTCGGCCGGCGTACCACAAGGAAGCGTTCTTGGGCCGCTTCTCTATCTGTTATATACTCGAGATATACCGAAAGAAGGTAGCACTATCCTAGCTACGTTTGCCGATGACACCGCTACTTTAGCAGTAGGTAAAACAATCGAAGAAACGACTGAAAAACTGCAAAACGCGCTAAATAAAGTAAATGAATGGACGAGGGACTGGCGGATTGCCCTCAACGAATCTAAATCTGTTCACGTGAATTTCAATTACAAGAAAACTAATCACTTGCCAATTTTCCTAAACTCGGCCCGAACACCTTTTGCAAACGAGGCCAAATACCTGGGAATGACACTCGACGCAAGACTGAAATGGAATTCGCACGTGAAAATGAAACGTAAGGAACTCGAAATCAAATATAGCGAAATGTACTGGTTACTCGGAAAACATTCCCAGCTCAGTACTGAGAACAAACTGCTTTTATACAAGCAAGTGCTAACGCCGGTGTGGACCTACGGTATACAACTTTGGGGTTGTACCAAGAAAACAAATGCCAATATTTAACAAACTTTTCAAAATAAAGTGCTAAGAGAGATTGTCCAAGCACCGTGGTATATTAGAAACGACGATATCCACAGGGATCTCGGAATTCCGACAATCGAAGCTGAAACTAGAAGCTTCGCGAGAAAGCATAGAAACCGACTAATCGGACACGTCAACAATACAGTCCTACAAATATTGGATGAGAGCAATTTATTGCGCCGACTACAAAGGACGAAACCCTTCGACTTGGTGAGATAATGATAAACCGCGTTTAGATTGCGGAACATGCAGGATCTTCAGTGGAAAGTAACCTGCCAAACGTTTTTTATTTCGTGAAAGAAAAATTGCTTGATAAGTTAATACTTAGTTGCGATATCTAACAAATTTATATCGAAGGGTGGTGTTTTTTTAGTCAGTAAGAATCCGACACTACTATGAGCACGCGCTTGCTATTCTCATAGTGTCTATGGAAGATTTTTCACCAACCCTCGGAAAAAAAATAAAAAATTCTGTTACAAGGATTGCCACTGGTTCTTCTAACCACAGAGTATATAAACATTATTTCAAGTTGATATTTAAAAATCATAACTCATGGTTTAAAATCGCATATAAATAATAAACTGAGTATTGTAAATTAAAAACAGAAAACCTGTTACGGGAACCTGTTGGTAAGCCAGGTATCGAGAAATGATTCCTCGCACCAATCTGAAAGAAAACAAAAAATCTTATTAGGCCGAAAACGTAAACAAGTGTGATTCGAGGTTATCTGCCGGGCAATCCTCATAATTGCCCAGAAGATACCTCTCACACAAAATAGTCCGTACTTACCTGGACATCTGGTTGCTATCTCAAACCTTAAAAAAAAATAAAGTACAAGGTAAATAAAATAAACGATCCATGGAGTTTTGACAGTTGGGGTAGGCGATCGCTCTCCTCCCCTCAAACTCTTCATTGGCAGAATACTTCCTTGTTTTAATGTGGGAAATTACGCCTAGGCCCCATTTACAATTGTATTTGTATATTTTTTTATTATTATTTTAGTTATGTTGTACATATATATTTACGTATAATTATATTTATTTTTGAACAAGATGTAATTAATATAGTGGAAGTTTATTTGTGTTATTAATTATAAATAAGCGAGACTAAACTAGCCATTGTGACCGGAACCTCAGAGACTAGGGATATTGGAAGGTGGGGATAAATTTAATGTTCCGAATGAATGAGAGTAGAGAGAGAGTTCAGAAGTAGAATACAAAATGGGATGAGGAAGAAAAGAAAAATTAAAAGTGGGCCAAAGTGGCATTGACCGGCAATTCACAGGCAGTTTATTTGCAAATCGAGCGAGCAACGCAACACAAGGTAGAACATTTTTCTTTCTACACAATTTTATTTGAATTCATTATTTTAGAGTTCTTATTGTTGTTATAAACACAGAAAAGGAAACATATTAATGTTAATGCTATTAGTTAAATTATTTTTATTACTAGAAATTGCAATTTCATACCCATTCAAGTTTCAGTTCATTGAAAAATATAATAAAAAACAACGGGAAACATTTATTGATTTTTAACGCAAGATAAGCAAACTATTGCTTTCTCAGAATGCTCCTTGCAGACATTCTTTCCACACACCGCAACACTGTTTAGAATCTCGTCCTTGTTTTGATGGGCAAATGAAGCATCGCCGGCGAATTTTGGCTGGAGGAGGACTAGCAAAAGTACCACTTGTTGTTGGGATTTGTAGGGCTTCGTTGATAACGGAAACGTTGCTCTTCTTTAGACTTCTTATACTTCTTCTTTTGATACTACGAATGACCAAATCTTGCACCAGTTCCTTCTAAAATAACTTTCTGTGAGTGGTTTCCTTATTCGTATTCCAATCAGGGTGCTGATTTAACCATACGACATTTGCCGCGATTCGACTTGCATCAACCAAATTGTGGAAGTGAGCGACGAACCATCTTCATGTTGTACGTTTAACAGAAAATGCGTGCAACATTTGGTCGAAAGTATCTACTCCACCTTTGTGGAGTTATAATAAAGATTTATCTCAGATTTGTTTTTATTATTTGCATCAATTTCTGGAGTATGGTGCATTGTCGAAAGCAATAAAACGGCTCTATTTTTCTGCGGGATGTAACTTACTATTGACATTGTCTTTCGAAACCCAAATAAGTTACTATTCACTCGACTTCTGTTGGGGAGAAAATTTGTTGGGACACATCTTTTATTTTTAGATAAGGTGCCAATGAAAGTAAGTTGCTTTGAAAGCAGGCTTGCTTCATACTTCATAACTTGTGAAGTAGTTGTCAAAAGTTATGTTCCTATTTGTTTTTTCATATGGTTCACATAGTTGTTCGACAGCACGCTGTCCCAAATTTGTACCTCTATTAGGTCCTTCTTTTCCTAAATATGGTATTCCATACAGTGGATAGCTGTTTCGACTATCGCAGATCCACCAAATTTTCATACCGTATTTGTCGGGTTTCGATGGTATGTATTGCCGAAAGAAAACTCTTCCCCTAAATGGTACTAACTGTTCATCGATAGTTAAGTTTTCCCCCGGCATATAGTGCTTTTTGAAGTTTTTGTTTATCATGTTCCATAGGACTCTGATAGGTGCAAATTTGTCCTAAGATCTCCGAAAGGTCCTGGTTGATTTATCATCAAATCGCAAATAACGCGACAAAGCCACAAATCTGTTTTTTGACATACATGCACGAAAAAATACGAGACCAAACATAGGATCCCAGAATTCATCATAATCACGCATACCCTTTTTTTGCCTTCCCGCTTCTAACAACAAGCCAATATACGAACGAATCTCTATTGCATCTGTTTGGTTTCACGCCTGGGCAAGATGTTCAGTTGCATTCAAATTTGTACATCGCACTAATAAATGTAAAACATCTTCATAAAAAAAAAAAGGAAAACGCATCACCAGCTGCTTCTGTATGTTTTCCTGGAGGTACAACGACTTTGTTGACGCTTCCCCTAATCAAATTGTGAACTGGAACTCTGTATTGAGTGTATGGAAGTGACCTCAGTTCTGTACCATTTTTTCCAATGTACAAATCTACTTCGGTGTCATTCTCTTCTTCGAATTCTATACCTTCTGAGCCAGACAACTCATCTTCAACTTCTGAAGCCGCTTCCAAAACATCTTCTTCACTATCTGTCGAACACATGTCATTTACGACAGAAATGTTGTCAACGCTTTCGTTCTCAGCGTCATTTTCCATGAGAGCATTATGAATAGCATCTGCTCATAATAAACCTCTTATTCCCCCATACATTTGTATCTAAAATGCAATAGATATGTACATATATGTATGTAGATACAAATGAATAATGTCATTTATCTCAAAATTTCTCTGTCAAACCTTTACAAACCAAATCAATCAACAACAACATTCAAAGAAATACACTCTGTGATCGCTGCAACCGAAGGACTTCTTAGAATTTAGTAGGAATGAGTAAAGGAACGACAGAATTAAAAAAGCACGTATTGAAAATGTCACGAACTGACTGCTGACCACTTGTCATTTTGCAACAAAAAATTAAATATATATGTATGTATGTACACTCAGTTTTGCAAAACAGCGAAACAAGCAAAGTGAAATGCGGTTTACGCCATATTTTCTAATATTAAATAATAAAAAAATAGCTAAATAACATATAATTAAAAAAAACAAAAAGTATTTTAAAAAGAAATATTGAATGTATTAATTAATACATTGTACCCTTGATGTAAAATAAGTAAGATCTTGGAAACGACAGCAATTTAAATCTCAAGTGTGACTCAAAGTCACAGCATGACAGGAATAATCTTAAAGCGTCATCTGCAACGGACTTGGTCGGATGAGGATAAGAAGCGGGAACGACTTATAGCGATGGAGCCGAGGTACCGGAAAAGCGGCTAGTGGTACGATTTGCCGAAACATACATATAGGCACGAACATTCACACACAAAACTAAGGACAAGCCGACAACATTTACAAAGGACTTAGATTGGACAACACAAATGACTCAAACTACAAAATACAACAAGCGACAAAACAACATCCAAGGGACAACAGCCAGAGCCTGGGTGCTCTATCACTACAGGGCCCCAAGGGTGACCCTGAACCTACGCTTAACGCCCAGAGGGTGCTCCGTGGGACAACAAGTGTTTGAATTTAAGTTTTCTTTTTTTTTTTTAATTTAAAGTGAATTTTGAATATAGTGTTAAGGTTAGTTAGCTTAGTAAAAAAATTAATTTTTTTTTGTTAAGGTTGAGGCTTAACCTTTCTGGTTTTAATACTATTTGGTGCGCGATTCCAGAATAAAAGGAAACTAGGATCCTTCCTTGTGCTGCCGGCAGAACAACGAGAGATTCCAAAAAAAACCGTGAGTAGCCCTAAGTTTTTGTCTATTTTTTTTTTTTTATAGTCTTAAGATCAGAAAAAGATGGTTTTCTTAGTTTTAGTTAAAATTTTATACAACAAAAGAGAGCTAAAGTGATATTAAACTCAGTGAGTTTTAGAGATTATAGCGCTGTGTGCGAGTAGGGTTCCGTTTTGCTATTGATAGGTGGGTGACGGGTCCTGCCGTACTTCTATGGACGAACAATGATGTAACGGGACAATTACGAACGCTGATGACGAAGTTACCGCAGACTTACCTACAAACTTCATCTTCTTCGACTACATACCTTGACGCGGTAAAGATGATTAGTAAGTACCCAATGATCCCGGAGGGCGATTGCAGTAGGGCCACCCACGCTGTAAGGTCTTCGGGGTAGGGTATCTGAAGCCAAAGTGTAGTCAACCCCTTCTAAAGGGTGGAGTGAGCGTTTCATGTAAACCGTGCCCAGGGATGAAAGGCTGAGGGTTTTTATCAGTCGCTAACGAGGTCCTTCAGGTGCCCTGGCAGGGCCTGTAAGTAATAAGCCTTACCGCCAGTAGAACCGGCTATGCTGCCGGCGTACACTTCTCACCGGCTTACTCATGGGAACATGAACAAAATTTCTAATACAAAATCAAACAAAAAAACAAAAACTAACACAAACACACATTCCGAGGCTTTGCCTCTCAACGCAACGAAGAAGGACAACGAACCGACCGACAAACTTACATACAGAGAGACGACAGACATTGACAATCACACGAACCCTTCCGATTCTGATGCCAGATTCATTGACAATTCCGCTTCGGGTGCGGAGTTCCAGACAAAAGCCGTATCGGCACGTTGCGGGCACGCAATCCAAAAGAGGAATTCCCCCAGTGCAAGGAAGCACAGAAACCTTCGCTTGGCAAAGCATCTGCTCGCACGAATTCTCGAGAAACCAGAGGAATCGTGGGAGCAGAAGGACAAAGAGACGCTACGATGGGCGGGTAGCATTATTGCTGAAGAGACTAGTCAACCCGAGTCGGGAGGACAAGCCCCTTCAACGAGCAAGCGCGGGCCACTTGACAGCAAAAGGCCACCCCCAAAATGCGCACGCCCGACTACGCATAGCAAGTCTCAACCTGAGTCGGTGAGACCTGCGAACGGCAATAGGCCCTTCAGAAACACCCCGAACCGTCAACCCGAGTCGAGAGAACGTTCGGGCGGGTTGCCTAAAGCGGACTCAACGTCTAAACGTCCTAGATCCCAGGAAAATACCTCCAAAACCCCGAAGAAGGCCAAGAATACCGAGTCGGTGCTCAGGCCCTACAACGAGGTGGCGAAGGATCACCTGGTGTCCGGTATCTGCGACAGCGGAAACGAGGAGGGCCGTATCAGTGGGGACAACTGGAGGCTCCTCAAAGCAAGACTTGCGTCAGATGTGCTGGCGCACTGTCTCAGTAACCTGACGGCTACGCCACCGACCGTCTCGGACGATGGTTGGTACCTTAACGGTAGTGGTAGAGGCAGTGCCCAAACTCAACCACCTATGGGCTATAGCTGACTTATCAGTCTGTCACTGGAGCGATATTAAGGTCCGTCCAAGAGCCCGAACTTGGATTCCTCCAGGACCATGTAACGAGTCGGATATCCTCAAACTTATCCGAACTCAGAATCCAGATTTTCCAACCGCCAACTGGTAGATCATCAAAGCCGACGAATCGGTAGAGGCAGGAAGGTTAGTTTCATTCCTCCTCAACCAAGAATCCCTGGAACTTTTATGCAAAAGGGATTATAAAATTTTCTACGGCATGGAAGAAACTGGTGCTGAAGCTCCACGAGAAGGACGAAGGACATCTCAGGTATGGTTTCCTCCCTAAGCAGCCTTGGTCTGGATACCGAACCAGATAGCCTTCCGCCTCACTCACAACCGACGGCTCCCACTTCGTGCCTGGTCGTAACGCCAGCTGAGTCAGCAGGCGCAAAAGAAGTTACCGAACCGGTCGGTACACCAGCTGAGTCAGCAGGTGACATAGAGGTAGTTGTGCTGCCAAAGCATACCAGTGGTGAATCTTCCGAGTCGGAGGATGGTGACACCACAGTAATAGAGGCATATGTACCAGTCAGGAATGATGATCCGACTGGTACAGATTAATCTACACCACTCGATAGCAGCTTCTGCTAATCTTTTACTCCGTCTGCAGTCAGGAGGAGAGGACATTGCCCTTATCCAGGAACCTTGGGTGACAAGCAACAACCGCATAGCTGGACTAAGGGCAAATAACTATTCCTTGCTTTATGCCAAAGGATCAGATAAAC
Organism: Brachypalpus laphriformis; assembly: GCA_945910035.1. Taxonomy (NCBI): domain Eukaryota; kingdom Metazoa; phylum Arthropoda; class Insecta; order Diptera; family Syrphidae; genus Brachypalpus; species Brachypalpus laphriformis. The sequence goes on along the minus strand of OX246753.1, from coordinate 223,208,446 downwards.
CAAGATCCTGTATTTTAGCGAAAAATAACTTAAGAGCCTTCTTCTTACCAAATTTCAGCGATCCGGAATTCGCATGTGTGGAGTTAGACCGCGATGGGAAAGACAGGCTATGGATATCGTCAGCGTATATGCCCTATGATGACACAGGCCCTCTACCAACAACTAATATACGCGAGACGATAAAATCAGCCCAAGCAAGCAATATTCCCCTAGTGATAGGCGCTGACGCCATTGCCCACCACAACCTCTGGGGAAATAGTGACACAAACAATCGAGGTGAGCGCCTTTTCGACTTTATCGTAGAAACTAAGCTTGTAGTATGTAATATAGGTTCTGGACCTACTTTTACTAACAGAATTAGGCAAGAAGTGCTAGATATTACTTTAGCCACCAACTCCCCAAAGCTAAATATTAGTAATTAGATAGTATCGAATTCACCAAACCTCCATTAATGTCCTTTAGGAATCCTACGAATACTAACGGGCAGGTTTATAATACATTTTTATATAAAGAACTCAACACCGAGCCAACTCAACCTTGCCCACCATCTGAAATTGACCAGATGATAGACAAAGTATTTAAAACCATGAATAAAGCCTTCTTGAAAGCTAGTCCGTTAAGCAGACACAGAAATGACAATAAACCACCTTGGTGGAATACTAACATGGCATAACTCCGAAATGACAGTAGGAAACAGTTCAATATAGCTAAGTCTTCACGATCTCCAGAAGACTGGGACAACTATAAGAGCAGCCTCAGGGTTTTCAAAAAAGAGATAAGGAAAGCTCAGTGAGAATCGTGGAGACTATTCTGTAGCAATATAGAAAGGACAAACGATTCTAGTAGATTGGGAAAAATACTTTCCAAGCCTCCTCGTATCCCTAGTTTTATCCAGAAACCTAACGGGGACTGGACCATGTCCACAGAAGAAACTTTAAGCCTTCTCATGGACACGCATTTCCCAGGAAACTCTATAGATACGAACATATTTATACCCCAACACCACTCAATCATGGACGTTCCGGCGGGAATAATAAACACTCATACAATTCATTGGACTGTTAATAGTTTCCTTCCATACAAATCTCCAGGATTAGATGGTATTGCACCAGTAGAACTGCAAGAGGGCATAAAACCCTTAGCCCCGTAGCTCTATGTAATTTTCAATAGCTGCCTTAAATTCGGCTATACCCATCCTCGTGGAAAAGAGTTAAGGTGGTCTTCATCCCGAAATGCGGTAAGACCTCACACTACACTCCGAAAGATTTCAGACCAATTAGCCTCTCGTTCTAAACTAAAGGTACAAACCTTATCTAACTCCCAGCATGCTTACCGGAAAGGCTTTTCAGTGGAAACAGCTCTGCACTCGTTAGTAGGCACCATTGAAAAATCTCTTGCCGTTAAACAATATACCTTGGCATACAAGGCGCCTTTAATAACCTCAATACAGAATCCATTATAGGAGCGCTCGCTAACCTAGAGGTTGATTGCTGCTTACGCATCTGGATAGAGCGAATGCTGAACAGCAGACAAATTCTATCCGAGCTTGGGTACTGCTCAACCAAAAGGTTAGCGCACACAGGCCCCCTTCTCAGGTGGTGTTCTCTCTCCACTACTTTGGATACTAGTAGTGAATAAGCTACTCACTTCACTATAAAATAAAGGCTATAAGGTCGAAGCATATGCTGACGATATCGCTATAGCCATTTCAAGTAAATTTCCCCAAACCCTAAGAGATCTAATGAATTCGGCGCTAAATTTAGTAGCGAAGTGGATGGACAGTAAATCCGTCCAAAACTTAACTAGTACTTTTTACTAGGAAATACAAAATCCCGATCATAGCTCCCCCTAAGCTTAGAAACACGGAACTCAGCTTTACAAACACAGCAAAATACTTAGGGTTAACCATTGATAGTAAACTTAACTGGAAACAGAATATTCTAGACCGCACCAAGAAAGCAGAAATCGCCATCTACACCTGTAAAAAGGCTATAGGTCCTAAATGGGGTCTTAGACCTAATATAATTCACTGGTTGTACCTGGCAGTAGTCAGACCAATTCTGCTTTATGGTGGCCTGCACTCGAAACAAGGTGCAACACAAACTCTATAGAAAGAGTACAGCGATTAGCATGTAGGTACATCACAGGGGCTCTCAGGTCCACCTCCACAGCCGCCTTAGAAATTCTACTCAATATCTTTCCCATTGATATCTTTGGGAAATTGGTAGCATCTAAAGCAGCCCTATGACTGAGGGAATCTCTCCAGTGGTCAAGTTCACGAATCGGCCACATGAAAATTCTACAAAACTCCAATCTCAGAAAAACGAATTATATATCCCCATTTATTTATTTCAACATGAAATATAACACCACGATCCGTGACAGATCCGCATGGAATGACGGTAACATTCTAAATGACGCCGCAATCGAAATCTATACAGATGGTTCCAAAACATCGGAGGGCACAGGCTTGGGTATTTTTTCGGAAGTACCTCTTATAAACGGAGCTCTCCGACTTCCGGACCACTGCAGCATTTTTCAAGCGGAAATATCGGCTATTCGTGAAGCAGCGCGCAGACTCCCTTTGTACCTGATAAATGGTAGGTCTATCGTCCTTTACATAGAAAGTCAGTCAGCGATTAAAGCTCTGGAAACGCCAACAATAAGATCTAAGTCGGTCAAACATTGCCTCTTAACGAGATTGCGGACAGATGCAATATCACTCTGTGCTGGGTCCCGGGACACAGAGACATTCCAGGCAATTGTAAAGCAGATGAACTAGCTAAGCAAGGAACCGTACTACCACTAGCTGTCAACAGAGAGGTACCGGCACCCCCTATACAAAAGATGAAACTTCATATGTGTAACGAAGCGCAAGCTACTGTAAACGACAGATGGAGTAATCTGTCTACGTGCGTATCGACCAGAAAGATCTGGCCTCTCCTAGACACTAAGAAAACCAAAAAACTCCTTTCAATTTATATAAGGAACATAAGCCTCACAGTAGGAATAATCACAGGACACTGTTTATTAGGTAGACACGCCACTAGAATGGGAGTCCCAGCAAATGATTACTGTAGAAGCTGCAGAGATGAAGAGGAAGAGGAGAACAATCTCCACCTCCTCGGCACATGCCCAGCGCTAGCTACCCTGAGAATGAAAATATTAGGGGAATACTTCTTTGAAGACTTAAGTGACCTGTCTAACATAGACATTATAAACTTATACAGATTCATAGGGAAATCCAATTGGTTTAGTTGAAATACGGGTTTGATTGATACAGTTACCCTTCCTAGTGAACACCTTATGCACAGCAGCTTCTAGAGTTTCATTGAATCAGTCACCCTATGGCGCTTATGTATCTCTACACCTGTACGGTCCACCTAGGTATGAAGGGCTTGATTGAAACAGTCACCTCACATAATCAACACCCTGCATAGCAGTACTTAGAGTTCGATTGAATCAGCCACTCTTTTACGCGTATGCATCTCTACGCCTACACGGTTCCTCCAGGGGCCGCGCTTTGCTACCAGGGGGGTCAGCAAGGTAGCGGATAGCTGAACGGCCTTCAAATATGTAGGCTAGCTGCGAATAACCAATAAGCAGTCCCCGACCACGAGCGGCAGAATGGAGGGTGTGAGGGAAAAAATCACATGAGCCCTGTGAAGTATCTGTGACAGAGCGAGTAGACGCCGCTCTTAAATAAGTGTCCTATCCCGAAGGCAAGGTGTTACGCGACCCGTGCTGAGGCTTGAATGGTGCTGGGGATGTAAAATCAATACAGCATCTCTAAAGGAGCCCTCCAGATACCTGGTGACCTCTGGTTGAAATAAAGCCTTACCATGCTACAGGGGGCTATGACGTGGTCGATATCAATTCCCCCTTACTCGTGGGATTCAAAATGAACAAACTTAAACAAACCAAAATAAACCAAATAAAAATATCAAAAGAAACGGAAAAAAACCCAAAAAATGGGGAGCCAAAAACCCCAACCATAGAAGACCCATTTCGAAGGGGAGCACTATTGGCTCGATCGCCAGTTGATACTCCGCTTGAAAAGGAACAGGCGGCGATAATATCGCCCCAAATCGTACGCGTGGACACTGCTACCATAGCTTTAGCTGAGGTTCAAAACAACCCACGCTCCAATGAAGAGATAGGCAAGTGTGATACGATGACTGTACTGGGCAAAAAAATAGCTGCACTTGCTGAATTCATCAAGGATAAGAACAACGTGCATCACGAGATTCGTAAACTGGTGAGTTCTATTCGTACCACGTATGAAAAGGCATTGGACCCTGAAAACGAACGACAAGAACATTTACACGTTGAAAGGCAGGATAAGACTACACAAACCATACAGTCAAAACCGTTAAACTACCGAGCAGCAGTCCTGAAGACCACTGAGGTGTCAAAGCCTGCGGTAGATAGCTATGAGATACGACCACAACGCCCAAACGCAGGCGGGAAAGCAAAATTACGAGCCAGCAGCTCCCAGCCGCGAAGAAGAAAAAGACCGTGGTTCCGATAGAAAAAGAAAAACCCGTCCAGGTGGAAACCCATAACGCGAAAGCCGAAAAGTGGGAAAAGCCAAGAGGAAGTACCAAAAAAAGGCTGAAAGCGCGCCCAGATACTTTAGTGATTAAAGCTAAGGATGGTCTCTCTTATGCAGAAATGCTGCACAAGGTAAAGGACAACCCTGAATTGAGAGAGCTTGGCCAAAAGGTCAATCAAATCAGAAGGACGGCCAAAGGAGACCTACTCTTAAAACTAAGGAGCCTCCCAACAACGGAAACGACCAAGCTTCATGCATCCGTGGAAAAGGCCTTGGGAACAGAAGCGGAAGTGAAAACCCTAACGCACGAGGTACTCAAGGAAGTCAAAGACCTGGACGGAATCACAACGAAGGAGGAGATCTGCGGAGCCCTAACCAAGCAATTAGAGGGATCCAAAGAGTACCATGTCGGAACAAGTGCCATAAAGTCTCTGCGAAAAGCTTACTTAGGGACACAGATAGCGAAAGTGAGCCTGCCAGCGGAAGTGGCTGAGAGGCTGATGACTGCCAGCAAAGGGCGCATTGGCTGGGTGGTCTGCCGAATACGGGAAAAAATCACTCCAACAAAATGCTACAAATGTATGGACTTCGGACATACTGCCAGAGCATGCAAAAGTGCGGTGGATTTTTCTGACCGGTGTATTAGATGTGGTGCGAGTGGACACACTGCAAAATCTTGTGCCCTAGAGCCAAAATGCCTGCTGTGTTGTGACAAAAAGGACACAAATAGCAACCATGTCACAGGAAGCGGCAAATGCCCAGCCTTCCAAAAAGGCTTGAAAGAGCTGAAAAACCTTATATGAAGATAAAACAGCTCAACCTCAATCACTGCGAAGCTGTGAACGATCTCCTCATACAATCTGTGCGTGAACAAAAAGTAGACGTAGTAATCCTTAGTGAGCCCTACAAAGAATTCGATGCAAACGCGTGGATAACGGACACTACGGGAAAAGCGGCCATACGGACCTGTGAGAAAACCGCCTTCCAAGAGAGAATGCCAACATCAGGAGATGGTTTTATATGGGCAAAAATCGAAGCATGGGACGCAGTCGCTGGGACCACAATGCGCATAATGAAGATTCTAAGAACCCTAGAAAGAGAAAGGAAAGAATCAGACCGGCGAAATAAAATAAATGCTGAACAGTAAAATGCAAACATGCACTAGTCGATTACATCAGACTTGGACATGGTCTTCTTTCTTATTTTTCTATCCTCCTTTGTCCGTCCGATGTCCGATTAGGGTTTAGTTTTCTTTTCTTCTAGGTTTAGTTTTATTTTTGCATGATTTTTTGTTTGTTGAGTAGGTGGTGTATGGTGGGGTTGGCAAGAACCACCCATCCGACGAGCTGAGCCTAGCAACCTGCAACCAAGTTGCCTCCGTGGTCTTACCCTTACTCAGAACAATGGCGCCCAACGTTTAACGAAACGTACCAACGTTGCAATGGTGTCTAACATTGGCACCCGACGGTATCTTACCTCAACGCTTTTACTAATTTTATCAGCTTGGATTTGCAGCTGCTTCCCATTTTAGTTTTTATATTTTTTTTTTACTTTTCTATCCTTTTCCCACGTTCAAAGGCGGTTTAGGTTCTTTCTTTCGTCATAGACTGAAGACGGCTGTCCAATCTACAGGCCTGTTGCTAGTAGATCTCGTGAGGTAGTCGGAGGTCTATGAAGAGACGAAGACCGGGTCAAGATGGAAAGGCCTAATACTAGCTGCTGCCGTTGAATCAAGGCTCTTTGTCAGATTCAATGTGAGGCGTGAGTAGCAGGTCTTGAAACTTTGTCCGTGTTGGAGTTTATGCTGGAAGTCCTGGCCAGCCTTGCATTGGGTTTATCTGATGACAAATAGTGGTAGAGACAGAAAGGATTGACTTCGGCACTCGTCAAGTATCCGAGGCACCGGTCACTGTTTGATTTACGACTAAGAAAGAACTAAGCGATACGAGACGACACCCATACGTATCTTACTATTTCCATAGGAGTAGAGCAGGATAACAGGACCAAGAAGCCACACATCATAGCACTTTATAGATCACACAACAACACATAGGTTACTTTAGTATTAAATAAATATCTGAGTTTATACCAATTAGTTTCTTATCTTAGTCTTAGTCTTTTTTTTTAAGTGAAATTAGCTGAAATTTCACTTTAAAAAAAAAAAGCTTACAAATTTAAAGTTATATTTAGTGGGTTCTGCCGATAATGGTAGGACCCAATAAAAACTTAGGGGCAATCCCTAAAACTATTTCGTTCCAGGGAGCATTCTTCTTAGACCGACGAACGACTCGTCAGCGGGCAAGACTTGAACGCGAACAAAGGACAGATGTGTACACAACGCCACCAGCCATTGAGACTCACGACGCTTACGAACGGGACTGGACAGCATACGACTTCTCCCTATTTGGTCACGATGACATAACCGCAGTATCTACCGGAAACAGGACAAATGCCACAATGACGACTAGACGTAACATACCTCCACCCACAGCACAATTCCGCAAGGGGTCGGGACTATCATCCCATCCAATTCGACAAGACTTACTCGACTTACAAGACAATCCGACCGAACAGATGTCCATAAACCCAAGACCACAGGTGGGAAGACAGAACACTGGACGTAACGAACAATTAGGCTTGCCTTTAGGTAACGAAGATGAGGCTGCCGGAACAGGGATAAGGGGACTCACTGAACCCGAAATCTCGGACGACGAAGACAACTTACTGGACATGCACAACTTACAGGAATTCACTTAAATGAAATCGTTTTTTCTTATTTTCTGTACTTCAGAATAATAAAACAACTTCGGTTTCCCGTCCGACTCTTCAGAGCGGTATTTTATTACTCCGTTCTTTTCTTACTTTTAATCAAAGAAGTGCCGTCCACCGAACATTTCTCCGATCAGCATTTCCTGTTATTTGCAATGTTCGAGCATTGAACTATTGACTGCATTGGAAATGCTAGCCTTAGTATTTCCTGTTTTTATTTACAATATTTTGCTTTAATTAGGTTAATGTTGCAATGCTCGACCATTGAACTTTTTTGCGGATCGGAAATGCTAGCGTTAGCACTTCCGATTGATGGGGCAATGTTCGGCGCTGACGGAACTCACACGAGAACAGTAGAAAGCACAAGACGCATGGCTTTACACATAAAAAAGGTGGTCGCTCACGCAGTATGAAAGAACAAGGCTGAGATCTTGTCGGTTTTCGCCGAGAGTATGAAAGAGATGATGACCACTTTCAAGGAGAACATCAAGAGAATAAACGACAAGATCTGCAGCCTGGAGCTTTCGGCAGCAGCATCGACGGAGCTACATATAAAAGTAGACGGACGAGAAAATAGTAACCGACAGGAACAATATACTTCAAAACAACACCTGAATTTTACGGAACTACAACAACAACCGACACCGAGGCAACAAATACCTAAGAGCTACCCACAGGGGGCACAACGCGAACCAACCGCTCCTCAAGGACGTGAGACACTCATCTTCACTGAACTACTGCGACAACCAACACCTACACAAAACAGAGTTAGGGACATCCCATTCGGGGAGCATCGGACTCCACCTGCTCCACAAAGACCAGAAACCAGTGCTTCACGGTTCTCAGTTCCATCCGCCCGCTTTACGAAAGAAAAATGGATGTGCATAAGTGAAGAATCAAGTTTGACAGGACACCGAAGACCATGCCAGTGGAAAACCCTACGACGCAAGAACGGTCTACATAACGACCACCTATTTAAGCAATTTCACCACCTAGTAAGCGAGCCAGCTGAGAGATGGTATTGGCAGTTCATGCAGGAAAGCGAGGATGATATCTATCTAGGGTGTGATGACTTAAAGAAAAAGCTGACCAATCAGTTTAAAAACAGCGTTAGGGATCATGGAATATTGAGGGCCATTATGGATAGGAGACAACTACCCCAGGAGTCATTCGACTATGGTACTACAGATAACAAGCCGACCGAACGAACTCGACTTAGTGGACATACTGCGATATAACTTAAAAGACAGGGTAGCAACACTGATTTTTGGATATCCCATAACGAGAATCCAGGTTCTGAGGGAAGATTGTAGGTGCGCCGAAAAACACCTGGCAGCCAGAGATGCAAAGTTCCGACGACAAGTGAACGAAATAGAAGACCAGACAGGATTTAGGACAAGGGACACGGTAGTGGGCGAACGAAACGATGAAGTTGAGATAGCCGCACTCCAAAACAACAGAACAGACAGACATATACACACATGTAGACAGACCGAACGCATGGTTTCAAAAACCACCTTACCACCAGACCCGACTCGACCAGGACCACAACTACGATTCCGTTGACGTGTACTTCGGCATTTTACACCCTAACTTGTTTCAGCTGCAGCCAGGGAAGCTTGAGCTTTAACTGCGCTTAGTGTCAAGGAAATTTAAGGGCCAGCGGGGTGATTGGGACAAACCCGCTGACCAAGGCTTTTGTCCCGGAGGGTCAGAATGATCCATCCAAACTATAAGAGACGATCAAACAGGGGATATTACCTCCACGGAGAAGACGGTTCGTCAAAACAGAAGATCCCCTTCCCTCTACGCGCTGGGATACACAAGAATCGTCAAATCCAACTGAACATAGGACCCCGAACGACAAAAAGTTAAAATTGTCGTATAGATATATATAGGGTGATTTGCATAAGATGCGACAAAAGCCTAGGACGGATAGGTTAGGGGGGGACTATCTCCCCCGTTTAGGCGAAGGGCAATTTTGTGAAACATTGACTTTATTTGAAAAAAAAAAATTATTAAAAATCAACGAAAACACGTACAATAACGTCCTACAGCTATTTTGAAAGCTAATATTCTATTATTTTATTTGCTTTTTGAATCAAGTTGTTTCAGTGAATAGTTTTTAAAAAAATAAATTTCAAAGTCAACATTTTTCAAAAATCTTTTGAAATTTTGTTTTCAAGTTCATTTGTTTCAAAATTTTGCGTTATTAACTGCCACCGATATTTTTATTTTTCAATGCTCTTATCAATTCTTAATTAAATACCGGAAACCCGATGCAAAAATCTTTCTTAGTTTTTGAGATATTAAAAAAAATGTAAGCATGTCACCGCCCTACTCACCTGCACCGAAGTTGCCTCCGTGGTCCTACCCTTACTCACAACAAACCTGAACCCGTACGAGTATATCCCTAATTAATTAATAAAATTATACTTATACTTATACTTATACTTATGAAAAGCCGCAAAGCTATGAGGCAATCTGAAAGTTGCACATTAAATAAAGCACTTTACGAATGGTTTCGACAACGTCGGTTTGAAGGTATTCCGAAGTCTGGACCAATACTTATGGAAAAAGCAAAAATGGTTCATAAAAGTCTGAAGATTGAAACTGAGTGCATTATTCTCAGGGCTGGATTCAGAAATTTAAAAGTAGGCATGGCATTCATGGCTTACAGTCATCAGGAGAAAGTATTTCTGCAGATTACGAAACTGCAACATTGTTTGTGGGCGATTTTGGTCAGTTTTTAGAAGCCGAAAAGTTAACTAAAGAACAAATCTACAAATCTGCGAAAAAGGAGATGTGTAAGTCAAATATTTGCAACCCAACTGTTCTTCTCTGATTCAGCCTATGGACCAGGGAGTAATAAGAGGCTTTAAAGCTTATTACCGGCAGGATATTGTGCGCCATATTCTCAATAACAATAAGAGAGCGAAGTATGAACACTTACAAAACATTCAACATCAGAAATGCGATCTGAAGCCTTGCTCGCGTTGGGACAATGTAACATCTTCCGTGCTGAAGAATACGTGGAACAATCTTATATGCGCCGATTATAACAATGTTGAGGTATCAATAACGTCTGAAAGAGAACATATTATTGAAGACATTTTATTCTATGCAAATGCACTGGATGCAGACCAACAAACTCTCAAGGGACTTGACACAAACAACTGAAACGACTGGATAGATTACAAATCGCGTGCTCCTGTTTATGCATCTTTGACTGACACCGGCATTGTCGAAATGGTTCTAAATCCTCACGAAAATATTCTTGACGAAGAAAGCGAGGAAGAAGTTGAAGTTGTGTGTGAAAAAAGCGCCGTTCAAATATCTGAGGCTATTTTTTTCAATTGGAAAAGTTGAGTTATTGGGAAATAAGTTTTGTTGATAATAAGAACTTCAGCCCTCAGCATAAAGTAATGCAGCTTTTAAAAGAAACACGGAAACTACAACTACAAAAAACCTTGGATAAATATTTTCAAAAGCGAAATATGCTTAATATTTATACATGTATATATGTATGTATTTATATAAAAAAAAATAAATACTTGTCAAAATTAAATTTAATATGAATTAAAGTAATAATCTGTTAAAAAATTATTTTTTGTTCAATTTTGTTTCAACCTCTTACAACCGGAAAAATCGATTATGCGGAAGGCCTTTGGCCCCGAGCATTCCGGATAAAAGAGTTTTTATTGTATTTCTTTAGTTATATCACTTATATTATATGCAGATGGTCTCTCGTGATTGAATGTAACCCTTTCCTCTAGAGCTGAGATAATAATCCATTTGAAACAGTACTCATCGGAGTTCTAAACATTTATGCATGCATACTCATTGGCAATCACTGTTGGTAATTGAAAACATGAAGAACCACGAAGAGGTTGATATTTATTATTGTAATATTGATCTCGATCCTTAAAAATTAAATTAAAGTCCCACCGCTGTCTTTTTCTTGCAACTCCTATAATTTTATTTTATGTCAACAGCCATAGTCGTTAGTAATGCTGGTAAATCATGCACATCCAAGATTGCGCTCATCTTTGTTTGTATGCTTTCACATCCTTAACCCAGATAACCCTGAATTTTTTTTGTTTAGGTTTTTTAGTTTGTGTGGTATTAGATATGTCAAATAAGTCAAAATAACAGATTCATGTAGTTAAAAATTTTATTTCGTATCTGGTGATCTTGGAAAAGACCATCCTTCCAGAAGGATTATAGGAAAATGTAATATAAAAAATAACAATATTATTTATTTTTTGTATGGCATACCTTGCCAGTCGACGTGTAATGTTACTTTACATTTTACACAAGTTTTTGTTGCCTTTTTATTGTACAGTTTGCAAATAAGTTGTTGGTTTTTTCCAGTGTGTTCTTGTACAGGTAAGCTTGAAATAAGATGGTCAACACCGTCAAATCTCGTTTCTACTTCGCACATCTTGCTAGTTTCAAATTTAGATATCCAGTACTTGTCCCACCGCACCAGAATTTGAACCCAAACCGAATAGGCTTTCCTGAAAATAATACAAATATCCTTTTACATTTGGAACATGCTGATTACAGGGTGTATAAATCTTTTATTTGATGAATTGCTTGCATCCATGTCCCCCGAAGTATGGAACCATAGATTCATCCACTGAATGAAATTCTTCATGCGGTGCGAATTCACGAAAGTTTGGGTTCAAAATATCTAATAATGGCCGTATTTTTGCAAATTGATCCGATTTGTTCAAGTTATCGTTATCACCTGCATGGATATTGGACATGATAAGCTGGAAGCGATCTCTTCAAATTGCGTTTGATATTAGTTCATTGTGTGCATCAGGCTCTTTTTGCCAGTATATGTTTTTCCTTGGAACTGCTGCATATCCACTCAGTAAAAGGATAGCTATGAAAATCAGCATTTCGTTTTCAAAACAGTTCAGAACAAGATTTTGGTTTGCGGCATACTGATTTGTGTTTTTCACCAACAAATTTAGGACCTCGTCATCAAACAACATACGGAAGTATTCGAGTTGGTGATTTTGCTGGCTCTAAATTACAGGACAAGATAGCAGGAAACTCCCATGGTTTGAAGTAGCTCATTTTGTGTCAAATTGAAAGACCATGTAGCAGTCTTTTGTGTTAATTTTTTACCTTCTGGTGGTGCAGGAGATACCTGTTGTTCGAGACGGGAACGTTTGATGTATTGACTGTACCAAGGGCCTGTATTTGAAGACGCATCTGCTTCTAGTATTTCTTCGTTGTCCTGATTGGTGATGCTGACGACAACTTCCGAGTGTAATTGACTTTTTGGCACATTACCTATGATCGGATTATCTTCAGCCCCTGAGTCTTCGTCCGTCAAATCCTTATTTGCATTAGTAGGAGGTAAGACAGTCACATCCAATCCATTTTGAGGTATTTCATCTTCATGAGCCTCGAGAATATCAAGCAACACAAAAAGCGATAATTTTTTTCTAAAGAAAAAAAAGTGTTGTGTGTTGTCCTACAGTCCTTCTAGAAGGATATCAAAGTTCGGTGCTCTGCGGTATGCGATAATAATGTGTTTTCGTTGGAAATTAGGAACACTAGTAAAGATCAACTTATTTCAAGTATATTTCCATCAATGAAACACCGCAACACCAATAAAATAAAAAACATACTTACCCATCAACTATCAATGTGGTCAAATCTTCCATTGCAAAAAATCGCACTACTTCGGTAAACAAGTAAATGAAAACTAACACGAATTGCGCCAAACCAAAAATAATTACGGTAAACATACATGTACACAATATCACGGTTCACTGATCATGTGGTTAAAATAATGAGAAATATGAAAACAAAAATATTTCCGTTAGTTCTCTTTAAATCCTTCTGGAAGGATTACAGGGTTATCTGGGTTAATCATACTTTCATCTTCATCGTCAATGTTTTTTTAAAAATTCACAAAATAATTCTAGATTAAATTTATGTCCTTTTAACACTATAAGTGGGCGCCTTGGCGTAAGTGGTTAGTGTGTCGGATCACTACGCATGAGGTTCCAAGTTCGAATCCCAGAAAACACCAAAAAAAGTTTTTTTTCACGGTCCCACCTCTCGCGAGCGTCTGACAAACATCCGAGAGTATTGTTGTCACGAAAAAGGTTCTCAAATCGCCGTTCGGATTCGGCATCAAACTGAAGGTCCCTTCCATTCGTGTGAAAAATAAAACGCACGCAACATGAGTGGTTGCGAGAAGCTAGGCCCTGGCACTTTAAAGAGCTGTTGCGCCAAATATTTGTATTTTATTTTGTAACACTATAAGTTCACTTTCAATTAATTCAGCAATTAGCTGTTATAATTAACATCGGCAATGCCAGAAACACTCACCACCCGAGATCGACTGGTCCGAAATGGCAGAATAAGCCCTTCGACAAAGACATTCGTGGAAATAGTTGACAACTTCATGCTAGTCCAAGGATATGCAGAAAATTCAGCTCGCCACCTTACCCAGTCCATCAACATGGCGTGCGATACGTCAATGCCCCCGAGAGCTCCAAGTAGAAGACGCATGCCTTGCTACTGGTGGAACGACGAGATGAGGGTACGTAAAGCAGAGTGTCTACGGACAAAACGCAAAGCTGGCGAGACGAAATTTCAGCAGAGTTATCAAGGAGAACAAAGCAAGATGATTCAAACAGCTCTGCGATGAAGCTAAGGTAAACCCTTACTTACTTAACATAATAATACTGGTAAAAGGATACAGCCTTGTCTTACCCCACTTTGGATTTCCCCTATGCAGAACGTGACATTTGGAGCCTTCATATGTAGCTTTGATAATAGCAATTAGTTTATCGGGAATACCTCTTCTGCGCAAGGCACGCCAAATAAACTCCCTGTTGACACTATCGAACGCCTTCTCAAAATCGATGGACAACAGGTGCAGTGGCGATCGATATTCAATACACTGTTCGATGATAATCCGCAGGGTGTTGATGTGGTCGGCACAGGAGGATCCAGAGCGGAAACATCTTCGATATGTTGTTTGATTCGCTCCAGGATGGTTTTAGCTATTATCTTAGCTACAGCAGGCAGCACGCAGATACCCCTCCAGTTTCCGCACTCCATTAAATTTCCTTTCTTAGGAAGATTGACGATCATTCCCTTTTTCCACTCGTTAGGAAAGCTCTCAGCTTCCCAAGCTCTCTCTATAAGTGGAAGCAGACGCTCAGCCGATGTTGTTGGCGCTGCTCGTAAGAGCTCTGCTGGAATACCGTCAAGTCCTACCGCCTTGTTGATTTTGAGTGCCTTGATCGCGGTAATGATCTCATTTTTACTGGGAGTCGTGGTGCGTATTAGGGAACTTCTCACCTCGGGCATCTCAGACTGATTTGGGAGTATATCGCCAGCGAATACACGGTTCAAAACCATAGCAAAATGCTGTTTCCATACCTTGAGCTGGTCCTCATCCGAAATGAGCAAGGAGCCGTCTAGGCTTTTCACTGGGTGTTGGCTGGAGCCGCGACCACCTGTCAGCTCTTTCGTGATTCTGTAGACGGTCCTGCTGTCGCACCTCCGTGCAGCTTCTTCTGCTTCTGTAGCCAGCGCGTTGATGTAGTTGCTCTTGTCACGTCGCACGCTACGCTGAACTTCTCTCATCTTCATGCGATATAGGGACTCTAGCTCGCTTCTCCCTGCTGCTGAGGTAGCTGCAACCCGAGTTTTCAGCTGTTTTCGTTCGTCAATCCGTCTCCAGGTATCCTCGGAAAGCCACGCTCTATGTCTTCCCTGCGATCGACCGACAATTCTTTCAGCACCAGATGTAAAAACACTTTTTACAGCACACCAATGGTCTTGGATGGTTGCGGGCATTGAGCTGCTGATTGCTTCCACACCTTGCGAAAAGTGTTCCCTTAATTATTGGCGCACTGAGGGATCATTAAGTCTTTCGATGTTGAACCTGCGCATTCTTGTGTTGTCGTGGGATCTTCGAACTGCAACAGTGCGTAGTTGGAGAGTAGCTATCATAAGATGGTGACCACCTACCATCCCCACATCTGCCCCTCGCCTGTTTCGGACGTCCAGGAGACTATTTCTAAAGCGGCGGCTGATGGCAAAATGGTCAATTTGATTGGAGGTTGCTTGCCTATCGTTGGAAACCCAGCTGACTTTATGGCAGGTCTTGTGCTCAAACATGGTGCCACTTATCACAAGGCGGTTGGCATTGCAGAAATCCACAAACCTTTCGCCGTTGTCATTGCGGTTACCTAGTCCATGCTTTACATGTTTGAGCGCTTCGTTGTCGTTGCCTACCTTGGCATTCAAATCCCCCATCACTATGACAATGTCTTCATTTGGTGTTGTGTTGAAGACGGCACTTAAGAGATTCTAGAAGCTCTCCTTTTCGTCCTCAGACGAACTATCTGTTGGGGCGTAACACTGTATGATGGTGACGCCTCGTACTCTAGTCCGGAATCTGGCCGTCAAAATCCTATCACCATGATGCTGCCAGGAAATTAGGCCCTTGCGTGCTGTTGTTGTTAGCAGTAGTCTGACTCCATATTCCCGCGGACTTCCGGATGGTCTTCCAGAATAGAGTAGTATAGTGTTACGCGTTGGAGACTGGTACTCGCCCGCTTCTAACCATCTTACTTCACTTACCCCCAAAATGTCCAGTTTATATCGCATGAATTCGTTTTACAATTGGATGAATCTGGCATTGTAAGGACATTCTCTTCCCGAGTCGAGGAGCGTCTTTACATTCCAGAAACCTATCTTTGTCCGGGTACAATAGCCAAAAGTCGTCAACATGTGATCATTCCTTATCCGAGGCATAGTGTCGGTTTCTGTAGCGGGCAATATTCGGTAACGCAGGTTGCTGGCCCACGTTACCTAGCCTAGAATCAAGGCCCTAGACAACCCGCACTTACAATTTTGGCCTATACGTATAAGGGTTTATACGTGTAGTTGCCCGGGGACCACCACTAGGAGGTAAAGTAAGCACTTCATTACGAACTTGATTGTTGCGCTACTGGCCCAAGCCAAGTTTTGGGCAGTCAGTAGTTTCCCGATCAATCGCAATGCAGGTCCCCAAACACAACTATAATTGTGGATTGTACATTACCTTATGTATGCAAGCGTATTACCGGTGGAGTTATAATATATAGTGGTAGTTGTATCATTATGTATACCTCCTATTTAAACCTGCTTCAGTGCTCTTCATCGAGTGTTGTTGTGGGCCGGTACAATTACTTTGAACAAATTAGAGTGCTTAAAGCAGGCTCCAAATGCCCGAATATTTTGTGCATGGAATAATGAAATAAGACCCCTGTTTCACTTTCATTGGTGTTTAGATCAAGAGGCAATGATTAATAGAAGTAGTTTGGGGGCACTAGTATTACAACGCGAGAGGTGAAATTCTTGGACCGTCGTAAGGCTAACTTAAGTGAAAGCATTTGCCAAAGATGTTTTCATTAATCAAGAACGAAAGTTAGAGGTTCGAAGGCGATCAGATACCGCCCTAGTTCTAACCATAAACGATGCCAGCTAGCAATTGGGTGTAGCTACTTCTATGGGTTTCTCAGTCGCTTCCCGGGAAACCAAAGCTTTTGGGCTCCGGGGGAAGTATGGTTGCAAAGCTGAAACTTAAAGGAATTGACGGAAGGGCACCAATTCCTTGCAATAATGAGATTGAGCAATAACAGGTCTGTGATGCCCTTAGATGTCCTGCGCTGCACGCGCGAGTTAAAGGCCCGACCGAGAGGTTTGTAAAAAAAAAACGAATTGGATTTGGGCAGCGTGACGCTGTATTTGACTTTATTCACAAGACTTCGACTTATGATTATTTTATGTAGCGTTTTATACTTTATTTTATGCTTACTCTACAATATTTGGAACAATTCTATGGGAAAGTGCATTGACTGAACAAAGTGTAATCAGATTTTTATTTTATGCTTATTTTACATTGATTAAAGACGAATTCTATGGGAATGTGCAGTGAAATCGGATAATGATAGTGCAAGATAATTTAAATATAATAAATGCAAAAAAATTAATAGGCAATTTCAAGGTGTGCAAAATGCAAGGTAAACAATATGTGGAAGTTTGACTGTTATGGGTACGTATCTCCTCCCCCCCCTGGAGTGGAGCGTCGGCCAAAGGAACTGTATTCCTGCTGTTTCGGTGGCCGGAGCGATGACTTTAGTAGGTACGTGTTCTGCTGTGTGTTTTTCTATCGGGATGCTGAATGATGATTTTGATGTTTGATGCTGTTTCGCTAGGTATATCAGGATGATGATGAAAGTGAGGCTGAAGTTTATTACTTTGTTGATCATCAGTATGTTGGTTCGGGTGGTTTTTGAATGTAGTGTGTTGATGAGCTTCGTGTTTTCAAACCGGTAGGTTCGCAGTTTCTGTAGGTTGGTCGTCACCAGTATCGATGATGCGTTGATCTGGCTAAATAATGACGGAAAAATGTGAATGTCTTCCCAGTATGTTTTTTCGCTGCTTTCATACAGAATTTGATTTATCTCCATCTCGCAGTTTTCAAAGTGAATGAGGTGTGCTCCTTTTAATTTTTGACGGTTAGGTCCGCAAGTTGTCTGGAATGTTGATTACAAATATGTAGCTATGTTCCGGCTGCCATATCCCTACTCTGTCTGGTTCTTCACTAAGGCTGCAATCCGCAAGTAGGTTGTTTAGTAGCTTCGCTATACATGTATCCTTAGTGTGCCTTCTGTATTTCTTGGCATCTCTGCAGTAGTATGTTTTCTCGATTTGTTGGCATTTTTCGTCAAAGTATCGTATATTTTTGGGATTGGACATAATATAGGGTTTAGTGATTATCATTTTAGTGTTGTTAATGGGTAGTGGAATAATATGAAAAAATGAAAATGTTTCTGGGGAGATTTGTGGGATTTTGATATTGAATACAATGTTAGTGTCGTTATAATAGGCTTGAAGATCAAGGAGTTCGTAAATATGTTCTTCTGATTTGATCTCTACAGACTTATTTTTAAAAAATGCATGTACTGCATTAAGTTCTTCGGAATTCAAAGTTTGTTTGGATTTAACATTGAGTCTAGCAAGTACAACAGCTTCCGCTATGTTTGATATGTGACTATTCAGCAAGTCGACGTTGTAGTTGATTTAATTGAGGTATTGCGTAAATCTTATTACAATCTCGTCGGATTTGACTCTATTGTTAATTTCTTTTCCCGAATATCTTAAGTAACTTTGGATAATTTCTTGTTGCCTGTTTATATTTGAGTGAGTTTATTTACATACTTCGTCCGTGACTATTGACTGGGCTTGTGTCAATTGTGCAATTTGTTCGTTTATGAATTTAGCACCGTCTGCGTCCATGTTGCCTGTTATGCCTTTAATTACTGATCCTAGTCCGGTGATAAGTCCTCTTTTCTTTCTTAATTTTCGCATTAGTGACTTTAATTTTGCTTTAAGTTCGGTAACTTTAATATTCAAGATGGTCAATGAGTCTTTGAAGTCGGGTATATTGTTAAATGCTGATAGTGAACTTGTAATATAATCTATATTTCTTTGATAGGCTTCCAATTTTACTATATGTATCAGGTTGTTAAAGTCTCTTATGATTCTGCCTACTCCTAGTCTCATAGGAAGTATTCCCATGTTATTATTAAGGTCTTGTATCTCCATCTTCTGTTTTGTCGTCAACGCCTTTATCGTTTTCTTTTTATTTTGGATTTGTGAAGTTTTTTATTATCTCTAGTAATAATTGTAAGTTTTTTGTTAATCTTGATTCTATGTTTACTAAACCTAGGTGTAAGTTTGTTTCGCCTTAATTCGTTTCTTAATATTTTTTTTTTTTTTATTTCCAAGTTAAATTACATCTGTCCTAGGACGTGGTCTCCGCCTCTTTAGTCGTCTTTTCGTGATAGCTTCCTGGTGAGGCAGATTTCGTATCTCGTTGTTTAATTGTGATTTGATAATTTCTACTATGTTTTACGATTTCGTCTTTAATGCTGGGTATCTTGAGGTCCCGATGTATGCCTTCATTGGAAATGTACCAGGGTGCATTGGCAATCGTCCGAAGTATTTTAGATTGTAGTCGTTGTATAATATCGATGTTTGATTTGGCAGCAGTTCCCCATATTTGGATGCCATAGGTCCATATCGGTTTTATTTTGCTTTTGTAGATTAGAAGTTTGTTTTCTATAGAGAGTTTAGAATTTTTTCCTAGGAGCCAGTACAGTTGTCTGAATTTGTTTTTGACTTGGTTGCGTTTTTGAATTATATGTGGTTTCCATGTTAGTTTGTTGTCTATTAGTATGCCTAGATATTTCGCTGAGTTGTCAAGAATAACTTTTTTGTTGTTTATTGTGAGGTTTTGAGGTTTGAATTTCCTCTTTGAAGAGTATATAACCTGTTTTTTCTTCATTAATTTCTATTCCCCATTTATGGAACCAATCCATTGTTTTGCTTAGGGCTACTTTTGTTTGATTTGTAGCAGCTTGTAAACAAGAGTATGAGGAAAGAATCACTGTGTCGTCTGCGAATGTTGCTAGCATGGAGTCTTGTGTTACTGGCTTAGGTATGTCCGCAGTAAAAAGTAAATAAAGGATAGGACCTAGTACACTACCCTGTGGAACACCTGCGTCGATTTCACGTAAATTTGAATGTTCATCATTGTACTGCACATAGAAGTGCCGATTGTCCAGGTAACTTTTGATAAGTTCGTGGAAGTCCGGTAGCATTGTCTTAAGTTTGAATAATAGTCCTTTGTGCCATACACCATCGAAGGCTTTAGCAACGTCTAGGTAAACTGCTACGCAGTATTTTTGCTCATTTAAGTCGGTTAGGACCTTATTTGACACACGATGTACCTGTTGAATGGTAGAATGATTTGGTCGAAATCCAAATTGATGGTCCGGAATAAGGCATTTCAGTTTTAGTGTTATGTCGATACGGTCAATCAGGAGTTTTTCGAATATTTTCGAAACAATCGGTAGAAGACTTATCGGCCTGTATGATGAGGGTTTTATAGCGTCTTTGCCTGGTTTCGGGATTGCTATTATTTTGGAGACTTTCCATACTTTTGCGTAATAGTTAAGCCTTAAGATAGCATTAAAGATATTTCTAAGATAAATTACGGCTCTGTTCGGTAGTTTTTCAGTATTTGTCCTGTTATTAGGTCATATCGGGGTGATTTTTTGCATTTAAGTTTGTTTTTTAGGTAGTGTTTTATTTCGTTGGTTCGTATTTTCTTTATTGTCGTATTCGTAGGTGTGGTTGAGTTGCTATCTGGGAGTGAAATATTACGTCCATTAAAGTCATTCGTAAATGTTGTTTTAAAGTAGTCTGCTAGGGTTTTTGCTTTTTCGGTGTCTGTTCTGGACCAAGTATCGCCAGTTTACATCAGGGGTGGTTGGTGGATAATTCCTTTTTTTAGCTTTTTGTTCAGCTTCCACAGCGAATAGTTTGTTGTGTGAGTTGCTGTGAGATTTGCCAAGAATGTGTTAATGTGCTGGTTGTTATGAGTTTTAAGAAGGTCTTTAAGTTCCTTGGTTGATTTATTATAATTTGCTTTGTCCAATGGTGATCTGGTACATTGCCAAATTTTTGTAGTTTTCGATTTCCTTTGATTTCTTGTCGTATAAATTTTGGTGTTAAAGTAGGTAAGCTTATAGTTTTAATCTCAGGCGTTGACTTAGTTGCTGCCAGGTGTATTGAATCATTAAAGTGTATTATAGCACTTTCAATGTTTTGGTGTGTTTTAAGAGGCATCCTTGGTTCAATTTTCTCGTCAATTACTCTGCGAAAAGCGTCCCAATCGGTTTTATAGTTAGTTAGGGATGGTATGGAGGACGGTGCTTTAACAACATTGGAGTATTTAATTACAATAGGAGAGTGGTTAGATGAGAGGTCAAGGCAAGAGGTTATGCTTAATTGGGTATGATTAATGTTCTTCGTGATACAGAAATCAACGAGGTCTGGTTTTTTCTTAATCTCACTTGGCCAATAGGTAGGCTCTCCTGTGCTTATGAATTTGCAGTTATTTTTCGTTATCGCCTCCATAAGATGTTTCCTTTTTTATTGGTTAATCTTGAACCCCAGTCTGTATTTTTTGAGTTGTAGTCGCCCCCCGCAAGCGCGAGCCCAATGTTTCGATGTACTCTGAATACTGTCTTGGGCTAATCGTAAATTTTGGTGGGCAATACAATGCAAATAGTATGAGTGGTCCGTATGTGGCCTCGATTTGAATTGTCGTAGCTTGTATGTAGTCCTTTGCATATTCTTAAAGTACGTTGTATTTAATATTTTGTCTTATTATTATTGCTGAGCCACCACGGGCTCGTCCACTAGGATGGTTAGTGTGGTGTATAAAGTATTTAGGGATTTTTGTGAAGCTTTTATTTGAGAAATGAGTTCCTGAAATTAAAAGAATGTCAATAGATTGTTCGATTATAAATTGTTTTAGTTCCGAGGCATGTTGGTTAAGTCCATTTGCATTCCATACGACTATTTTTAATTTACTGTTATTGTCCATTTATTTTAGTGATTAATAAAGTTAAAATGTTCATCATATTAGATATTTGTGTTATAAGCTGCTTCATCATGCTTTTTAGTTCCGACAGATCGTCTATAGATTTGGTTTCATCTAGCGGTCTTTGTGCGTTATGGTTAGTGTTGTTTCTCAAGTCATCTGTGAATTGTGGTTTGGGATTATTTCTGTTTGGGACAGGATTCTGAGTAAGTGCTTCAGTTGATATTCCTGGTAGATCTACTTTTTCCTTACGTACGGCTTCTGCGAATGATATCTGGGGATTAGTTTTACTTTTGACAGGATTTTGGTTTAGCAGGTCTGTAGATGTTGTCTGTTGTTCTGTAGTTTTTTTTCGTAGGGCAGGGAATCTTTGCACTTTTAGAGCTTTGTATATTTCGCAGCCTTTATAGTTGGCCGTGTGTGGTTCGCCGCAAAGAGCGCATTTTATGTTTCTGCTTTTAGTTTTTAAGGTGCATTCGATTGTTCTGTGTTTTCCTGCGCACTTTACACAAGTTGGTTCCAATGTACAAAAATTGAGGTATACTTCTTTTTGGATGAGGTGGTTCGAATGATACTTTACAGTGTAGTAAGTGTGTTACGTTGTAAATTTCCTTATTGTTATTATTGCTTACGAGCTCGATGGCGAAGAGTGGTAATGGTCTTTTTGTTTCTCTTTGTGTTATGTTGTGGATGTTGATTACGTTATGGTTAAGGTCAGCTAGTTCCTTTTTAATTTCATTTGGGTCCGTAGAATGGTGCATGTTCCGAAGCATGACTCGGAAGCCTCGTTGTTCTTTTGGCTTGAATGTGTAGTATTGAGTATTCTTAAGTTTGAGTACTTTTATAATTTTTGTGTAGGTAACCGAGTCTGTTGGTTGTATTTTGATTTCGTCGTTTGGTAGGACTTTTTGTATATATGTATCCCTCGTTGTTGTAGTGTTGAGAGCATCTATTAAGACGTGTATGAATTTAACGCTTTGAACATATATTGGCGGGGGTTTAGGTATAGTTGTCCTTATTTTTTTATCATCTTTCTCTGGGAGTGTGTCTGTACATTTATCGGTTTCATCATCGATTGATAATATTTCGAATCGGCTTTCAGATTTTCTAGGTGGTTGGTTCAACCAATTTTTTTTTAAAGTGCTTTGATTTCTTAGTTTTTTAGCATTACTTTTCTCGGGTGATGTCCTAGTTCTTTTTGTTTGCAATGTATTTGTATTAGTAGTTTCATTTATTATTAGATGTAGTTATTGGTATGGTTACCATTTTGGTGTTACTTGCTGTTACAGTAGTCGTTGTGTTTAAGGTTGATGCAGTTGTTGTTATGATCGTTGTTGAAGTTGCTGTGGTTGTAACTGGTGGTGTGGTAGTGTAAGTAGTGGTAAATGAGTTGTAGCTGTAGTTATTTAGTTGGTTTGAGCTACCCCATGGGGGCAATCTTTGTATACTCATCCTACACGGAGGTTAGACAAGCATACTTTTGGGCAAAATGGATGGCTAATCGGGCGGTTGTTGTCTAAGATGGATATGTTGTTTAGAATGCTTTGGTGATATAAAGCTTACAGTAGCAACTTTAAAGCAAATCGGATGGATGTTGTCTACGATGAGCACGTTGCTTAAAAAGCTTAGGTGTTATAAAGCTTTTCGAGTGGGCTCCAATGTTATTCCAGGATCCACTGAATTGCTGTCAGCTGGTAGATTACCAGACAAAGGAGAGTATGGAAAATAAAATTTGACCTTCTTATCTCTCGATGCGGTGTTCTGGTGATAACTTCGGTTGACAGTGGTGGCTTGCATGAAGTGCAAGTGGTAGGAACTTATTCAGCGTTTATTACGCGCAGAATAATGTGTTTTTCTGTTTTAAAACTAGCACTGATATAAGTACGGTTGTGTAACTTGACAGCGTTGCCAGTATGACTTTATTAATAGCATGTTGAAGCTTTCCGGTTGCTGCTTCAATGGTATCTCCCGTTGTCAATATCGCCGTATCGTCCGCAAACGTGGCGACGACACAGTTTCTTTCTTGCGAGATGTCACGCGTGTAGAGTACATATAGAAGTGGGCCAAGGACACTTCCTTGTGGGACTCCGGCTGCAATCTCCTTGAATTCATAGTAATCGTTTCCGTGCTTAACACGAAAGAGTCTCTCGGTGAGGTACGATCGTAAGATTAAAAAGAGTTGCCGTGGCAGTAGTAGTTGCAATTTATATTCCATATATATATATATATATATATATATATATTCTTCCAGAGCTTTCTCAATCACGTCAGTTATTTTGTGGACTTGGTCAATTGTAGAATGCTTGATTCTAAATCCAAACTGATGGTCAGGAATGAGACGTCTTTCGTCGATTACGGGCTGT
Organism: Brachypalpus laphriformis; assembly: GCA_945910035.1. Lineage (NCBI taxonomy): Eukaryota > Metazoa > Arthropoda > Insecta > Diptera > Syrphidae > Brachypalpus > Brachypalpus laphriformis. Next base: position 223,184,268 of record OX246753.1, on the reverse strand, counting down.
AGACGTTTGGAAAGTAGTTTTTCAAATATTTTTGAGATAACCGGCAATAGGGAAATAGGCCGATATGATTTCTTCTCATTTAGTGGTTTGCCTAGGTTCGGGACCATTATAATCTCGGCGACTTTCCATTATCTCGGAACATAGAGCAATCTGAACGAAGAGTTGATCAAATAGAGCAGTTTGATAATAGCTTTATTCGGCAATTCTTTAACTACCTGCGCCGTTATCAAGTCGTAACCCGGAGCTTTTTTCGTCTTTAAATTTTTAATCACTTCCCTCAGTTCAATCAATGCAACAAAGTTGTCAGATGTCGTGACTGGGGAGTCGGGCGTTAACGAAGGGCCGTCGAATGGCTTAAACGTTTCTTCTAAGTGCAAAGCAAAAAGTTCTGCATTTTCTTTGTCGCTCTTGGCCCAGTTTCCATCGATTTTCCGAACTAGGGGTGCTTGTATTTGATGTTTCCGGATGCCTTTTAGCGCTTTCCAAAGCGAATAATTTAATTCTCTTTCACCGGAAAGATTTTAAAGATAGGTCGCTTTCTTTTTGCTTTTAAATTCGCTGCGGTGCGCGAGTGATTTGCCATTTCTTTCATGCTTTTCGTTTCTCTCTCACCAGTTCAATGATTTCGCTGGGATACTTTTCGTTGCGGTTGATTTTATAACTTCTAGAAGGAGTGTTTTTCCACGCCGCTCTTTGGATTGTTTCGTTGCGATCGACGCATGCGATTGACGCAAGGCATGTCTCCAGTATTCCGGATGTCCGGACCTTCCGAGCGCCCAACATAGACTCGGATCATTACCTTGTTGTAGCCAAGGTATGAATGCGGATATCCCAATCTGAGCAACAAAGAAGAATTACTGTGAGAAAATTTAACGTCGAAAAGCTACAATCGCAAGAGACCGCCAGACTCTTCGCTGAACGCGTATCCCGAAATCTCTCAATCACCCCTATACCGCCAGCATCAAGTGCCGAAGACCAGTGGCAACGCTGCCAACATGCCATCAGAAACGCCGCGACTGATGTGCTGGGTCTCGCTCGCCCACCACCGCGAAACCCCTGGTTTGACGAAGAATGCCGGCGAGTGCATGCAGCAAAACAAGAGGCATATAAAGCGGCGCTGCAAAGGAAGACGAGAGCTGCTCGTGAGTTCTACGAGCAAAAGAGACGGGAAGAACATCGGCTTCTCCAAAAGAAGAAGAAAGAGCATGAGAAGCGCGCGTTTGAGAATATCGAGAGTCTATACTCCAGGAACAATGTACGGAAGTTTTACCAAAAGGTAAAAAGAACGTGTCAGAGAAGTAATACCCGTACAGAAACCTGTAGAGATGAAAATGGAAACCTCGTAGTAGAATCACAGTCGGTGCTGAGAATATGGAAAAACTACTTCTGCAGACTGTATAACGGCGACGAAGACCAACATCCCGCTGTCAGGCAGAATGAACCATTCAACATAGACGATGATAGTCAAAATTTCCGTCCACCTGACCAAAACGAAGTGAGGATAGCAATATCCAAGCTAAAATCGAACAAGGCTGCTGGACCTGACGGCTTACCGGCCGAACTTTTCAAGGCAGCTGGGGATGAATTGGTAGAGTGCATACACCAACTCATTTCTAATATTTGGTCAGACGAGTGTATGCCTGATGAATGGAATCTCAGCATCGTTTGCCCGATCCACAAGAAAGGAGACCCCCTCAACTGCGCCAATTATAGAGGCATCAGTCTTCTCAACATCGCATACAAGATCTTTTCTGCGATATTGTGTGAACGCCTGAAACCTCTTATCAACAGCCTGATTGGACTCTATCAGTGCGGTTTCAGGCCAGGGAAGTCCACCATCGATCAAATCTTCACACTTCGGCAGATCCTGGAGAAAACCCAAGAATTCCAAATCGATACTCACCACCTCTTTATCGATTTCAAGGCCGCCTATGACAGCATCTACAGAGAAGAGCTTTATAGAGCCATGTCTAGTTTTGACATCACTGCCAAACTTGTCCGTCTGTGCAGGCTGACGATGGAGAACGCTCGCTGCTCCATCAAGGTCGGTAATGACCTCACCGGGACCTTTGATGTCAAAAAAGGCTTTAGACAAGGTGACGCGCTGTCATGTGACTTCTTCAATATTGTACTTGAACGGATTGTGCGGAACTCACAAGCCAACACCGGAGGCACAATCTATTACAAGTCTGTACAACTGCTTGCATACGCCGACGATATAGACATTATCGGAAGATCTCAGCAGGCTGTCAAAGGTGCTTTTGCAAGCATTGAGGCGGAAGCGGCCAAAATGGGTTTGGCGATAAACGAGGGCAAAACCAAGTATATGCTGTCAACTAGAAGGGAAAACCAACATCGACGAATTGGACAAAACGTCACCGTGGGCAGCTATAACTTCGAGGTAGTAAGGGACTTTGTCTACCTTGGCTCTGCTATAAATTCAGCAAACAAAATCAGCGCAGAAATCAATCGAAGAATAACTCTTGCTAATCGCTGTTTTTTTGGGCTTATAAGGCAATTCAACAGTAAAGCCCTATCTCGAACAACTAAGGAGACTCTATATAAGACCTTGATCATCCCAGTCCTGCTTTACGGCGCTGAAACATGGACTTTATTAAAAGAGGATGAAGATATCCTTGGTCGCTTCGAGAGAAAAATTCTTCGTAAGATTTTCGGTCCCGTTTGCGTTGACGGGTTTTGGAGGAGAAGATTCAATCACGAACTATACGAGCTGTACAGCGACATCGACCTAGTCAAAAAACTGCGTATTGGACGTCTGAGATGGCTAGGACATGTAGAGCGAATGGACACCAACGCTCCGGCCCGCAGAGTCTTCGAATCTAACCCCGAGGGACGACGCAGTAGAGGGAATTATCGCCGTAGGTGGCGCGCACAACTTCAAGGGGACCTCAACCAACTTGGAGTGCGCAACTGGAGGCAATTAGCTAAAGACCGAGCTAAATGGAGAGGCTTGTTGGTTGAGGCCCAGGTTCACCCCGAACTGTAGCGCCACCTAAGTAAGTAAGTAACTCAAAAAGCGAAGAGTGTAAACCGGTCGGGCACTCCTAGCTCTATAAAAACCGACCGGACGATAGGAGATACGGAGGAAGCTCTGCTTCGTACTTCGGATGAAGAAAGCGTTGGAGCAATCGACTTGAACCTGGAAAGGCTCTTTTTAGATGACGCTTGCTCCATCGCTAGCTCATCCCTCTCTAATGCGTCAACTAGCTCTCGACGAGCAAAAAACTGCAAGTTGACGGTCAAGAGACTAGGGACTAAGAGGTGGGAAGAGCTCTCAGAGCCAGATAGGAAGAGACTCCACAACGCACGGGCCTACCTGCAGGAGTTGGCCTTATCAGAGCGCTCGTCAGTGACAGGCTCACCGATGGGGAAGACCCCTGCAGCTATCCCGAGCGTAAGAGAACCGATGGGACCGCCAAAGTCTACTATAAGCCGTAGCCAGTCTAGACCTGAGGCGATCACATTGGCAATCTCGGAGCAGCCTCCCATTGCAGCAGAGCCACAGAAACCATCCGAGGGCAGCAATTTAGATGTCGGGGTGGCGAAGACGGACGATCCGAACGGGGCAAGCCGCAGCCAGCCTCGTGAGGAAAATCGGTCAGCGCCCATGCCGGATGGTGAATGTAGCCCTGCTGACAATGGAAACTCTACTACCTGTAGTTTTGTGACAGTAGTCAGCGCGGGTGGACTTGGCCTGGGACTAGCCCGACCATCATCCACGTCCGAAAAGACTAGGGAGGTTAGGGCACAGAAGAGGACAACAACGCTCAGAAATAGGAAGCGTAATGCCATTAGGCTAATTCAGCGGCTTAAAAAGCGTGATCCGAAGTCCTTCACGGACAAGGAAAGGGAGGCTCTGGACAGGGCCAACAACACGCTCAAGCTCGCAGGGTCGACTAGGTGCACTGATCAGCAGGACCGGAAGGTAAGAAGATCGCCTACGGTGGGAGCGGGAAGCCATCAGCTCCCCATCTCGATCGTAGCTGGTCTTCGGTCAGCAACCGACCCTAACCCATCTGTGGCAGGGCCGGCTGCAGACTGCTCCAAGGAGGCAACCTGCAGAAAGGACGATGACACAGCACTACGAACGGGCAAGGGTCAGATTGCGTTGAGGGGGGAATGCCGTTTGCCACCCTCCTCTGCTGCAAACAAACCTACGCCGCTCTCGACTGTTCGGGGTAAAGGGATACAACCCGTCCCCATCGTGAGATGTTCTAGCGCTTACGCAGACGCTAGAGAACGCAGCGCAGGGCAGACTAGGGGAACGGACGGAGGCCTACTCGCGAGAGGGAAGGTAAGCCTCTTGCCAACCTCCCCGATCACGGGCAGGCTGAGGCCCTTGTCAACCGAGCCGGAGTCAGTCGTTAAGACCTCATCCGAGCCGATTGCGAGCAGTTCCAAACGAGGTAGACATGACGACACGATCTCGCCGCCTACAAACAGTACCAGCAAGAAGGCCAGGCTGGCCGCATCTGCTAGTGCTGGTCTACAGGTGGCGATTGTAGACCATAACAGCCCCTAGAAAAGACTCAGCAAAGATCAGTGGAGGCTCATCGAGTTGCGCATACTCGAAGCCATCAATTCCACCATTGTCGAGAAGGAGGGACAATCCCCTTTCTTTGAGCAACTGACCACCTTCAGAGGTTTTAAGCTCCTTTCATGCGACAATGAGTTCACGCTTAAGTGGCTCCAAACTTTCGTGGCTAGCACGCAGGCTCCATGGGCTAATGCCGACATTCGACTCGTCGAAAAGAAGGACCTGCTAGAATTTACTAGGCCAAAAGGGCGTATCCTGATACCTGGCCCTCATATTCCCAAGGAGCGTATTGAAAGGAACCTACGGCACCTTAACCCGGAGCTCCTTAGCGACGACTGGGAGGTGCTTGAAATGGGCGAGCACTCAGAAAAGGGCACAGAGATCGTGGTCCTGCTCAACCATAGATCAATGCCTATGTTAAGAAGGTTCAACAATAAAGTTCGCACTGGTATCACCCGGTGTAAAGTCCGACCCTTTACGGATAGGACAGAGAGGAAAGAAAGGGGGGCGGGTGACAAGGTAAGAAGAACATGAAATTCATTTAAATAAACCTGCACCACAGCATATCTGCTAGCGCCAATCTTATATATCTTCTAGGCGAAAGGAACATAGACATAGCTCTCGTACAAGAGCCATGGATCTCCCGTGGCAAAATTAGTGGGCTAAATCATAAAGATTTAGCACTGTACAGCAGCGAACCGCTAAACGCGGACCGTAAGAACAGAACTTGTATCGTAGCTAGGAAACACATTAACTTATTTCTTCTATCTACCTACAGCAATTCAGACCAGACGGTAGTAAGGCTTGACCGGAGGGGGCTCCCCCCACTGATTATCTCAGCCGTGTACATGCCTTACGACGGAAATGATGGACCGCCATCCGAACTCACCCGCGCCTTAACCAGGAAAGCGGAAATCGAGAGATGGGACCTACTACTAGGCTGCGATGCGAACGCACACCACGAGCAATGGGGCAGTGGTGAAACAAACCCACGCGGTGAGTTGATTTTCGAATTTATTATCGAACATAATCTTTTAGTAGCCAATAGGGGTTCTGAACCCACTTTCGTAGTTAGAAACAGGCAGGAGGTTATTGACATTACACTAGCGAGTAACTCAAATACCCTCTCTATAGACAATTGGAATACTTTGGAGATAGAATCCTATTCCGATCACAGATTTATTGAATTTAATCTCATTGATGGATGCGACTTTCCCAAACCCCATAGAAACCCAAGGAAGACCGACTGGACTACCTTCAGTTACGAGGTGCGGAGGTAGGCGAATCTACTACAAGAATGTTACCTACATGAGCCAGCGGACATTGACCGAAAAGCCGAGGAAATCACTGCTGTCTTCAAAGAGGCTTTCCAGAAGGCATGTCCCGTATCTAGACCTAAGACAAAAGTCTCCCCCCCATGGTGGACCAAAGAACTAGCCAGAATAAGGAGAGAAACAAGGAAACTCTTGAACCTGGCGAAATCAACGGGAGCTGACTCTGACTGGGAGCTATACAAAGCCAGTCAGAGGAACTTCAAGAGCGCAACGCAAAAAGCCAGAAGACAGTCGTGGCAACGCTTCTGCGACGAGATTAAGGGTACAACAGAAACGGCCAGATTGAGGAAAATCCTCTCCAGAGAATCGAAGACTCTAGGTTCCCTAAAGAACACTGAAGGAAACTGGACCGAGTCCTGTTCGGAATCCCTTGAATTGCTTATAAAAACGCACTTCCCGGGGTGTACTATCGTACCATGTAGCAGTACTAATAACAATGACAGCGAATCGGAACCCCCTGCGGATCTGGTAAGAGAGGACAGAATAGAGTGGGCAATAAGATCGTTCTCCCCCTTTAAATCCCCAGGACTTGATGGGATTATACCGATCATGCTGCAAAAAACTGCACCAATCATTACCCCAATTCTCAAAAAGCTATTTGCCAGTAGTCTTAAACAATGTTACATACCAAGAACATGGAGGGAGGTAAAGGTGGTTTTTATACACAAGGCGGGCAAGGCTAGTCACACCACCGCGAAGGACTTCAGACCAATTAGCCTTACCTCTTTCATCCTGAAAACTTTTGAAAGATTGCTCGACATCTACATACGTAGCAGAATACGCCCGGGGGACTTACCCCCAGCCCAACACGCATACACGAAGGGTAAATGTGTGGAAACTGCCCTGTATCATGTTGTCGGCTCTATAGAAAAATCACTTAAGGATAAAGAGTTCACACTAGCTGCTTTTTTGGACATTGAAGGAGCCTTCAATAATGTAAATACCGAAGCGGTTAAAAGAACCCTAAGAAACCTAGACATCGACATTAGTCTAATTAACTGGATTGTTAGCATGCTCGAGGAACGACATATTACCACCGAACTTAAGGGTTCAAAGCTCGAAGCATACGCCTCGAGGGGTACCCCTCAAGGCGGGGTAATCTCCCCACTGCTCTGGGTCATTGTTCTTAATGAGGTACTACAACAACTAAGGTACAGCGGGGTCAGAGCTGCAGCGTACGCGGACGACGTCGTGCTGCTTGCTACAGGTAAATGCCTGCCTACCCTCAGCGAACAACTTGACGGAGCCCTTAATACTCTTAGCATATGGGCCAGGAGCTGCGGTCTAAAGGTTAACCCCCAAAAAACCGAACTCGTACTTTTCACGAACAAGAGGAAAATACCGGAGGTCTGTTGATGGTATCCCACTCAGATTGTCCGATAGCGCAAAATACCTGGGCCTTGTACTTGACAAAAAGCTCAACTGGAGATTAAATATAGAGGAAAGAATCAAGAAAGCAACAATAGCCTTTTACTCATGTAGTAGAATTTTTGGTAGAACCTGGGGACCCTCCCCCAAAATCATACTATGGATGTATACGGCTATAGTTAGACCCATACTGACTTACGGCAATCTAGTATGGTGGCCAGCTGTCAACAAATGCACCAACTTAAAGGCAATCGCCAAAGTTCAAAGACTAGCGTGCATTGGCATCACCAGTGCAATGAGGACAACCCCAACCGCAGGACTCGAGGCTATCTTCAACCTGCTGCCGCTAGACATCTTTACGCGAACATCAGCAGCCATTAATGCTATGAGAATAAGTCAGTCAGCGAACTGGAAACCAAGCAGAACAGGTCACTCGATGATCCTACTCGATTACTTTGGCCTCATGCCCGTAATGGATTACATGACGCCATATTTAGACTTTACAAGGCCTTTCTCTACCGCCTACCCTAGCAGGGAAGATTGGAAAAGCGGTCATATACCTAATGCCGAATCTATAGCCATCTACACGGATGGTTCAAAAATGAGCACTGGTGTAGGATCAGGTATCTTCTCCGACCCTCTAGGTGTATCAATATCCATACGACTTCCAGACCACAGCAGTGTTTTCCAAGCAGAGGTCTTAGCAGTGGCAACAGCCGCCCGTGAGTCTGCGATAAGGGCAATACCGCCAGAAGGTATCACCATCTTTATCGACAGCCAGGCAGCTATAAAAGCGATTACTGCCATAGAAATTAAATCGAAGCTTGTGAAGTATTGTCGAGAAGAGCTCAGGGTTCTTGGAACACAGCACAAGGTATCGCTCTGTTTTGTCCCTGGACACGAAGGTATCCCAGGCAATGAGAAAGCCGACGAGCTGGCGAGAATCGGCTCAGCAGCCCCAACAGAACAAGTTGACCCCCCTGTGTGTATCCCGCCTTGCACACTCAAGCTCGCTGCAGGGAATAAAGCCACTGAGGAGGCGAACACAAGATGGAACTCCATGGAAACTTGCGCCATCACTAGGAAGCTATGGCCATCTTTCGACAAAGCAAAGACCGAGAGAATCATCCGTAAAGATAGGAAATCCCTTTCCACCCTCGTGGGTACCACTCTGCGGTACCACTTGAAGAAACTACGCCTGACGGAGGAGGAACTCTGCAGAGGCTGTGGTGATGAGGAAGTTTTTGAGGACACAACCCACTTCCTGTGCCACTGCCCGAGTCTTCAACATTCCAGGAAAAAGTTCCTTGGTAAATTCTTCTTTTAGGATCTCGAGGAACTCTCCGGCGTTTCAACGGAAAAGATGTTGGACTTCATCAAATCATCAGGGTGGTTTGTATGCAGAAATGAAGTAAGTGACTGAGTAGTTTTTAGTTTCATTGGGTAAGGGATCACTTTTCCCCCATGGGTACCGCAATGGGTCATCGCTGACCTGAGTGTGGCAGAGAGCGTCGCTCCCTGCCAGCCCACATACCTAACCTAACCTAACCTGTCTAAAGTGCTACATTTATTTTTAATCACATACGATCATCTTTTTCTAGAATAACGATTCTCGTAAGCGAAAATAAAACTACTGGATAAGCACTGGCTTAGTTGTAGTATTAATTTTGAAGAGAGGTGTTTTTTTAGTGAGTAAAAATCTCACACTACCATAAGCACGTGCGGTCGGGCCTTATGGTGTCTTTGGAAGATTTTTCACCTGCTCTCGGCAAAAAAAAAAAAAAAAAACTTGTTTACAACGTGCTAGGAATGATTTCGGTTGTTTCATTTGTTGTACGTTTCAATTAAAATCAAATATATTGAGATTTGGTAGACAAATTCTTTTTAAATTACGGAGCTTTTGTTTTACCAACTAGATACGTCCAAAACTCAACTATCAATCCATACGTTTATATTAGGGTGTCCCTTAAATTTCAAGTTCGATATATTTGTACACATACCTTCTTATAACTTTCGTAATGACCCAATATTGCCTAGAAAAAAATATTAGCCCGTTTTAAAAACGATAACCCGACTTGCCGACTTGTGCTTTAAACTTGTCCATACAAGTTGCGCGGGTAATGCGCTGCGACCTGTAACTACGTGTTTCATTTGTCATTTCACATGTGATTTTTAAGATTATTAGTGCGCTATTGTTTATTGCATAAAGATGTCGGTGGAATTACGGAGTGACAAACAAAAATATTTTCCTTATCGGACTGTCTAGCCATCAAATAAATGGTGCAAAATTACCATCTAATCGACAAGTTCTCGCTGTCTTATTTTACAATATTCGCGAAGTCAAGCTGACTGTTAGTGAAAGGGCAAATCTTGTGATTAGGGAGTGCATTATATTTTAACTTATTTGATATTGCACATGCTGATGCCATTGAGAGAATGAAAATAGAGGAAGACAAAGTATTTTTAAAGAAACAGGGAGAGCCAGGTCGACCGGGATGCTTAGGTGGTGTAGACAAAAAATTGGCGGAGAAGGAAGAAAGAGGAAAGGAATATAAGACAAACAGAGTTATTGGCTGTTGCATCTACTTCCTCTACAAATAACTTGGAATGTCCAGAAGATTCGGACGAAGAACAGATTTTGAATTCTGAACTCAGCTTGCCAGACGTTCCCTGCCCTGAAAAAAGTTCAAAAAGAGGTAGAAAGAATCTCAACACCTAAACTTTTCGCAGCTTTAGATCGATGCCAGTTAAGCATAAGAGACTCCGTTTACATTCTTCATGCGGTCGTAGAAGCGCTTGGTCTGACAAGCCTATTAACAAATCCTCGATTCAGCGAGTTCGTACTCAGATGAGAAAATCCAGGGCAGAAGCAATAAAAACGGGCTTTCAGAACAATGTACCTGACGTAGTCACAGTCCATTGAGATGGAAAACTATTACCCGGATTGGATGTATGAAGTTCAAAAGAAAAACGTTTGCCAATTATTGCTTCATTTGACGATAGAGAACAGCTTTTTGCAGTGCCAAAACTACAGAGTTCTTCTGGAGAACATCAAGCTAAAGCCGTTTTAACTATTCCCTTTGACTGGAACCTTCATATTAAAATACAAATAATGTACTGCGACACAACAGCTTCAAATACTGGCCGTTTCAATGGAGCTTGTGCTGTTTTGGAGCAGACTTTAGAAAGAGAATTGTTGCTTTTCGCTTGTCGTCATCATGTTTATGAATTAGTCCTAAAAACTGTCTTTGAAACCAAGATAAAGCAAATTACTAGGAGGCCAGATATTCCGATCTTCAAAAAGTTCAGAGACAATTGGAAAAACATCGATTCCAATGGCATTGAACTAACTCTTGATTTCATAAAAGAACATGCTGCCGAGACAACAGTGTGTAGTGTTTTTGGGGCGAGATACAGAGAAGAAATTAAAACTCAGGCCCCCGGAGCTCTGCATCAGGCACGATGGATGGCAAGAGCGATCTATTCTTTAAAAATATGTTTGCTTCACTCACAATTCAGAATGATTGCGAAGGACAAAAAGGCCCTACAATTTTATCCCTAATGTTTATCGTCACATTGTATGTTAAACCTTGGCTCGAATGCACAGTGGCGACTAAAGCACCTAACCAAAATTTGTGCTTCTTGAGGGCGTTAAAAGAGTACGAAAAAGTTGACGCAACAATTTTTTATTTTTTTTTTTATTTAGTCATCACTTGTGGTATTTATGTGAAGAGACAGTCATTCTATCACTTTTTGATGATGAAGTTGATACCCAAACTAAGATGAAAATGATTGCCAACTTAAACAGGGATAAAAGCTCAGATTTTGGCAAAGGATATGTCCCATCGAAGGAAGAACTGACCCAAAAGTTGTTTGGTATGGCAAATTTTTTTTTTTCATTTCTTGTTTTTTTTTTTTTTTTGTTATTTAACTTGTTTTTTCGTTCAGATAAAACGCTGGATGATTTTGTATCGGAAAAGAGCAAACAATTTCCATCTTGACTGCAGATCGACGACAGTTTTCTTCAGGAAGATGTATCTTCTTCTTCCTTCGATGGGACATATCCTTTGCCAAAATCTGAGCTTTTATCCCTGTTTAAGTTGGCAATCATTTTCATCTTAGTTTGGGTATCAACTTCATCATCAAAAAGTGATAGAATGACTGTCTCTTCACATAAATACCACAAGTGATGACTAAATAAAAAAAAAATAAAAAATTGTTGCGTCAACTTTTTCGTACTCTTTTAACGCCCTCAAGAAGCACAAATTTTGGTTAGGTGCTTTAGTCGCCACTGTGCATTCGAGCCAAGGTTTAACATACAATGTGACGATAAACATTAGGGATAAAATTGTAGGGCCTTTTTGCCCTTCGCAATCATTCTGAATTGTGAGTGAAGCAAACATATTTTTAAAGAATAGATCGCTCTTGCCATCCATCGTGCCTGATGCAGAGCTCCGGGGGCCTGAGTTTTAATTTCTTCTCTGTATCTCGCCCCAAAAACACTACACACTGTTGTCTCGGCAGCATGTTCTTTTATGAAATCAAGAGTTAGTTCAATGCCATTGGAATCGATGTTTTTCCAATTGTCTCTGAACTTTTTGAAGATCGGAATATCTGGCCTCCTAGTAATTTGCTTTATCTTGGTTTCAAAGACAGTTTTTAGGACTAATTCATAAACATGATGACGACAAGCGAAAAGCAACAATTCTCTTTCTAAAGTCTGCTCCAAAACAGCACAAGCTCCATTGAAACGGCCAGTATTTGAAGCTGTTGTGTCGCAGTACATTATTTGTATTTTAATATGAAGGTTCCAGTCAAAGGGAATAGTTAAAACGGCTTTAGCTTGATGTTCTCCAGAAGAACTCTGTAGTTTTGGCACTGCAAAAAGCTGTTCTCTATCGTCAAATGAAGCAATAATTGGCAAACGTTTTTCTTTTGAACTTCATACATCCAATCCGGGTAATAGTTTTCCATCTCAATGGACTGTGACTACGTCAGGTACATTGTTCTGAAAGCCCGTTTTTATTGCTTCTGCCCTGGATTTTCTCATCTGAGTACGAACTCGCTGAATCGAGGATTTGTTAATAGGCTTGTCAGACCAAGCGCTTCTACGACCGCATGAAGAATGTAAACGGAGTCTCTTATGCTTAACTGGCATCGATCTAAAGCTGCGAAAAGTTTAGGTGTTGAGATTCTTTCTACCTCTTTTTGAACTTTTTTCAGGGCAGGGAACGTCTGGCAAGCTGAGTTCAGAATTCAAAATCTGTTCTTCGTCCGAATATTCTGGACATTCCAAGTTATTTGTAGAGGAAGTAGATGCAACAGCCAATAACTCTGTTTGTCTTATATTCCTTTCCTCTTTCTTCCTTCTCCGCCAATTTTTTGTCTTCACCACCTAAGCATCCCGGTCGACCTGGCTCTCCCTGTTTCTTTAAAAATACTTTGTCTTCCGCTATTTTCATTCTCTCAATGGCATCAGCATGTGCAATATCAAATAAGTTAAAATATAATGCACTCCCTAATCACAAGATTTGCCCTTTCACTAACAGTCAGCTTGACTTCGCGAATATTGTAAAATAAGACAGCGAGAACTTGTCGATTAGATGGTAATTTTGCACCATTTATTTGATGGCTAGACAGTCCGATAAGGAAAATATTTTTGTTTGTCACTCCGTAATTCCACCGACATCTTTATGCAATAAACAATAGCGCACTAATAATCTTAAAAATCACATGTGAAATGACAAATGAAACACGTAGTTACAGGTCGCAGCGCATTACCCGCGCAACTTGTATGGACAAGTTTAAAGCGCAAGTCGGCAAGTCGGGTTATCGTTTTTAAAACGGGCTAATATTTTTTTCTAGGCAATATTGGGTCATTACGAAAGTTATAAGAAGGTATGTGTACAAATATATCGAACTTGAAATTTAAGGGACACCCTAATATAAACGTATGGATTGATAGTTGAGTTTTGGACGTATCTAGTTGGTAAAACAAAAGCTCCGTAATTTAAAAAGAATTTGTCTACCAAATCTCAATATATTTGATTTTAATTGAAACGTACAACAAATGAAACAACCGAAATCATTCCTAGCACGTTGTAAACAAGGTTTTTTTTTTTTTTTTTGCCGAGAGCAGGTGAAAAATCTTCCAAAGACACCATAAGGCCCGACCGCACGTGCTTATGGTAGTGTGAGATTTTTACTCACTAAAAAAACACCTCTCTTCAAAATTAATACTACAACTAAGCCAGTGCTTATCCAGTAGTTTTATTTTCGCTTACGAGAATCGTTATTCTAGAAAAAGATGATCGTATGTGATTAAAAATAAATGTAGCACTTTAGACAGGTTAGGTTAGGTTAGGTATGTGGGCTGGCAGGGAGCGACGCTCTCTGCCACACTCAGGTCAGCGATGACCCATTGCGGTACCCATGGGGGAAAAGTGATCCCTTACCCAATGAAACTAAAAACTACTCAGTCACTTACTTCATTTCTGCATACAAACCACCCTGATGATTTGATGAAGTCCAACATCTTTTCCGTTGAAACGCCGGAGAGTTCCTCGAGATCCTAAAAGAAGAATTTACCGAGGAACTTTTTCCTGGAATGTTGAAGACTCGGGCAGTGGCACAGGAAGTGGGTTTATTAAATTATTATTATTTAACTTGTTTTTTCGTTCAGATAAAACGCTGGATGATTTTGTATCGGAAAAGAGCAAACAATTTCCATCTTGACTGCAGATCGACGACAGTTTTCTTCAGGAAGATGTATCTTCTTGGGATGATAACGCTACTTTTCTGGAAGCTAAAAGAAAAATAAGTCGTTTGAAGGTTGTAAATAACACTGCTATGCACTGCTAATGCAAGATTTTAACGGACTTATCACGGCTGAAGAAGAGCAAAAACAGTTCTTGTTGCGCTGTGTCCAGGAACATAGAAATTTGTATCCGGACTGTAAAAAAAACTACACTAAAAAGAAGTTACCCTGGCTGATTGTTATTATTTAATGTTTTTAAATAAAGATTAATGTTTATTTCATTTTATTTTATTTTATTTTTTTTTACTCTTATTCACTTAATTTGTTGCATTCCATTAGTTTTATAGCAGACCGAAATATCAGGACAAAACACGATTTTTAAAAAGCTTTGTAGCTCGGTCGGCATGGGTTGCTTTCACGCTAGAAAGATGAAATTTCATATTTGAGTATGTTTTAGCATTTAAAAAATATAGAAGCTATGCATTTCGAATTTAAAAAAAAAAAAAATTTCTCATGTAAGGGACACCCTAGTTTACATGCATCGTAAAGGAACTCTCATCGTTCACTGAGGCGGATGTCCTAATTTCTAATAAATTAATTTCTTTTACTATTAATCACCATTCGTTTACACATGTTGATAGAACTGAGCCCTTCATGAAAAGCGTGGGCACCGTTGTTGGACCTAGAAATGCTCTATCTCTATACGGGTTATAGATTGAGGCACCCAAGATTTTATTTCATATTCTGATTTTCATGTTGTCTCTGCGATTTCATTCGATTTATGTCAGTTTTGTTATTGTAATTAATTTCACTTGCTTCTTCTATTTCTTTACTCTCTGGTTCTGTATTTTTTTTTTTTTTTCTAACCGCGGGAATAAGCTTCTGTGTTATCGATTTTAATAATCAAAATTCTTGATGTCAACCGTTTTCTAAGCAAATTTATTCATTTAAATTTAATATCCTTCGATACGTTTATACAATAACGCAACAAAATGAATCCACTTCAAGACGTTTTCCTTTTGGATTGTCCAAAATATGAAGATTACTTGGACACTTTTATTACAAGAAATGATTTGCGTTATCTTCGAAATATTCGTTTTAGTCGAATGTTGGTGGAACTCGGATATCGTTCCACTAATGAGATCTACACTCCTGAACAATATCAGATTCGTAAGGCAGCTGCACAAGAAGCAATGTTTCCAACTAAGAAATCACTAATACTCTTTCATGTTGGGGTTAAGATCACAGATCAAGTCTTATATGAATTGGCACAGAGGGAGAGTACAAACTATCAGAAAATCCTTTCGGTAAAAATACTTTCTCTGAACCATTTAGTCAATAAAAAAATATATTCCGGTAGACTATTATTTTTTTGCGCCATCGGCAAAAATCTGGATTCGAAATTTCTGGTTATATAGACTTTGAGCATAGCTTGAAGAAGTCAAATTTGAAGACTGACGACTCCACTGATTGGAAGGCGGTTTTCACAAGACGGAAAATGTTGCGCCCAAAGCCATCCGATCTAAGTTTCTATAATTCACGAACTAACATGGCATGCCATACGAATTCGGATAATTATGTTATAATCAACGACCATGATTATGGTTTAGTTTTTATGCACAAGGGTGATCGGAAGAAAATTTGTGTGGATCAAACAAATGAGCGATATAAGGCTAATTCATCGAGAACCATGGTTTTTTCTCCTATTTACGGTCATGTAATTTTATACGATCATGTAATAAGAAAGAAAGCCTAAAATGTGTATTATTGAATATAAAGTACGGCACGAATACTTAACTGGCAAGAAGTTCTTTAATTATTTAATCTTTATTTGTTTTAATTTTACTAGCCATGTGGAGAAGCAAAAAATACTGTACGTGAATGAGGGCTGATGATAACTCTGTACTGATGATAAATCGTACATAAATTATCACAGTTCGAATGAAAATATAGCCAACGACAATGGTAGACAAGTAAAGAAAAAAGAAATACAAAACCTATTATAATCTGAGAACGATAAGTCTTCTTCTTCCTTTTTATCAGCGAGGTTATGATCCGGAAACAAGTGATCAAAACCCTCCCACTTCACCGCATTTCTACTGATCCGCCTGTAGGGTTCGCCTGATCTGAGAACGATAAGTAACCACAGACAAGCATACTAAAACTTTTTATCTTTTGATATGTAAATATAAAGAAAATGTGGTGTTGATGACAATCCAGCGTACCTACAAGTAAGATGAACTAGGTCACTGTGAGCTTGCATAATGTTATTTGTCACTTCTGCTAAATTAACTTTTCATAATAGATGATTGAGAATACGAGTATATTTATGGCCACAAGGTAAAACCACCTAAGTCGAGCTAGGACAAAATTTAGTTAATGATGGCAGAAGATGCCCTACTACCGTAAACTGGGGTGACTTTGTGACTGTGGGGTTACTTTGTGCCACCATTGTTTTTTGCCTGTCATTTCCATATTACTAATACTTTGACAAAAACTAGGAGGTTATTCCAGTCATGTAATGCTTTATGAATGTCAAGGCTCTCTGAGTAGGCATATTTGATTATCTCTGTTTGTGATGTGTTTGAATTGTTAACCGTCAAAAAATAGTCAAGCTTTGAGCAGAAACGTGTTTGTCGGGAAAATTTCATCTGTACCAACAAAACTAAATACTTCACAGATTTAGAGGTATATTATTTTTCTTGCTTGTTTATTTGTTGCTAAGAATATTGTGGTATAGTTATGTAAAACCTTACGAATTAAATGTTTTAAGCTTTTGTTCACAAAACTGCAAGTTCGTGGGGTGACTTTGTACCAGCTGTATTGCATTTTAGCTTGGCACAAAGTCACCCCATGTGTATTAGTCTTTCATATCACATAAATCATACTTGGTCCAAAGCCGCCCCTTATTTCTCAAATTACAATTTTTAGGATAAGAGACTCAACTAAAATGTCTCGAACTTACGTCAAAAAGATAGGAGGGCGGCCTTACTGCAATTTTACAGAAGAGTCATTGAGAAACGCCATTCAAGAAGTCCGTAATAAGACGCTTTCAATTCGAAAAGCCGCGGAAAAGTACGGTATTCATAGGAATACCCTTATGAATAAGTGAGCACCATGGTAAAAAGCGGAGTATATTGGAAATGGCCAAAGGAGAAGGACGAAATATGGTATGATGTAATAAACGTTGTTATGGTTATCGAGAAGCCTAATTTGATTTCCAAAAGGGGCCTATACAGTGTCCTTGAAATAACTTTTTAAAAAAAAAAAAAACAAAAAAAAAAACACTTGTACTTTTATATTTTAATAAAAAATATTTTTTTTTTTTCATTCATAAAAATAGCCTATCATGTGTTTTATTGATTGTAGGGGTGATATTAACCAAATTCTTTTATTTTGATAGAATAACCAAGGGATTTATTTAGTGGCTCAAAGTCACCCCTATATTGAGGTGACTTTGTGCCATACTTAAGACGCTTATACCTTTGTTACCAGAAGTGGTATCTTATATTTCATTTCGTTATCGTAATTGCTGAGTTTTCAAGATCAAAATGTAGTACTTTGTTGTTTACTTTTCTAAACGCAACAAAAAATATTTACAAAAAACACTAAAACCTGGCACAAAGTCACCCCAGTTTACGGTATTCGAAGTTTATGCAACCAAATTTTTGCCTTATTATCTGTGTCGTTACCGAGTTATAGACAAAGGAACAAAACTAAAATTTCAAATTCTCATACGTTTTCGGGAAAAACGAAAACTTTAAAATTGTTTTCTGGGAATCTGTGAAAATCGACTTAGGCGGTTTCACCTTGTGGCCACAGAATTATATCAAATAAGATTGATCTTAGTGTCTCGAAATAGATTATACAATTTTGAGAAATTATATCTAATTCTGTGCAGTTGGAAAGGCAAATAAAACTTCAGTTGTTTGCACCTCTTAAATGATCTTTACGGCACTGCATCAAGCGTAGTTTACGTCACTTTTCCAGAAATAATTGAAACTCTTCATTAACGAGGTAAACAACTTGTATCGTGAGCTTGTTGTTTCCATATTTTACATATTGGTGTAGTTGTTAGAATTAGATTTGTTATGGGTTCTAGACATCTTTTGCCATTTTTTGTGTGCGTTAATTAATCATTTACTGAGTTTCTGCGTACATACATATGTATGTATGATTTAATAAGGTTATTATTTATAATTTTTTCTTTTCTGTCTATTTTTATTTCCGAGCTTCGTGGGGACATTATTTCTATTATATTATACGATCCCTCGTAGATAAAAATAACGGATTGATATCGGTGTAGTAAAAAGAAATCCATTATTTTTGCATGAAATTGAAGGCTTTATTTAGCATAGTTAGAATGACCCGATTTAGGTCAAATATACGCCGTTTTGTTCGATAACTTGTTGCCACTTTGATGGTAATTCCATTATGCCTCTTTCATAAAAGCCTTCGTCCCTATTCGCAAAAAATTGGGACAGTCGATTTTCACAAGCCTCACTTGAGGCGAATTTTTGACTAGCAAAATCGTTCGCCATGGACAGGAACAGATGGTAATCTCTTGGTGCCAGGTCCGGTCTATAAGGTGGATGCATAAGAACTTCCCAACCAAGTTCCTGGAGCTTCTGGTGAGTCACTATCAATGTGTGTGGCCTGGCGTTGTCCTGATGGAACACAATTTATTTCCTATTGGCCAATGCTGGCCGCTTCTGGGCAATTGCTTCCTTCAGACGGTCCAATTGTTGGCAGTACAGGTCCAAATTAAGAGTTTTAGCGTAGAGGAGCAGCTCACAGTAGATGATTCCCTGCCAATCCCACCAAACACACAGCAAAACCTTCCTGCCCGTCAATCCTGGCTTGGCCACCGTTTGCGCTAGCTCAGCGTTATTCGAGCACGACCGTTTTCGCTTTAAGTTGTCGTAAGTGATCCACTTTTCAGCACCAGTTACCATCAGCTTCAGAAATGGGTCGATTTTGTTGCGATTCAGCAGCGATTCACAGATGAAAATTCGGTCCATGAAGTTTTATTTTTTGCGTTAACTCGTGCGGCACTCATACATCGAGCTTCTTTTTGTATCCAGCCTTATTCAAATGGTTCCAAACGATTTTTCGTGTAATGTTTCGGGCAATCGAAACACTGCTTTCATGATGGTCAGACTCGACGATTTCCCGATTTCCATTATTTTATCAACATTTTCAGCAATTGACCTCCAGAGCGTGGTGCATCTTTGACATCGAAATTACTGGAACGGAATCGACGAAACCAAAACTGCGCGTAATTGGCTGTTACAGGACCATAAACACTATTCACATTTTCAGCCGCCTGGCTTGGGTTTTCGACTTTATCGAAGAAAAACTGTAAAATATGGCGTTCAGTTCTTGTCAGGCAATCGCCGCGTTCAAACGTGCTGTTGCAAAGATCTGTCATATACATATGGTATATGACAGATCTTTGCAACTGTCTCTATAATTTTTTCTTTCAATTCCCTCTTCGGGGTATTGTTATTATTTATGTAGGCCTATTTTGCACTGCGACCTAGTGGTCTATTGTATCCCCTGCTAATACCTTGGAGAGGTTTGTTCCCTCGTTAGAGTTCCCCTCGCATTGCAATTCCTTCGGAATTGTGTTTGATGGTCATACACTCTTACTTTGCCTTGGCGAGAATAGTTCACCTTAGAGTTCTCTCTCCAAACCAGTTTCTTTTAAGAATCTGAGAATGAGAAGTGGGCTCACGGTTGGCATATCCTCTTCTGATATTTGGTATTTGCCCAAGTATTTCAGTCTTTTGTGGGTCAGTGCCCCACAAGATTCCAGAAGATGTTCCGGAGTCTCACATGACTCATTGCAGAATCTGCAAAGGCCTTTATTTGTTATATCTAGTTTCCGAAGATACCCCCTGAGTTTGCAGTGCCCCGTTAGGAACCCTGTTAGGACTGATAGGTTATTCTTGCTAAGGCAGATACAAGCTTCCAACCTTTTCCGGTTGTAACATCCCAGTAGTTTCTTAGCTTGCCTCAGACCAGTGATGTTGTTCCAGGTTCTTGCCCTGTCTTCTTTCTTCATTTTTCTGAATTCCTCGCGTATGTTGTGTTCCTCCATTCCGCAGAATGGTTCAGGTCCAATGAAGGGTTCTGAAGCCTCTTGTCTTGCCAAGGCGTCTGCTGCTTCGTTACCTTTTATCTCGACATGACCGGGTATCCAGTAAAGCGTAACTTCATTGTTTCTGTCCAATTCATTAAGTTTGTATAGGCATTCCCACACAAGTTTTGACTTAATGACTTAGGAGTCAAGTGCTCTGATAGCTGCTTAGCTATCTGACAGTATTGCTATGTCGCAGTTGCTATATCTTCTTTCGAGATTGAGTTGGATGCATCTATCTATAGCATATATTTCAGCTTGGAAGATACTGGCACTCTTGCCCATGGGTTCTGAATGTTTCGTCCTTGGCCCAAACACGCCTGCCCCTGTGTTTTTCTCAGTTCTCGAACCGTCTGTATACGACTTTATCGTGTGGTTGCCCAGTCCGTATACAGTGGATTCGTTGCTCCACTCTTTCTTGTTACTTAACTTTGTACTAAAGTTTTTCCAAAGTTAAGTTTGTTGAAACTGTCGTCCCTGGGGACTGCTAGAAGGGGAAGTTTTTTGAAAAGCGCATCGTATTCTCTCGAACCAACGCATTTCTCCCTTCTAATACTTTCTTTTGCCATTCTCAGCATCGTCCGCTGTGCATTTTGCTCCACTACAAGATGGAGTGGTCTTAGCTTCAGAAGTACTTCAATGGCTGCAGTTGGACATGTTCGCATGGCCCCAGTGATGCAAAGGCACGCACGTCTTTGCACTTTGGTGAGTGAGTGCCTCCCTCGTTGTGACTAGACAAATTCGCTTTGTCCGTGCTATTGCTTCATAAGTGATCATTGGTCTCACAATGGCAATATACATCCCTCTAAGGATGCTTGGACTAAACTCCCAAGACTTACCCGGCTTCTGTATATCATTAAAGCACGGGTAGCCCTTTTGGATATCTCCTCTGGGTGTTTCTTCCACAAGAGTTTACTATCTAGGTGTAGTCCTAGATACTTCACTTCCTTTACCAGTGTCAGTATCGTGCCCGACAGTCGGATTGGCTTCAGTTCAAGTTTTCTCTTGCTCGTGAACGGTACTATTGTGGTTTTAGCCAGGTTTATATTGAGCCCAGCCATGCTGCACCACTCTTGGGGTACTATAATATCAAATAGGGTTTCCTCAAATTTCCCCCTGGGAATCAGTACAATGTCATCAGCATAAGCTTGACAATCAATTCCAAGGTTTGTTAATTTTCCAAGAAGCTCATTCACAACAAGACTCCACATTAGCGGAGATAACACTCCTTCTTGTGGGCATCCTCTTGTTGTGTTTACCTTAATATTTCTACGTGATTTGTGAGTTTCTACTGATCTTGTTCTCAGCAACTCATACATCCACTTAGATACTATTATGCTAACTCCCTTTATGTCAAGGGTTCGTTTAATAGCTTCATGCGAAGTGTTATCAAATGCCCCTTCGATGTCTAGGAAGGCGCAGATTACTATCTCTCTTGTTTCGAGAGCTCTTTGGGTGGTTTCCGTCAGCTGATAAAGAGCCGTCTAAGTGGATCTGCCCGCTCTGTATGCATGCTGACGATAATGCAGTGGGGATGTATTGAGTACATCCTCTCTTAGGTGGTTATCCACAGCTTTCTCCATTGTTTCCAGAAGAAACGACGATAGGCTGATCGGTCTGTATGACTTAAGCTGTGTTAGGTCTTTGTTCCCCATTTTTGGTATAAACACAACTTTCGCCCGTCTCCACTGGTTTGGAATATATCCCAATACAAGACTGCTTTTCGTTATTTTGACCAGGTGTGGTAGTAGTCTTTCTTGCCCCCTTTGCAACAGTGCTGGTATAATACCATCTACACCTAGTGACTTGAAGGGATGGAAGGAGCTAATTGCCCACTAGAATCTCCTCTGGAACAGATAGCCCCTGCAATCTCCCAATCTGGCATCCGAAGTCTGGTCGTGTTGGTCATGCTCCCATCACAGGTGTTCTGCGAACTTCCGGGAAAGTGAGTTTCTAAGAGCAGTAATGATCTTAGTTCTTCATCTTCAGTTAAACTGCTATCTAATTCTTTAACGGATGTTGGCATTCCCCCCCGATTTTGCAAGGGCTATAAGTAACTTAGCTGCAGCAGGAGTGCTGTTTATTGTCTCGCAGAACTTTCTGAAGCTTTCTTTTTTCGCCCTTCTTAGCTCTTTGTTGTAATTTGTAAGTGCCGCCCTATTGCTTAGCCAATCTCCATTACGCTTTGCCCTGTTAACCCTTTCGGTATTTTGTTGCCATATGGCAACATTGATACTTAAAGCGCGCATTTTCTCTATGAGTTTTTTTTTTTTTCGTTTTTGTCCTTTTCCCAATACCTTGCGATATACCATATATATGTTCAATCACTTGAGTCAAAAAAATGGTTGCTGTTTGCCGCCAATATGCTCTTAGGTCTTGTGCAATAAAGGTCTGCGATTGTGTGAACATTTTGAGAAAGCAGGAATTTTTATTTTTTATTTTGTATTTAGATGATCATCAAATACATTTGAGTTTTCGAATACAATTTGAAGACGCTAAAAAAATATTGCCTATAAGTTGAGTTAGATCGAATTTTTCATTTATTTCGTTACTATTTCAGATAGTTGTTGCCATATGGCAACGATCCCAAAAACCACTTTAGAACCGATACTAAGCAAAGATTCTTTTTCAATGTTGTTACTAGCAGCCCCAGTAACAACAAAAAGGAGAAAATATATGATTTACCCTTTCAACAAAAAAGACGTACCGAAAGTGTTAAACGACTTGCGTGTATCAGAACGTAACTTTAATAGATTGCTGTTCCACTATGGCAATCTCTCCCACCCTTTCTATTGCTTATGGGACAGCTCGATTCGAACACGTCTGTAATTGCGGTACTAATGCCCTCTACCGCGTTTTCTAACTGTAGATAGTGTGCTGGAGCCCTCCTATGATCGATATGCTCCAGATTACTGTCTAGGATTTCTTTGAAGAGCTCCCAATTCGTTTTTCTTGGGTTTCTGACGGGATTTCTTATGATACATGCACTATCTAAATCAAACACAATAATTCTATGGTCAGATAATGACGGCTGATCTGATACTTTGCAGTTTCTGGCTAATCTACTGATGCTCGGGCTACCCAGCGTGAGGTCAAGAACTTCATTTCTAACTCTAGTAACAAAGGTTGGGGTATTCCCTACATTATATATATCAAGGGATGAACAAAGAATGAATTCTAGTAAAGACTCACCGCTAGTATTGGTGTCGGTGCTCCCCCATATAGCATTGGGAGCATTGGCTTCACATCCAATCAGCAGCGGCATTTGGAGCTCATTACAGTGCTCCACTAGGCGCTGCAGTTCTGTTGGGACAGCTGGTTCATCCCCAGCACAGTATTGACAAGCGATGATGATGGTGCGGTGTACTCCGTCAATGTTCAAAGAAACCTGCAATGGCACCAAGTTCGCGTCGCAAATTATGAAAGTAGGGGAAAGTCAATTTTGTTATCAATAAGGATACATGCCCTTGGACTGGTCACCCTTATACTACGGAGCGTGGTTATGTGCGGGCGGTAAACCAATGCCCTAGAAAGCCACCCTGGAAAAAAATAAAAAAATAAAATCGGAAAATAAACAAATTTATGTACATCCGCCATCAATATACATAAGTCAGAATCCATTTGACTTTTTATTTCTCATTCCTTTTGTGCTTCGTTCGTGTTTGTCATTTTGTCCTTGTTTGTTTGTCTAGCTGTACCGCGCACGCCGTGTATTAGCTTCACTGTGCAGTAAATCGATAGTTAATATCAATTGTTGGTTTTAGTGGATGTGATAGTTATGTGTTTTATTATTGTTATTTTATTGTCATCATTATTGGGATGATTATTATTATTATCAGCATTATTATTATTATTTTTATTACTGCCTGATAGATGTTATAGTTTACAATAGTTATGTTTGAATAAACGTAATAGGCTATCGACTAGTGAAAGGAAATCGATAGGGGAGTTTGGGAAAGGAGAAAGTCTTCCACACTATCCTTCCAGTTCCGAAGAAAAGGGAACGAGACAAACTATTTTAGAAGAGAAGAGACAAACAAGACAGAGAAAGACTAGAGAATTAAAAAAAAAAGAATAATGACGAGAACAAAGAAAATGGAGTGAGACAAAAGGAGTACATAGAGAAAAGCCAAAGCGAAATTAGGCCAGAGAGCATCGGCCACATATACCTGACCTACATATCATCTTTCTCGTATATAGCGAGCGGTCGATTATCGAATTATCAATTTAGAGAAAACCTCGATCCGACCCGCGCAAGCGTGTCGAAACTGCGTAATCTTTGGGGATCCGTCAAGCTTAAATTCATTTTTTTATATGTAGGCTCTGAGAGACCGAGTGTGCCTTATGGCAACTCATGCCTCAGTCTTTGGGTGGAGCACCTATTAGGACCGGTGTAACGGACAGTGGACGGTGGCAAGTACCGTCACGTACATATACATACATTGAATATATGTACATATATATATATATATATATATATATATATATAAGCTATGACACCGAGATAATTGCGTCATCCCAACTACCAGGACGAGTGGCCTACGTGACCAACGGAAAGCAATCTGCACATGACACCACACAGGATGCACATGGCACTACACCAAGCCAAACCATTCTAAAAATAGGACCAGTGGCCTACGTGAGTAGAGGGTTTAGGTAAGTTCTGGCGCTGGTGCTATGAGGTGCTATGTGTTAGAGTGAGAGCCCTTGAGGTGCTATTCGGTGCTATGTGTTAGAGTGAGAGCCCTTGAGTGAGGTGCTATGGGAGAAGCTGAGGTGCTATGTGAGTGAGGTGCTATGGGAGGAGCTATTCGCTGCAATGGGAGGAGCTATTCGGTGCTATTTGATGGAATCATCATCGGAGCGAGGTGTCATATTTCAAGTTTGTTTATTTTTTTTTCTTTGGACTGAGATCTGAATTTGGGAACGAGGAAATATGTGTGTGTGTGTGTGTGATTGGTTTGGCTGATTCCACGAATTGATTTTAGAGGAATTGTGAACACGTTCAATCATGTCTATGAATTCGATTTGGAATTTCACAATGATTTATGTTTATGAAGTTGGAGAAGGGAATCAGCAAATGGTTTGATTGGGGAGGGAGAATCGATCGATCGATTCCTGGAATTGAGTTTCGGATCCTATAGAGAGGAGATGTGAACACGTTCAATCATGTCTATGAATTGTGTTGGAAACGGCCGGCGGCCAGATGTTCGATTTGTAATTTCACAATGATTTCCTGGCAAAAGGTATGATGAGTCATCAAGTTGTATACCATCTGAATGTATGTGAGAGAGAATGGAATTCATTGAAAGCGGATTGGATGTTTCTGAAATTCGACTGGGGATGACGTGTATAAAAGAGCGAGCATTAGCCACATCAATCACAGTTATTAACCGAATTTCCGCGAAGCCACAACTAAAAGCAAAAAAAAATAAAAAATGTATCTATGGCTATATTCACAAGAAGGGACAATTTGAATCGCCATAAAAGAGTTAGTCACACAATTAGCCCTTCTTTATTGCCAACAACATCATCAGAAGCTCAAAAGAGAGTCTTTTCTACAAACCACTCCATCCAAGTGCAAGTTATGAATAAAAAATCAAAACCAACCGTCTTTAAACGGTGTTTAGTGTGCGGAGAGGACATCGAAAAAAATAAATGGCCGCAGCATGAGCGGAAAAATAGCCACAAAGAAAAATCAAAATGTGTGCTTAAAGACAATGTGTCCTATATAAATAGCGCATTAAACAATAGGTTGAAAAGCTATTTTATTAAAAACAATGATGAATCAATTCTGGATGTGAAGATTCTATTTGAACAAAATTTACCCGTGATTACCGAATTGATTCAAAGTGAACTCAGTGTGTTAAAGGGACTCAAATTCAATCTGGAATTGTTTTGCGAGTATGTAAAAAACATCGATGACAATGATGACGACAACATGATCATCGATGTTAAGAGTATGCAAACAAAGATGAGCGCAATTCTGGATGTAGATGAGTTGCCAACAATACTAAAGGCAATGGCTGACAACATCAAAGTGAAATTGGAAGAGTTTCAAGAGAAAGACAGTGGTTGGACACTAATTTCATTTCTAAGGATTGAAATTAACATTAATAAGTATCAACCTATTCGAGGCTCTTCATATTTCGAATTGCCATCTGTGATCAAGAACAAGAAGGCATGCATTCATGTCCGAAATACAGATGAGTACTGCTTCAAATGGGCCATTATCTCAGCTCTGAACGAAAAAATCACAATCAATCGTGAGAGACCATCAACATATAATATCAATGATATAACTAGTGAAATAATTGTGGTGAATGACCGATCTATAAACTTTAGTGATTTGGAATTCCCTACAACCGTTAAAGACATGAAAATTTTTGAAAACAATAATTCGGAGATATGTGTTAATGTGTTCGGATATGAATTAAGCCCCAGTTTTAAAATCATTGGTCCATTCTATCATACTGGTGCGGAGAAATGGTCCATATAAATTTGTTGTATTGCGAAAACAACGATGGAAGAACCCATTATGTATACATCAAGAATATTTTTCGATTAAAAAAAAGTCAAGTAACAAAGAAAGAAATCCAAATGCATCTATGTAACGGCTGTTTGAAGCGATTTTCAAGTGCGAGTAAACTGAAAAACCATAAGCCAGAATGTTGCAAATTAGTTACATTAATGCCAGAGGAAGACAAAAAGTTCCTCAAATTTGAGAAATATGAACGGATGCAGCAAGTTCCCTTTGTTGTGTATGCTGATTTTGAATCGATACTGGAGCCAATAAAACATTGCACACCAAATCCAGAGATTTCATCCACAACAGATGTGCAACAACATAAGCCTTGTGCCGGATCATATCTAATCAAAACTTCATTTGATGAGCAGCACAATAAACACAAAACATTTTTCGGTAAGTAACACTAAAACCAATATGTTAAATTCATAGATGTGCTAATTATTTATTTTTTTCTCAGGAGAGAATTCACCAGAAGAACTTTTAACAACCTTGGTGAATGATTTGACTCAGCTCTACAAGGAAGTCTTAATGAAGCCGAAAACGATAAATGCCCTAACCCAACTGGAATCCTACATTCAAGAAACAGCTCCTAATTGTTCAATTTGTAAGGAAAAGTTTAACGAAAATGAATTGAGGGTTAGGGATCACTGTCATTTCACTGGCGCATATAGAGGACCTGCACACTCACAGTGCAATCTAAAATTTCACATTCCCAAACTTTTCGGGCTATGATTGCCATTTGTTTGTCAAGAGTCTTGCTCAGATGAACGGTGACATAACCATAATTCCTTTGAACAAGGAAAAGTATATTTCATTGTCTTTCCGTATACAATTAGATCAAAACAATACATTTGAAATGAGATTTTTAGACTCAAATAGATTTCTTCAAGCAAGCATTCAAGCTTACAAATAATTTATCCATTGATGCCATGATTATTACGAAAGAATTTTTCCAAAATGATAATTCGTTTGAATTAATGATTAGGAAGGGAGTATTTCCATATGATTATTTAGATTAGTGGAAACGTTTTGACGAATGCTCTCTTCCAACAATCGACAAATTCTTTAATAAAATGACGGCAAAAGAATGTCAGGTGGGCGCCGTGGCGTAAGTGGTTAGTGTGTCGGATCACTACGCATGAGGTTCCAAGTTCGAATCCCAGACAATACCAAAAAGTTTTTTCACGGTCCCACCTCTCGCGAGCGTCTGACAAACATCCGAGAGTATTGTTGCTTCTCAAATCGCCGTTCGGATTCGGCATTAAACTGTAGGTCCCTTCCATTCGTGTGAAAAATATAACACACACAACATGAGTGGTTGCGAGGAGCTAGGCGCTGGCACTTTAAAGAGCTGTTGCGCCAAATATTTGTTTTTTGTAAAAGAATATCAGGAAGAAGATTATAATCATGCCATCAAAGTGTGGAATCACTTCAAATGTAACACCTTAAAAGATTATTTGCTATTATATCTACAAAGCGAGGTCTTATTTCGTTTGTATTTCGATTTATCAATTAGATCCATGTCATTATTACACTGCTCCAGGCTTATCCTGGGATGTTATGCTTAAAATCACCAAAATTAACTTGGAGCTTTTGACCGACATAGATATGTATAATTTCTTTAAAAATTGTATAAGAGGAGGCCTTTTTCAATGTAGTCATAGACATGCGCAAGCAAACAATAAATACATTACAAACTATGATCCAAATAGATTAAGTGAATATCTAATGTATTTCGATGCTAATAACTTGTACGGTTGGGCAATGTCACGTAATCTCCCACACGGTAATTTTACCTGGGAAGATCCAGAGATCTATACAAATGAATATATCGCCAATTTAAAAGACTCCAATGTTGGATATGTTTTCGAAGTAGACTTAACTTATCCAACATCTCTTCACGATATTCATAATGATCTCCCATTTTGCCCAGAAAACACAATTACTCCGGGGAGTAAATTTCCTAAATTGACAGCCAATCTGAATTCTAAAAATAAATATGTTATTCACTTAATGAATTTGAAACAATGCATTGATAATGGCCTTATTTTAACCAAAGTCCATAGAGTTTTAAAATTTAGTCAATCTAATTGGTTAGATAAATATATTTCATTGAATACCGAACACAGAAAAAATGCTAGCAATGAGTTCGAAAAAGATTTCTTTAAGCTCATGAACAATAGTGTATACGGAAAGACAATGGAAAATGTTGAAAAGCGATGCGACGTAAGAATCGTCATAAGTTGGGAAAATGAGGGGAGACGATTTGGTTGTCGAAGCTTAATCGCTAATCTAAATTTTCATAGTCGCACCATATTTACACCAAATATGTGCGCCATTGAAATGAAAAAAGGCCAATTAGAACTTAATAAACCCATGTATCTCGGCTTCACCGTACTAGAGTTATCCAAATGGCTCATGTATGATTCTCATTATGATTATATGAAGCCTAAATTTAATAGCTCAATTAGGTTAAACTACATGGATACAGACTCTTTTATATACTCAATCGTTACCAATGATTTCTATGCTGATATCTATGATGATGTTATCAATTCAAACAAATCTAGATTTGACACATCTGAGTATCCTATAGACAATCCACACAATTTTCCGCAAAGAAATGGCAAAGTGCTTGGTCTTTTCAAAGACGAGGTTAATTGTCAGAAGATATCGGAGCTTATAGGACTCAGAGCAAAAATGTATTCCTTCAGCATAGATAACGGCAGGGTTACAAAAAAAGCGAAAGGTATAAAAAAGTCTGTAACTAATAACTTAGATATAAGACATTATCGAGAATGCTTAATTAAGAAACAACTTATTTATAAGCCTATGTATATATTTAGAAGTAAGTTGCACAATATTTATACACAGCACATAAACAAATTAGCTTTACTAAACGGTATATTTGTAGTGATGGTATTAGCACCCTAGCTTGGGGCCATCACAAAATACCAATAGATTAAGTAATTTTAATTTGTAAATAAAAAAGAAAAAAGAAAAAAATTGTTTTTTATTTTTATTAACTTCACAAACCACTTTGCAGAGCGCAGCATTTGTTGTGATATAAACATTTCTATTCCTTGGGATAGAGAGACATAGATGGCATCGCGGAATATTTCATGTTGGGATCGAGGGGTCATATTTCTGAGATTAATTCGTTTGCCGAATTGGATTGTTGGGAGCGAGGTGTCATATTTCAGAACTTGATTTGATTGCCGAGTTGGATTGTTGGGAGCGAGGTGTCATATTTCAGAGCTTGATTTGATTGTCGAATTGGAATCCATAGATGGTCTATTGATATGACTGTTTGTTTATATTTCCAACGATCTGGACTTCTTCTTCTTAGAGAAAAAAAAACATTGATTAGTGTCGATGCTGCAAATGATTGTTTATTTATGATGCTGGACCAAGAATCAGACCCAACAATTTGGTGATCGTCAATTATGAATCAATTGTTTATTATTTTCTTTCCAACATATTAGATTATAGAATACAGCGTTTGATATAGAAACTTCGCCATCTCCTTCAATAGAAATTTGTATAAATACACTAGGAACTTAGATGGGATAATTCAGTCATCACCAGCAAACAAAAGACCAGTGGATGGACTCATCCACTTTTTGAACGACTTCGAGCGCTTCGAAGAATTTTCGGAGACCACTGCGCTGGCTTGGTGCTACACCAAGCTGTTTTTCGAAGGCGGACGGCTGAGGCAGGGGCAGGCGGCTGTGCACCTAGCCCTCGGATTGCGGTGTGCAGCTCTCTCGATGGGGTACGGGGAGGAGGAAGTACCCCAGATGTGCGAATTCTCGCAAGCACTGATAGGAATTCAACCATGAATTCCTATTATAGTTATAAAATAAAAAAAAATGAAAATTATATCGTAAAAAAAATATTAAAAATTGTTTCATTTATTTAGCTTGCTTAATTTTTCTGCAAACTTCATCGGGAAGAAAACATTCTTTTACTTCCAATTTCAGCACAGGAGAAAAATAAATAAAAAGATTCAAATCATCTTTTAACTATTTGTGTTTTATTTTTTTTTTTCTTTTATAAGATTTATTTAGATTTAAGAAAGAAAAAAAAAGTGTTTTATTTTACTGACTTCCAATTAAAAATTTTTCTAGCAGGCAAACATTTTGCAGTGCACAACATTTACTGTGGTATACGCATTTCTTTTCCTTGGGATAGAGACGTTTCAATTCTTTTAAAGCCGGGCAGCCGATTTCTTCGATATTCATTAGTTCGACATCTTCATCCTGAAGTAATTCTTTCAGCCATTGGACTTTTTCAAAGCCCTTAACATAAACAATAGTATCTTTGATATTTTCTCGGGGGTATTTCCTAACATTGTGAAATTCGGTGAATCCTCCATCCCAGGCTAATCCATGATGATTTTGATGCAACCATCGAGCTTGTCTTCTTAATGCTGGTGATAATTGATTAAAGCTGAATGGTGGCTTTACAAGGAAATGTTTATGTTGACCATTGCGTAGTATTGCTATTTCTTTTGCAATGAACTTGTTGTGGGCCCCTTTAAATCCTTGGATGTCAATAACAAAGAACATTTTAGCTTATGTTTATGTGCAAGTGTGTTATCTCGGCGAAGATCTTCAGGCAACTGCCAACGATTACATTTCTCGGGAAACTATTTGAGTCAATGGGTTATAGTTCACAAGGCGATCGTGCAACATCAAACAATATGCAGACGTATTGGGGGGGAATTATTTTTGCTGTTTTGATTTCAATGCGAATATCAACTGGGCCATTTTTAATTATTTCGCTTTGATGTCTGCGATCTATTAAGAAAATTGTCGCTGTTGGATTTTCTTTCAGTACGTTACGTTTGTTGGTTTGCAGAGCAAGGATAATGTAGCGAGACTTTTCCATTTGAGAGGTTGTCTTCACATTCCATATATGATGATTGGTACTAGGTAATGCTGGATATTCATATAGGTCCCAGTTTCGGAAGGCAATTTTCATAGTTTGACCATTATTTATGGGTTTGTAGAGTTGCAATTTGTAAGAATCGGCCAGTGTGATATGAGGAATTTTCCACTGTACTTTAAGCAATTTTATCTTTGCTTTTTCATCCTCGTCTGCAATTAATGAATTTTCATCTGTGCGTGAGCGTGTTAGAATCAAATCATGACGCCCATTTGGTATCATTCTCTTGTAGTCTTCCGCAAATCCCAGTACTTTATTAAGGGGTATGCAAAAATTAAAGTATAAGCCATCCAAATTGATTGAAGAATTGGGAGACCAAGAAGCATTCAACATCATATCGCTTTCATTTTTGTTTAAAGAAATATAGTTTTTAATAGTTGATGTGATGCCAACATTACGATTGCTATCAATTTCTGAACCATTTAATTCATAGCGAATTTCATCGAATAAGAAAGCTATTTCATTATTTACAAGTTTTGTTTTCGCAGCTGCTGATCCATCATTTTTCTATACAGTGCCCTCAATATAAATATAACTTTCAGAAGGGAGAATATTAAGATTTTGATGTTGGACGCAAATCTGAATGATATCATTTTTCTCGAAATTATTCAAATACGGTGGTGAGTATGTGTGATATTCCAATTTTGAGATAGTCTCCTCAAACGCTGGTTCTTCGAAAATATTCAACATGTCGTTGTCTTGTGAGCGTTTTGATTTAATTTTTCAATCTGTAGCCCAGTGATAGTAGAAATTGTTGATTTTGTGGAGCAAGTTTTGATGTTCTCCCCTCGGAGGTTGATTGTGTACTGATAGAGCTACTAGCGGCAACTGCTCTTTTATACTTTGCGGGGTAAGACGAACTGTCATATATAATCATGGCTGAGGTTTAAGATGTAATCGAGCTGTTACGGTTTCACCTCGAAAGTTTATTAGATTTTCGTCTTGGTCCAGGAGATTCAATGTTATAGAACTTATCCTCTTGGAGTTCACCGGTAAATAGATGACATTGCGAGGAACCTCGACTATTTTATACCCTGGGCTAACGTTGACCGAAAATTCATGTAGTATATGAGCAGGTCGATTGTTGATATACATTTCATCAATTAAATTACATTCAATTCGAACGATATTCACTCTATTTATGTTGACGTACAGATCCGATTCATGTAACTTGTTTGCAGCTAGCTTTTTCTTGCTGAACCCCAATAGTGATCCAATCGAGTTTGGTTGTGAGAAATCAATCTCTATGCTACTATAAATTTCACATTTTAATGCGTTATTATTTGCTTTGATCTTAATTGATATTTCATTGGATTTATCCTTATTATGGAGATTGATAGCCTCCTGAATGCAGTTATTTATGTCTTCAATCTCATAGGAACCAATTGGAAATGTTATTACGGCATCACCAAAATGAAATAAATTATTAAAAACATCCACATTTGGTATAGAATTATAGGTCTGGAAGTCAACCAAGCCGCATACGTAACCAGGATTTAGGATAATTGGAGGAAAATACTCTGTAGTGAGAGTAGATTGGTTTCCGCTTAATGTAAGTGTTATCGACATCGCTGTTGGAACACAAATGAAACACATTTTTTGATTTTGCTCTATTTATTTCTCATTTTCAGTGATTAGAAACTTCAAGCATAGATGACCACATATAAATGTATTATAATTTTGACAATTATTATAATTATACTGAATATTTTCACCCAGATATCTTACAATTTCTAGAGGTGGTCTTAAATTACCAAAACTATCGAAATATTTTACAAAGATTTTTTATGTTTTATATATGCTACCCAGTGTGTTCCGGGACCACTCTCATTGTCCAAGTTAATTACACCACATTCTTTGTCAAATGACCTTCTGGGCAATTTATCTCTCATGTAAATACCACGAAAATTAGGTATATGGATTTTTCCAAATTTCATAATATCAATATTGGTGAGAGGACGATTGGGTAGCAATTCCATTAGTTTTTTGTGCTCGTGGGCTGTGGTTTTAGAAAAAGTCCGAATCCTTTCTTATGGGGTTGCAAATAAAGTCCCTTGCCTTGCTTGATTTTTATTCGCTCGACGGCTTGATTGTGACGTCTACTCTCCTCCAACTATTGCTTGGCTACCTTTGAAGCATTTATAGTTTTAACAACGCCCGCAGCTCCTCCAGTTAGAGCACCAATTGCTGATAGCGCTGCCATGATAGGTGCCAGTGGCAAGAAACCGCCAATTTTGGGTATTGGTATTACTCGAGGAATTCCAATGTTCTTTCGTTTGTTTTTAATGATCTTTTTAGCTGCACGTAAAGCGGTTATTGCAATAGACTTTGGATCATCGTTTATTGTTTTCTTTATGGCATTTTTGGCCTCCATAATGGCTTTTTTAAATAAATTATTTTTCTTACGCTTGATGCGTCGATTTTTTTTCCCCGGTTTAGATAGGCAACCCATACCGAGTTTTGTTTTAGCCTTCATCATATTCGTAACCAATAGACTATTTAATTTCTCTGGTATTGATGAGTCTTTCGCTTTAACCCTCAGCCAGGCCTTTTCAGTTAGAATTTTATCGACTATATATCGATCGAGCAGGTTTTTATTATTAGCATATGCAATGTCGTGTTCACGACAAGCTTCATCCAATGGATAAATTCCTTGATCTCCTCTAGCCAGACGTTTTTTCAATTTAGTTCCAGGCCCACAGAAATTATATGAGGGAAGATGTAATTCAATTGACAACTTGTTGATTAAGGAATTTACTAATCCACGCCCTTTGGCTGATCGTTTATAACTGAGCGGTTTCACTTTATGATCAATCATTTATATAACCTTCTTATTGCATGGACAGAGCAATTCTGAATTCCCTGACTATAAAATACCTTCTTTTATAGTGATTGGGTTCATTCGACGTTAGTATGTGGTTCAATAAACAACTAGACTGTATTAAAGTGCAGAACTTTGATACAAAAATTGTCGAGAAGAAAAAGAAGAAACATGGTGCATTATTTCCAGATAGTATTCGAGGAATAATTGTGGGTCCATCAAATTGTGGAAAAAAAATGTCATGTTAAGCATTCTCCTCGATGCTAATGGTTTGAAATTTCAAAACCTTTACATATACTCAAAGTCTTTGCATCAACCAAAGTATGCATACTTGAGAAAGCTAATAAAGACAATCAAGGGAATGGAGTACAACGAATTTTCAAATAATTGTGAAATTATTGAGCCTTCAAAAGCAAAACGAAATTCTATATTCATACTTGATGATGTGGCGTGCGCTAAACAAAACAACATTCGGGAATATTTTTGCATGGGTCGACATAACGATGTGGATAGCTTCTACTTGTGCCAGTCGTATACGCATATACCGAAACATTTGTTACGAGACAATGCAAGCTATATAATTATTTTCAAGCAGGATGAACTTAATCTGAAGCATATATACAATGATCATATAAATTCCGATATGACATTCAATCAGTTCAGAGAATTGTGCGCAAAATGCTGGAAAGATGCATATGGATTCTTGGTTATTAACAAGGATTGCAATATAGAAAAAGGGCGCTATAATAAATCATTTAAGGAAACTGTAACTATATAAAGAGCTCAGTCATCAATCAACTTTGGAATCGAGC
Organism: Brachypalpus laphriformis; assembly: GCA_945910035.1. Taxonomy (NCBI): domain Eukaryota; kingdom Metazoa; phylum Arthropoda; class Insecta; order Diptera; family Syrphidae; genus Brachypalpus; species Brachypalpus laphriformis. Next base: position 223,148,997 of record OX246753.1, on the reverse strand, counting down.
GGTCGCAACTGTCCAGTTTAATACTGCCCTGTTTGATACTGCCCTGTTTAATACTGCCCAGTTTAATACTGCCCTGTTTGATACTGCCCAGTTTGATACTGCCCAGTTTGATACTACCCAGTTTGATACTGCCCAGTTTGATACTACCCAGTTTGATACTGCCCAGTTCGATACTGCCCAGTTTAATACTACCCAGCTCGATACAGCCCAGTTTGGAGCCGACATAATTCTCAAATATGGAACTCAATGAAGATTTACTTAAAGAACTTATAAAAACTAAAAATATTTTAAAGAGAAAATATAGGCTTCTCAAAAGTGGACAAATTATGGAGGAGACGGGAATTGAAAAAACATTTAAACCCATAGTTGAACCCTTAAAAGAAATCGCCAAAAATGTTAAACGTCGAAATACAGCCGAGAATGATTTAATAGCAAAAGTAAAGACTCGAAGAAAGTTGCAATTCCAAAGTCCTCCTCCAGAAGAAGAAGAAGAAGAAGAAAAACATATTGATTCTTCAGAATCAATCATTCAGCCAGTGAGGACGACGGCGATGACCACGGTTGATAGAGATGTTTCATTTAGAACTCCCGAAAATTTCGATGTTGCTAATCTTGAACAAAGTACTCCATATAAAACAACATGGTCATCGCCAGCAGAATCAGATTTGGATAACATCTATGGTCCATATTTCGATGTACAATCAAATTCAACAAAACTGGGCAGATCGAGCTTTGTAATTAATGAACAAAAGAACTTCGCTATTGATGGTGAAATCTTCCCCGGAACAGAGGGTCTTTATGAATTAATTTTTCGGAAAAAACCCAGAAAAGGACGATATACTATTAAAGATTTGGATGAATATCTTAAGATATTGCAAAAGACAAATGTGCACATGAAAAAATATGACGGCACCTCGCAAGTTAAGGCTAACAGAGGTCATAAGTATAAACATATTATTCGACCTTTACTACAAGGTCTAACGCCACCGCTGAAAGTCATAAAGAAAACTGGGAAAGGATACAACAATAATTTTAAAGATATGAGCTATTCTAATAATCTCGTCGAATATGTGTATTGGAATGATCCCAATGAGCTTGTTAATAGACTAAGACTTTTAATTGCATCGCAAAATGCTGGCAATAATAATCATCAAAATGAGATAAATTCAATTATAGAAGAGCTACGTGAAGCAAATATCATGTATCAAGACCGGTCCTAGCACGCATAAATCAAAAGCAAAATGAGTGTTGACAAGTTCGGAAGGAGTTTCAATCGGCTTCACAGCTCAACAACTGGTCCTCAAGGACCTCCTGGAGAAGGATTTAAACTATTGCCCAGTGGTGATTTTGATATGGAGGGAAAATGTCTAAATAATATTGGGACGCCAACATCATTGAAACAAGCTGTCAACAAGGAATACATGGATGATTGTATAGAATTTCAAATAGATCCATATATATTCTTCATCAGTATGTGGACAATACGATGGACGCTGTTCACACAGAAATCGCAAGGAGTTTAAAACTGCACTTAAACGGATACTTTGATGCTGATCATAAAGCATTGAATAATATTAAAGAACCAATTGATCATGATGATGTTGCAACAAAAAACTATACTGATAATCAAATTAATGAGCTATTTCATAGATGTCTTCTGGCCATGGACGCAAAACATGAAAAAAATGAAAAAATATTACGTGCATACATCGATGAACAAAATTTGAATGTACTTGAACTGTTGAATAAGTTTAGAAACTATTCTATCGATATACTTGAAAAATTTAAAGAGAGTAATGATCAGAAGCTAGAAGAGAGCAATGCGGAAGTTAATAAGAAAAGAGAGAATTATCCACCTATTTAAAAGAATCGCTCGAAGAGAATTCCCATCAGTATACGCCTGAAATTCAATCTAAAATCATCTCCAATATAAATACTGGTGCGGTTTTCAACGAAATTTTACAATTTTTAAAAATCAATCAACACACACTTCTTGAGGAGCATTACGAAGAAATCCTAAATTGTATTGCATTTCTAAGGAGATTTGAAAATGTGACGTCCACAGAGTCTTTTCACGGATTTCATTACACCAATTGGGTTTGTCTTCCAATACGTGTAAATTGGGTCCGGATACATGTGCTTGTTATTTGGTTGAAAATAAAATGTTTAGAATTAAGAAATTGATGTCTCTGTATAATAAACTACAAATAAAATAATAGAAATTATATAAAAGAACATGTTTTTTTGCTTTTGTATTCATTATTGTATACGATGAGTAAGCGCAATGTTGTTGAGGAATTGCATAAGCCCACTCGAAGACATTTCATCAGACGTCGAGTTGTTATTAAGGGACTCGATGACTTGTGGCAAGCAGATTTGGTGGAAATGATTCCATATAACAAGGAAAACAATATGCATAACTACTTGTTGACCGTAATTGACACCTTTTCAAAGTATGCGTGGGCTCTTCCTTTGAAGAATAAGACTGCATCCGCCACTACAGAAGCTATGAAATCAATTTTCAATAGTTCTCAGCGTATACCAAAAAATCTACAAACTGACGACGGCAAGGAGTTTTTTAATAGCAAATTCCAGGAATTGATGAGACTGTACAAGATTAATCATTATTCAACATATAGTACATTGGAAGCGTCAATTGTAGAACGATTTAAGTTAGCTCTTAAGTTTTAATGGCAATTACAAATGGCTATCGATTCTAAGGGGTTTGCTCCACGCATATAATAACTCTATACATAGAACGATAAAGATGCGGCCGATTGATGTGAATAAGAAAAATGCCAAAGATCTACTAGCATCGGCTTACAATCGTATTAAAATCGCCCAAAGGGGAAAATTTAAAGTTGGTGATCAAGTTCGAATAAGCAAGTTTAAACATGCCTTTGAGAAGGGTTACACACCCAATTGAACAACAGAAGTATTCGCAATAAGAAAAGTTAACAGGACTAATCCTGTTACATACTTACTGGAAGACTTTCAAGGGGAAACCCGTCAAAGGTTCATTCTACGAATTGGAACTACAAAAAACCAAACACACCGATGTATTTCTAGTGGAAAAAATGCTGAAAACTAGAGGTGATCAAGTATATGTAAAGTGGCTTGGATTCTCAAACGCTTATAATTCTTGGATAAATAAAAGCCAACTGTTGTGATTAAAGACTTTAGTTGAGAACACATAGCAGAACCCATAAAATCAAGAGCATGGAAATAGAAAAAGACTCAATCATAGAGTGCTGTGTCATAAAAACACTTGGAGTGGGCTATCTAGTTCATTTGCCCAATAATAAAGAAGGTCTATTAAATTGGATCAACTATCAAAGAAGAATATATAGACCATTTGCTGGCGAAAAAATGAAATGTAAAATTGTAAATGAGAAGAACGGATACATCGACCTGAATAATATTGAATAATAGTAAATAAAATGCATAGTTTTTTTTTAAAGATATATTCTTTTTAATACAATTTATTGTTGAAATGTTCAAAACATAATAATAAAACATTTATTTATTCAAAACATTTATTGTTTTTTTGTATATATATTTCAAAACATTTTTTTTTTGTTCAATAAAATATTTGGAAAGATTGTGAATATTGGATGTCTTCTGCTGTAGCTTCCTCAGCTGTTGGATGGAACTGCACTTCGTGGCTATTTCCAACTGCTTGCACTGCAACCATTTCAGCTGTTGATAGTTGCTTCAAAATGTCTTCAGCCGCCGTGTTGAATCGAATTCGTAGAAAAACTTTCCAATGCTCTAACTCTACGAGCACTCTTGGCCCGAATTTAGTTTGGCATTTTGTAGCCTTAATTTTTGGGAATCGTTTCTTTAACTCTAATGTCTTTAAAGGCAATAGAGTCTTGACTTTACCCAAATTGTTAAGAAATTCAATTGTATATATATAGGTAACTTGATTTGGATTGATTTGATTTGATTTGATTTGAATAAAACTGAGAGAGATGTTTTTAAAACTTCAAAATCTGTTTGATGACTGATGTTTAATGCCCCTAATGCTCGCTCTTTTATACATGTCATCCCACATCCAGTCCGTTTTCAATGAATTCCACTCTCTCTTTCACATACACACACACACACATATTCTGCTGGTTTCCAACACATCATCCCCACTCCAATATCTAATCCGCTTTCAATGAATTCCATTCTCTCTCACATACATTCAGATGGTATCCAACTTGATGACTCATCATACCTTTTGCCAGGAAATCATTGTGAAATTACAAATCGAACATCTGGCCGCCGGCCGTTTCCAACACAATTCATAGACATGATTGAACGTGTTCACATTTCCTCTCTATAGGATCCGAAACTCAATTCCAGGAATCGATCGATCGATTCTCCCCCCCCGATCAAACCATTTGCTGATTCCCTTCTCCAACTTCATAAACATAAATCATTGTGAAATTCCAAATCGAATTCATAGGCATGATTGAACATGTTCACAATTCCTCTAAAATCAATTCGTGGAATCAGCCAAACCAATAACACACACACACATTTCCTCGTTCCCAAATTCAGATCTCAGTCCAAAGACAAAAAATAAACAAACTTGAAATATGACACCTCGCTCCGATGATGATTCCCCCATTACAGCAAATAGCTCCTCACATAGCTCCTCAGCTCCTCAAGGGCTCTCACTCTAACACATAGTACCGAATAGCTCCTCCCATCACATAGCACCGAATAGCTCCTCCATTGCAGCGAATAGCTCCTCCCATAGCACCTCACTCAAGGGCTCTCACTCTAACACATAGCATCGAATAGCACCTCAAGGGCTCTCACTCTAACATATAGCACCTCATAGCACCAGCGCCAGAACCTACCTAAACCCTCTACTTACGTGACCAACGGAATGCAAACTACGCTCGACACCATACTGAATGCACATGACACCACACAGGATTCACATGGCAATACACCAAGCCAAGCCATTCTAAAAAGAGGACCAAGCTCAGCTCACAGAATGGAAACCGATGAGAAATAAAAGGAACCACATCATGAAACATACTTCACTTCGTTCACGCAATCTATCCAGTGACGCCGCTCATTAGCGTTAAGTCAGTTTTAAGTTAAATAGTTTAAGTGAAAATCTGTAGAAAAAAATAATAAAGATTTTTTTTGATACAATTTAATAAGAAAAATTTAGTTGGCGACCCCGCCAGGAGTGTAAAGTGAATTAGCTTTCGAATAAATAAACCTCCGCAGACCAAAGTAGATAGAATAAGTCATTTAAAACGCATCTATAAAATATATTGAATAAAGCCTAGAAAATTGAGAATAAAACAAAGTATCACTAGCTTTGCACTCAATAAACGCCCTTACGGCACAATTGCAAACACTCTCGACTCAGAATACTCGTCTTTTCGAATTGGTACAAACACTTAATGCTCGAAACACAGAGCCAACTTCAAGAATAACCACCTTAGATTCAAGTAACCTAGAAGTAACAAACAAGCTAGCGAACGTAACTAGTACAGATCCAGTGGTAACTGCATGTAAAGAACAGGAAATCAGCGTGCATATAGTAGACAGCCAAAGCTTAGATTTAATTAAATCAGTACCTGAATTCAAAGGAAAACACTCAGAATATATTTCCTGGCCACAATCTGCTACTACAGCTATGAGGCGATATGCTCAAGTCTCGGATAGATACTTTACCGCTCTTTGCATACTAAGGAACAAAATCACTAATGAAGCAAATCATACTCTGGCGCAGTTTGGTACAGTCCTACACTTGGACGCCATACTAACAAGACTAAGCTCAACATACACTGACAAACGACCAACCCATATACTTGAAAGTGAACCGAACAATTTGAGGTAAGGACCTATGTCATTGCATGAATTCTATAATCAAGTAAATGCAAAATTAACGCTGTTAGTGAACAAAACACTAATAAAGCACGGTAACGATACCGAACTGACAAACCAACTAACCTCAGACCACTGTGAACGAACTCTTCGAATTTTCATCAATGGCCTGAACGGTCATTTATCTAACACGATATTTGCTCTAAGTCCAGTAGATTTACCGAACGCTCTCGCCAAAGCGGAGGAATTAGAAATAAACAAGAACCAAGTAAGGGAAATCAGAAGTAAAGACACGCCCAAAACCCATAAGCACAAAGTTCACAAGATAAGCAATCAGGTTAGAAACCCTCATTACCAACAGAACTACAAACACAACAACTTCCATAATAACAATCAACCTGAACGTATGGAACTAGGTAGTGCAGCGAATAGAAAACTAACTAAAGAAGACTGGAATAGGTTCAGAAATAACTACCCAAGGCAACAGCATAATCCCTTTGGGCAACCGGACAAAAACCCTCGTGACGAGCAAAGACCAGAGAAACTCAATCAGATCTTTATAGGAATTACGGAGAACTTCCCCACATATCACGCAAAATAAATGATAAAAGAATTAAAATACTAATTGATACTGGAGCGACTTGCAATTACTGTCGTCCAGGGGTATTTCATAGTCCTCAGGACTTGAAACAAAAGAAATTCGCCACCACAATAAACGGTAGCACTCCAATAACATCATATCACAATGTACAAATTTTAAATAGGATAACTCGCTTTTACATAATAAAGAATTTGGAATATGATGCTCTGATAGGATCTAGACTATTAACCCTATCACATGCTATAGTAAACCTTGATAACCAAACCCTTAGCTACGGTGACGACCAAGAAAGGCTCTTTTCCATTTCCCAGCGTAACAACGAACCCGAAGCATTCGCACCGAACCCACATGCTCATAAACAAAAACAAGCACCGAACACTTGCGAAGACATAATATCCGGAGCACCGCACACTCACGGAGAAAACGATTAACGCTCTGAAAGAAGAGATTAAAGATTTAATACATCTAATGCACAGTGGCATCAATGTAACATTGTCATTTCGTACCGACGTACAGGTAGAAATAGATACAATCACAGACAAACCAGTATGGTCTAAACAGTATCCATATCCACTATCCGCTAACGATTTCGAAAATAACGAAGTACGAATACTATTGGATAATGGGGTACTTCAAAAATCCAAATCGGCGTACAATAGTCCCATTTTGGTAGTTCCAAAGAAACGAACCAACGAAGATGGTTCACCCAAGCATAGGATGGTAATAGACTTCAAAAAATGAAACGAATCCACTCGTTCAGATAAATATCCTATCCCTGACACAAACGTCATTCTCTCCAATCTGGGCAAAGCAAAAATTTTCTCAACTCTGGATCTTGAATCAGGATTCCACTAAATCCTCATGAAGAAACCAGATGTCGAGAAAACCGCATTCTCTGTCAACAACGGGAAATACGAGTTTCTCAGACTCCCCTTTGGACTCAAGAACGCGCCAGGCCAATTCCAGAGAGCAATGGACGACATCCTTAGAGATTTTGTAGGGAAATTTTGTCACATTTACATCGACGACATAATAATCTATTCCAACTCGCTCGATAAACATACTGAACATTTAAAGGAAGCCAACATGAAGATTTCCCTGGAAAAATCAAATTTCTACGTGAAGGAAGTTCAATTTATGGGTTACATCATAGGGAAAAATATCAAAAAACCAATCCCGAGAAAGTTAGCACAATTAAAAACTACCCTCCTCCACGAACCCTGAGACAACTTAGATCATTTTTGGGAATGATATGGTACTATCGGAAAACTATACGAAATTTTGCCAAACTAGCCAAACCCCTTACGTCACTTCTTCAGAGCCAAGACGGAACAGGGCAAGTCTCAACCCATGTTGCAAAGAAAACACCCATTGTACTTAACGAAGAAGCCACTGAAGCATTCAACTCACTGAAAAATCATTTAGTAATCGAAACCGAGTTGAATCAACCAGATTTTAGTAAGAAATTCATTCTTACAACCGACGCTTCGGACGTTGCCATAGGAGCAGTCCTGACACAGGAAGGGAAACCTATAAACTTTATTTCTAAAACATTAACAGGCACGGAACGAAACTACGCTGCTAATGAAAAAGAATTATACGCAATAGTCTATTCACTAAAAAATTTGAGAAATTATCTTTACGGCGTAAAAGTTTGGAAATTCACACAGATCATCAGCCACTAACATTCACTGTTTCCACAAGAAACCCAAACGCCGAAATTAAAAGATAGCACGCGCTGATCGAAGAATACGCCCCGAAAATTATTTACAAACCAGGCGCGACAAATACAGTAGCCGACGCACTATCTCGGCAGCAGCTGAACCAAATCTCAGATTCAAATACAATTCACTCAGCGGAAAGCTCTGATGAACCTCAGGTACTAGAAATCAATAAAGTACTGAATCAATTCACACAGCAAATAATCATCAAGGAAGGTAAACTAACAACACACGAACTCAGTATTCCTTTCCCAGGTAGGCAGAGACATATGAATTTTTACGCACACAAAAATGACATCATCAGTATATTCAAGGAATTCCTGAAGCCAGACATAGTAGCAGTCTACACGACAGCAGAAATAATATACGATATTAGGGAAATTTTCTAAAGTTTTTCAAACAAATTCATCAGGAGCAAAACTCTAGCAAAGGATATTACCAACAAAGAGCAACAGCTGGAAATAGTCCATAAAACCCATGACAGAGCATATCGTAACTGGCGCAAAAATTATAAGCAAATCAACCAACAATATAACTGGCCGCTAATAGCAGAAGAACTAAAACAAAGCGCGATCAATTGCCAGATTTGCAATATAAACAAATATGATAGGAAACCTCATACTAACTTAATTGGTGAGACACCAATCTACAAAAAACCGGGGGAAATTATTCATATCGATGTAATGTATATTGAGCAACTAATATTTCTGACAGCAGTTGACTCATATTCTAAATTTTTAGCAGCAAAAATTCTAGACAACAAAGATAGTATGCACATTAAAGTCCTAGAAATCCTCAACCATTTTCCCCCACGAAAGAAAATCATTATAGACAAAGAAAGAACATTCCAAGCATTAGAATTTCAATCAACAATGAAGAGGAGTGACGTAGAAATATACACAGTACCAGTTAACCATTCCATATCAAATGGGCAAATAGAACGTACACATTCTACCATCCAGGAGATAGCGAGATGTATTAAAATGGCTCACAATCTAATAGATGATTCAGAGACAGTCATTCGAGCATTAGCAGCATATAATGCAATCATGCATTCTCCCACTAGTACGAAACCATTAGACATTGTATATAACCAGGCAGACCACTCAGGAGTGGCGGATAAACTTAAAATAGCACAGACAAAAATGTTAAGCGTTCATAACAAAAACAGAACGAATAAACAAATACCAGATAACTATACTATTTACAAAAAAATAAAAGGAGCTAGGTGGGGCAAACTCAAGCCCAAATTTAAGAAACAGGAAATCACTAAAGACTTAGGGAAAAACGTCATTAAACTCAGAAATGGAAGAATTATCCATAAAGACAATATAAAGGTAATCAAACATTAACGAAATCCTTTATCTCTCGCAGACAATGGACTGCAAAACCTTCATACTCACCATATTGCTGACAACAGCATATGGGCAAATGGAAATAATAGACTACACAAAAGACAATTATGCACTGATAGAGATAGGAACCGTTTTTATTTACGAAAATTACTCGACACTTTACCACGTAACAAATCTGACGCAGGTAAAATAATCCTTAGTAAAAGCCAAGCAAATGCAAGCAGACAGATACCCCAAACCAACAGACAGACCGCACGAAACTGATTTCGAGATTATTGAAACCCTAATTACACAACTCACAACCACACACAATCGACGTAGTATAGACATCATAGGTACTATATGGAAATACATAGGTGGCACACCAGACAGGGACGAGATGACTGAAATCGACGAGAAAATAAATTCCTTAATCAAAAATAACGATGAACGAAAAATTATGAATGAAAGAATCTTCAAGATACTTGATCAAGTCAAGAATGTAGGCCATGATACATTTATTAATAAAGGCAATAAGTTATTTATAAATAATTTGCAAAATTTATTAACCACAACTACATTTAAGAAACTGGGAATCTTGAATCCCGCAATACTTAATTTAAAAGAAATACAAGAAATAATAAACACAGAGAAAATAAAGAACTTTACTGTTACAGATCTATTAGATGCTGCAACCTTTAAAATACTAATGCGAAATGATGTAATAATAATTTATATAAAATACCCAGTCATAACCAGACAATGTAAACTAAATAAGGCAGTAGCCATAGCCCATAAAGAAGGGAAACTAGTAATAGAACCATATGTAGCTAAATGTAAGAAATATATACCCATCACTAACTGTAAAGAAGAAATCAAGGGTACAATATGCAAACTCACCAATGATACTTATCTAACAAATTTGTTAAACCAAGAAGTAACTAACTGCACTAAAATTAAAGAAATGAACAAAAACATAGAAATAGACGGAGCAATAATGTTGTCCGGAGAACACGAAATAGATTATTATAAATATCACGAAGGAACATATCTTGTTAAATTTGAAAACAATGTAACAATAGATAGAACTCTATATGAAAACCTTAAGCAAATAATTGTTAAGTATCTTAAAACATATCATGTAGACAACTTCGCCATAAGTGAATACCTGGAAGCAGCCAGTAAGGCACTAGAACTAAACAATATATCTTCAATAGACAAATAGCAATTGAAATCAAAAATTGTCCCTTTTGGACATCAATTATAGTTATAATAAGAGTAGCAATGACAACATATGTAATAATTAACTGTAAGAGCAAATGCAACTGCACATGGAAAATACCATACAGTATCAGACGCCGAAACAAGAGAATATCCCGAGCAGAGCTAGAAGCCATACAACGAAACTTCAAAACATTGGGGCAACGTCTCATTAACGAAAGGGGGAGTTATGATACGGAGAAAATTGCGTCATCCCAACTACCAGGACCAGTGGCCTACGTGACCAACGGCAACAAAACTGCACATGACACCACACAGGGTGCACATGGCACTACACCAAGCCAAACCATTCTAAAAATAGGACCAGTGGCCTACGTGACCAACGGAATGCAAACTACGCTCGACACCATACTGAATGCACATGACACCACACAGGATTCACATGGCAATACACCAAGCCAAGCCATTCTAAAAAGAGGACCAAGCTCAGCTCACAGAATGAAAATCGATGAGAAATAAAAGGAACCACATCATGAAACATACTTCACTTCGTTCGCGCAATCCATCCAGTGACGCCGCTCATTAGCGTTAAGTCAGTTTTAAGTTAAATAGTTTAAGTGAAAATCTGTAGAAGCGCGGACTCCCTCGGTGAAAGAGCACGAGAAGCAGAAAAAGGAGGAAGGAATGGTAATCAGCCAAAAAAAAGATAAGAGACCAGCGAGGCACCGGCGCGAAGCAATCATCATAAGACCAAGAGGAGCAGAAACGTACGCGTAGATCCTCCGTGAAATTCGTACAAGGGCCAACCCAGATGAAACACAAACGGAGATAAGAGCTGTCCGTCAAACGAGGTCCGGAGATGTCTTGCTTGAGCTCGGTGCAAAAACAAAAGATAAGGAAGGTTTTAGCACATCCCTTAAGGCCATCTTGGGGGAGAAGGCAACGGTCCGAAACCTTGAACCAAAAACGATACTGGAGATCAGAGACATGGATGACCTGACAACAGTAGATGAAGTCGAGGAAGCTATCAAACGAGCAATCAATGACCAGAGGGTGGATCTTCAAATCACCTTAATGAAGGCCAACAGCAGGGCGCAAAAAATTGCTTTAGTTCAGCTGAACGACCGAGTGGCAGGTGAGCTGCTTAAAATCGCTCGTATAAGAGTCGGGTGGGTTTTCTGCAGAGTTCGCCGAAGAGTAGTGGTCACGCGCTGCTACAGATGTTTCGGCTATGGCCACCAGTGAGCTAATTGTAAGGGACCCGACAGAAAGAACCAGGGAATATGCTTCAAGTGCGGAGTACAAGGCCATAAAAAATCCGATTGCAAAGCTATTGCGAAGTGCTGCTTATGTGCGGAGCTGAAGCTCGGGCCAGCACTGCCAGCCCATTTACCAGGGTCGGGAAACTGTCAGGTGTTTAGAGGGGCACTTGAAAAGGCGAAGAGAAGCAGCGCACCATGATGAAAATCCTACAAGCAAATCTCCATAGAAGTCGCACGGCTGACAACCTACTCTCACAACTTAGACTCGATCTTAAAGCATATGTGGTGGCCATAAGTGAGCAGTATAAAAACAAGGACGGGCCCAGTTGGTTCTCGGATACACTCGGTACAGCTGCAATATGGATACCGGACGCAAAGACGACCCGCATAAAAACCCACGGCGCAGCTAGTGGCTTTGTTTGGGTGAAATGCGATGGAATCACGATATTTAGCTGTTATTTTACGCCGAACGAGAGTATCAGTAATTTTCGAGCAAAGCTAGACCGCTTAGAGGACACCGTGAGAGATATTGAGGGCGGGATCTTGGTTGCCGGCGATTTTAACGCCAAGGCCTTAGATTGGGGGATGCCTAGCACAGACTAACGAGTCTGGCAGATACTCGAGATGGCTGCCAGACTGGGGCTCTACGTGTTGAACGAAGGAAATACACCCACCTTCAGGCGTCCCGGATATACCGAAACAATACCGGATGCTACTTTCGCGTCAGAAGAGCTACTAGCAAAGGTGGAAAACTGGAGAGTCATCGAGGAGTACACCGGGAGCGACCACCAGTATATCGTCTTTGACCTACAGAGGACCCGACGAGTCTCTAACGGACACCAGAGGCGAGCACCGAGGTGAAAAGTCAGCCGGTTAAATGAAGAAGTTCTCACGGCCACGCTAGAGGAAGGGAAGGAAGCCATCCAGGAAATGACGGGGACAGCTGAAACAAAAGCCCAAGCGACGATGCAACTCTTACACCGCGCATGCAATGCGTCGATGCCTCGAGTTAGAAACTCAATGGGAGGGCGGAAACCAGTGTACTGGTGGACGGAGGAGATCGCTGAACTTAGGAGGAGATGCCTACACTATAGACGCAAGGTCACCAGGGGAAGGCGAAGACACGCTGAAATCACGGAAGGCGTACTCGCGGAATACAAAACCGCAAGATCCGAGCTCAAGAGGGCCATCAATTCGAGCAAGAAACAAAAGTAGGAGGACCTTCGCCGGGAGATCAACAGCGACCCCTGGGGACTCGGCTATAGGGTTGTCATGAAAAAATTAGGAGCGCAGGCGTCACCCCCCACGATGACCGCAGAGCTAATGAAGAGCATAGTAGACACACTCTTACGGGCCCACCCTGTTAGGTCAATGGAGATCTCTCCTGCCCAACAACAAGACACCCCATTGTTCAGAGAAGAAGAGCTGATTCTAGCAGCTAAATCTCTTCAGAACAATAAGGCCCCCGGCCCCGACGGCATACCAGCGGAAGTATTGAAAACGGTTGCCAAAACTTGCCCACAGATACTTCTAAGTATGTATAATGGCTGTCTAAAGGAAGGGATCTTTCTCAAGAAGTGGAAGGTACAACGCCTGGTACTCATAAGCAAGGGAAAAGGAGACCCGGATTCCCCATCAGCATACAGACCTCTGTGCATGCTAGACACGGCAGGAAAACTCCTCGAGAAGATGCTAAAGCCTCGAATCACAGAAGCAATCGAAAGAGCAGGTGGCCTATCCGATCGACAACACGGATTCAGAAAAGGCCACTCCACGATAGGAGCAATTGAGGAAGTAGTCAAAACCACCCACCTCGCGCAAAGGGGAAATCACTACTCAAGGCGAATCGTCGTGCTGGCGGCTCTGGATGTGAGGAATGCCTTCAATTCGGCCAGGTGGGGAGATATGTTAGATGCGCTCGAGAACACCTTCAGGATACCGCAATATCTTCTGCAAATTGTGAAGGACTATCTCAAAGACAGGGAACTTCTGTACGACACCGTGGAGGGTACTCACAGAAAGGAAATCACTGCTGGAGCAGCACAGGGCACAATCCTTGGACCCGATCTGTGGAATATCTCATACGATGGAATCCTTCGCATGGAGATGCCCGATGATACCTTCTTAGTCGGGTACGCAGATGACATCGGTGCGGTGATTACCGCAAGGGACATCGAAAGGGCCCAGCTGAAACTGAACCAGGTAATGAGACGAGTACTCGCCTGGATGGAAGCCCATGGCCTTAGTCTCGCCGCGGAAAAAGCAGAGATAGTTCTTCTGACTAGGAAACGGATCCCGACCATTGCCGAGGTTCCGAGTAGGTCCAGAAGTTATAATTAGCAAACCAGCAGTAAGGTATCTAGGTATCGCCCTGGACTCTAAACTCTCTTTCTGGCAACAGATTAAGTCCGCATCTGAGCGAGCTGCGAAGGTCACGTCAAGGCTGAGAAAGCTTATGGCAAATATCGGAGGCCCAACAATGAGTAGGCGACGACTCCTCATGTCCATCACCCACGCCATTCTTCTGTATGGGTGTGAGATCTGGGCAGACACACTTAGACAGGAGAAGTACAAAAAGCAAATTGCCGCAGTACAAAGGCGAGGAGCTCTCCAAGTTGCCAGCTCCTATCGCACAGTGTCGGAACCAGCCGTCCTCGTAGTTGCGGGTGTGACCCCCACCGACCTCCTAGCGACAGAGAGGAAGTACGCCCACGACAAGAAAGCGGAAGTAGGGGCTCAACTGGCAGTCGCTGAAGCGAAGGAGCTTACCAAGCAGGCTTGGCAGAGAAGGTGGAGCGCTGAAACGAGGGGGAGGTGGACAACGAGGCTGATTACAGACGTCACGGCTGGTCAAACGGTAGTGCATGCGATCATATGAAAATACAAGCGTTTTCACTCAACTGAGGCCTACCAACTCCTACTCTCAACCTCCACGCGGTGACAGCCGGGTGCATAGTACCTTAATCCAAGAAATGGGTAACCAACCCCGTTTGGCGGATTCTTGGTGGCAGCAGATGCGAGAGGGGGGGAAGAGTGCTTTTCTCACTAGAGCACTTCTTCATGTCCCAGGCGGCAGCGGACGAATTCTCTAGACGGAGTCAACGGTGGCGTCTATAGCTCCAGTTACGTTGAATTTAGTGAATACCTTGCGCGAGCTGCTTCGACGTATTCGGATCACAGGTCGGTAACGAATTTCCAATGTTGGTCAGGACATTGGAATAGAGATGGTGGCGGAAGAGCCCTTAATGGGCCAACGGCAGCGCTCATACTCCCGTAGTGGACTACTGGCACCGGTGTACCCGGCCCCTCGTTCTAGGGGAATAATTAAGGAACTGGCCCTCCAGGTTGGGGGTTGCGCCGTCGGGGTAACATCCCTACCACGTAAAAAGCGCATGGTTCCGAAACAACCAAAAGCCTCGGATAAGGATGACTCAACTAATGACGACCCCAGCAAACGAAATAAGGACAACGACCTTCGGATCTGTACGTGGAATGATCTGTCCCTTTACAGACCACGTGCAGCCGAACAACTAGCAGAGGCCATAGACTGCTATAAAGCAGATATTACCGCCATCCAGGAAGTGCGATGGGATGGGCCGGGCAAAAAGAGGATGAAAAACTGTGACATCTACTACGGTGATTGCTACAGAGGCAACAGGCAACGCTTATTCGGATGCGGATTTGTCATACGTGGCAGACTTAGGCAAGAAGTCTTAAGCTTCCGACACGTGAGCGAGCATATTATGACTATCCGGATCAAGGCTAAATTCGCTAACATAAGCCTAATATGTGTTCATGCCCCCACAGAAGAAAAGGACCCTGCCACCAAAGAGTGTTTCTACGAGCTCCTCGACAAAACATACGAGCAATGTCCTAAATACGTCGTTAAAATCGTATTGGGCGATTTTAACGCCAAAATAGGAAAGGAGGACGTCTTTGGTAGGGCAGTCGGTAAGCATAGCCTACACGACACCACGTCTGATAACGGACTAAGGCTAATTGATTTCGCTGCGGAGCGAAATGTCACCATAGCAAGCACATGGTTTCCTCATATCGATATTCATAAGCAGACATGGCGGTCTAATGATCATGTCACGATCAACCAAATTGATCATATTGCGATCGACGCAAGGCATGTCTCCAGTATTCTGGATGTCCAGACTTTCCGAGCGGCCAACATAGACTCGGATCATTACCTTGTTGTAGCCAAGGTACGAATGCGGATATCCCAATCTGAGCAACAAAGAAGAATTACTGTGAGAAAATTTAACGTCGAAAAGCTACAATCGCAAGAGACCGCCAGACTCTTCGCTGAACGCGTATCCCGAAATCTCTCAATCACCCCTTTGCCGCCAGCATCAAGTACCGAAGACCAGTGGCAACGCTGCCAACATGCCATCAGAATCGCCGCGACTGATGTGCTGGGTCTCGCTCGCCCACCACCGCGAAACCCCTGGTTTGACGAAGAATGCCGGCGAGTGCATGCAGCAAAACAAGAGGCATACAAAGCGGCGCTGCAAAGGAAGACGAGAGCTGTTCGTGAGCTCTACGAGCAAAAGAGACGGTAAGAACATCGGCTTCTCCAACAGAAGAAGAAAGAGCATGAGAAACGCGCGTTTGAGAATATCGAGAGTCTATACTCCAGGAACAATGTACGGAAGTTTTACCAAAAGGTAAAAAGAACGTGTCAGAGGAGCAATACCCGTACAGAAACCTGTAGAGATGAAAATGGAAACCTCGTAGTAGAATCACAGTCGGTGCTGAGAATATGGAAAAACTACTTCTGCAGACTGTATAACGGCGACGAAGACCAACATCCCGCTGTCAGCCAGAATGAACCATTCAACATAGATGATGATAGTCAAAATTTCCGTTCATCTGACCAAAACGAAGTGAGGATAGCAATATCCAAGCTAAAATCGAACAAGGCTGCTGGACCTGACGGCTTACCGGCCGAACTTTTCAAGGCAGCTGGGGATGAATTGGTAGAGTGCATACACCAACTCATTTCTAATATTTGGTCAGGAGAGTGTATGCCTGATGAATGGAATCTCAGCATCGTTTGCCCGATCCACAAGAAAGGAGACCCCCTTAACTGCGCCAATTATAGAGGCATCAGTCTCCTCAACATCGCATACAAGATCTTTTCTGCGATATTGTGTGAACGCCTGAAACCTCTTATCAACAGCCTGATTGGACTCTATCAGTGCGGTTTCAGGCCAGGAAAGTCCACTATCGATCAAATCTTCACACTTCGGCAGATCCTGGAGAAAACCCAAGAATTCCAAATCGATACTCACCACCTCTTTATCGATTTCAAAGCCGCCTATGACAGCATCTATAGAGAAGAGCTTTATAGAGCCATGTCTAGTTTTGACATCCCTGCGAAACTTGTCCGTCTGTGCAGGCTGACGATGGAGAACGCTCGCTGCTCCATCAAGGTCGGTAATGACCTCACCGAGACCTTTGATGTCAAAAAAGGCTTTGGACAAGGTGACGCGCTGTCATGTGACTTCTTCAATATTGTACTTGAACGGATTGTGCGGAACTCACAAGCCAACGCCGGAGGCACAATCTATTACAAGTCTGTACAACTGCTTGCATACGCCGACGATATAGACATTATCGGAAGATCTCAGCAGGCTGTCACCGGTGCCTTTGCAAGCATTGAGGCGGAAGCGGCCAAAATGGGTTTGGCGATAAACGAGGGCAAAACCAAGTATATGCTGTCAACTAGAAGGGAAAACCAACACCGATGAATTGGACAAAACGTCACCGTGGGCAGCTATAACTTCGAGGTAGTAAGGGACTTTGTCTACCTTGGCTCTGCTATAAATTCAACAAACAAAATCAGTGCAGAAATCAATCGAAGAATAACTCTTGCCAATCGCTGTTTTTTTGGGCTTATAAGGCAATTCAACAGTAAAGCCCTGTCTCGAACAACTAAGGAGACTCTATATAAGACCTTGATCATCCCAGTCCTGCTTTACGGCGCTGAAACATGAACTTTATTAAAAGAGGATGAAGATATCCTTGGTCGCTTCGAGAGAAAAATTGTTCGTAAGATTTTCGGTCCCGTTTGCGTTGACGGGTTTTGGAGGAGAAGATTCAATCACGAACTATACGAGCTGTACAGCGACATCGACCTAGTCAAAAAACTGCGTATTGGACGTCTGAGATAGCTAGGACATGTAGAGCGAATGGACAGCAATGCTACGGCCCGCAGAGTCTTCGAATCTAACCCCGAGGGACGACGCAGTAGAGGGAATCATCGCCATGGGTGGCGCGCACAGGTTCAAGGGGACCTCGACCAACTTGGAGTGCGCAACTGGAGGCAATTAGCTAAAGACCGAGCTAAATGAAGAGGCTTGTTGGTTGAGGCCCAGGTTCACCCCGAACAGCCGGACAAGTTTGGCAGGGATGTCAAAACTAGACATGGCTCTATAAAGCTCTTCTCTATAGATGCTGTCATAGGCGGCTTTGAAATCGATAAAGAGGTGGTGAGTATCGATTTGGAATTCTTGGGTTTTCTCCAGGATCTGCCGAAGTGTGAAGATTTGATCGATAGTGGACTTTCCTGGCCTGAAACCGCACTGATAGGGTCCAATCAGGCTGTTGATAAGAAGTTTCAGGCGTTCACACAATATCGCAGAAAAGATCTTGTATGCGACGTTGAGGAGACTGATGCCTCTATAATTGGCGCAGTTAAGGGGGTCTCCTTTCTTGTGGATCGGGCAAACGATGCTGAGATTCCATTCATCAGGCATACACTCGTCTGACCAAATATTAGAAATGAGTTGGTGTATGCACTCTACCAATTCATCCCCAGCTGCCTTGAAAAGTTCGGCCGGTAAGCCGTCAGGTCCAGCAGCCTTGTTGGATTTTAGCTTGGATATTGCTATCCTCACTTCGTTTTGGTCAGATGAACAGAAATTTTGACTATCATCGTCTATGTTGAATGGTTCATTCTGGCTGACAGCGGGATGTTGGTCTTCGTCGCCGTTATACAGTCTGCAGAAGTAGTTTTTCTATATTCTCAGCACCGACTGTGATTCTACTACGAGGCTTCCATTTTCATCTTTACAGGTTTCTGTACGGGTATTGCTCCTCTGACACGTTCTTTTTACCTTTTGGTAAAACTTCCGTACATTGTTCCTGGAGTATAGACTCTCGATATTCTCAAACGCGCGTTTCTCATGCTCTTTCTTCTTCTGTTGGAGAAGCCGATGTTCTTACCGTCTCTTTTGCTCGTAGAGCTCACGAGCAGCTCTCGTCTTCCTTTGCAGCGCCGCTTTGTATGCCTCTTGTTTTGCTGCATGCACTCGCCGGCATTCTTCGTCAAACCAGGGGTTTCGCGGTGGTGGGCGAGCGAGACCCAGCACATCAGTCGCGGCGATTCTGATGGCATGTTGGCAGCGTTGCCACTGGTCCTCGTTACTTGATGCTGGCGGCAAAGGGGTGATTGAGAGATTTAGGGATACGCGTTCAGCGAAGAGTCTGTTCAGCGAAGCGTCTGGCGGTCTCTTGCGATTGTAGCTTTTCGACGTTAAATTTTCTCACAGTAATTCTTCTTTGTTGCTCAGATTGGGATATCCGTATTCGTACCTTGGCTACAACAAGGTAATGATCCGAGTCTATGTTGGCCGCTCGGAAGGTCCGGACATCCGGAATACTGGAGGCATGCCTTGCGTCGATCGCAATATGATCAATTTGGTTGATCGTGACATGATCATTAGACCGCCATGTCTGCTTATGAATATCGAGATGAGGAAACCATGTGCTTACTATAGTGACATTTCACTCCACATCGAAGTCAATTAGCCTTAGTCCGTTATCAGACGTGGTATCGTGTAGGCTATGCTTACCGACTGCCCTACCAAAGACGTTCTCCTTTCCTATTTTGGCGTTAAAATCGCCCAATACGATTTTAACGTCGTATTTAGGACATTGCTCGTATGTTTTGTCGAGGAGCTCGTAGAAACACTCTTTGGTGGCAGGGTCCTTTTCTTCTGTGGATCCATGAACACATATTAGGCTTATGTTAGCGGATTTAGCCTTAATACGGATAGTCATAATACGCTCGCTCACGTGTCGGAAGCTTAAGACTTCTTGCCTAAGTCTACCGCGTATGACAAATCCGCATCCGAATAAGCGTTGCCTGTTGCCTCTGTAGCAATCACCGTAGCAGATTTTTTATTTTTTTTTTGGTTGCGCCTGGAGGTGCAGGAATCTTCAAAAGATACCAATGGTCCGTACCATTGGTTATGCCCGATTCATATATCTGACAATGCCATCAGTGCTAGTCAGTATATGCCTACGGGCTAAACCTCATCCCCTCAGAGAGGCACTATGAGAACCGCCTGCGTGTACTCATAGTAGTAGGAAATTCGTTCCTCTCATTTTTTCATTTTTGTGATGACTACGACTAAGTTGCCTTAACGAGTAGTTTACGCTTCTGTAGTGTTAATCGCGTTAGGTAGGTAGCCTTCCAGTGAAGGCATCTTCTAATACCGTCATTACATGCGGTTTTTCCTTACGGCGCTAGGTCGAAAGGTCTTGTTCTTTGTAGTCGGCGCTCAAGGTTTGTCACGTCCATAGTACGGATTATTTCATTGTTGCAATGAAAATGAAGACGGGTACGAAGTTTGCGAGCAAAGTTTGTTACTTCGTCCCTCACGGTAGCAATTCCTAGATCTCTGTGAATATCACTACTTCTTATATACCAAGGAGCATTCACGATTGCTCTTAGTATTTTGTTTTGAAATGCTTGCAGTAGAGCCATATTGCTTGGTTTGGTACAACCCCAAAGTTGTATACAATATGTCCAAGACGGTTTTAGCACTTGCTTATACAGAAGCAATTTGTTGTACATGCTTAACTTCGAGTATCTTCCGAGTAGCCAATACATTTCTCTAAATCTGATTTCGAGCTCTTCGCGCTTCTTTTTAACGTGTGGTTTCCACTTAAGTTTTGCGTCTAGGGTCATTCCTAGATATTTTGCCTCGTTTGCGTACGGTATTTGCACCGAGTTAATGGATATAGGTAAGTTGTTTATCTTTCTTCACGTAAAATTGACATGCGCTGATTTTGTCTCATTGAGGACTATTCGCCAGGCTTTTTTCCATTCGCATACTTTGTTCAAAGCTCGTTGGAGTTTTCCCGTTGATGATTCGACTGACTCATCCGTTACGAGGATAGCCGTGTCGTCTGCGAACGTTGCTACAACGGTCCCTTCATCTTGTGGTATATCTCTTGTGTAGAGCAGGAACAGGATTGGACCGAGAACACTTCCTTGTGGAACACCGGCGTAGATATCTTTGAAATCCGAATATTCACTCCCGTGTCTAACACGGAAAAGTCTGTTTTCGAGATAAGATTCTAATATTCTGTACAACTTTTCTGGTAAGATTACCCTTAGCTTATACCTTAGTCCTTCGTGCCATACCTTGTCGAAGGCTTGTGATACGTCGAGAAAAGCGCTAGAGCATATTTTTTTCCCTTCTAGAGCTTTTTCAATTTCGTTCGTTATTCGATACACCTGATCGATTGTGGAATGTTTGATCCGAAAGCCGAATTGGTGATCTGCGATCAAGTGTCTTTCTTCAATTACTGCAATCATTTCAGCAGAAGTTTCTCGGAGACCTTAGATATTATTGGCAGAAGTGAAATGGGTCTATATGATTTCTTGTCATTTGCACATTTCCCCGGTTTCGGAACCATAATAACTTCAGCGACTTTCCATTGCCTTGAAACATATAACAGTCTTAAAGAAGCATTTATAATGTAGAGCAACTTAACCAGCACTTTTTTCGGTAGCTCTTTCAAAATTTCGCCAGTGATTATATCATATCCCGGAGCCTTGTTATTTTTCAATTTTTTTATTATCATTCGAAGTTCGGACAGGGATACGGTTTTTATTTTAAAGTTGTCGGGTGCCGTATTATCATTCGGATGTTTGATCAACGGTTGTCCATCGAACGGCTTGAACGTTTCCTCTAAGTGATCGGCATATAATTCTGCTTTCTCTTTATCTTCTTTTGCCCATTCCCCGTTAGCTTTCCTAATTGGGGGCGAGTGCATTACAGATTTCCTAATGGACTTCAAGGCTTTCCATAGAGAGTAGTTTGAATACTTATCAGCGGTCAGACCCTCGAGGTAAGTAGAAGTCTCGTAATTTTTTAGGTCCTGCAGCACATTTTTAAGCTTGTTACAAAGGTGGTTCAGATAAGTTTTATCCGGTGGGGCGCGGGATTGTTGCCATCTCTTGCGCGCTCTCCTCTTTTCTCGTATGAGGTCTTCGATTTCAGGCTGGTATTTGACTTTATTGTTCCGTGATTCTGTCTTCCGCAAAGGAGTGTTTTTCCACGCTGAGCTCTGAACGGCTTCGACGAGTTTGTCGATTTCTTCTTCTATTTCGAACGGTGTCTTTAGCGGTACATTTAAAGCAACATTTTCCTTGCAGTCTCTTCTGAAAGCGTCCCAGTTAGTTTTGTTACTAGTTAACCTAGGCGGTCCTTCTTTTTTTACTAGACTTCCACCTACTTTCAGAGTGACTGCTGAGTGATCTGAGCATAGATCATAGCATTCTTCGACTTCCGTCAAATTTTTAGTTAACCCTTTTGCGATAAAGAAGTCGACGAGGTCAGGGATCTTATTTGTGTCAGTTGGCCAATAAGTTGGCTTTCCTGTCGAAAAAAAGTTCACCCCACGTTTCATGCTGGCTTTGTACAATAATCTGCCTTTTGTCGAATTGCATCTTGATCCCCAGAAAGTGTGTTTCGCGTTAAAGTCACCACCTAAGACAAAATTAGGTCCGAGTGAATCAAAGAGACGAGCGAGGTCATCTTCTACTAGCTTATATCCCGGAGGGAAGTAACTAGATCCGATGTTGTAGTCTAAGTGGTTTATTTTTACGGAGACTGAGCTTATTTGCATAGAATCAAATTCTATTTCTATGTTTTCGGAGTGCTTAATACAGTCTTTGATGTAAAGAGAGGACCCGCCACTCGCATTTTCTGAAGGATGATTCGCATGGTAATCGGTGTAACCTTTTATTTTGGGTCTAAGTCCCTTTTTTAAGTGCGTTTCCGATACCAAACATATATCAATGTTATTTTTCCGTAGAAACACTTCTAATTCGTCGATTTTTTTCAGAAGGCCGTTTGCGTTCCACGTTAGTATCTTAAATAGCTGTTTCATATTCATGTTTTTTTGATTGTCTTGTGAGGTTTGAACTCAAGCTTGCTCAATTTGTCAAGTATAATTTTATTAACCTTAGTTTGCTCCTCAAATTTTTCCAATATAATGGTAAATATTTGGCTGACCGGATCTGTTGTAGCTGATCTTGATTTGTTTTCGTTTGACGCGACTTGCGCGTACGATCTCGCGTCAACCTGTGGCGGTTTTTCCGCTGCACTTGGACCAGCGACGTTCTCTTGCGCAATTTTTTTATTTTCCTTTATCGGTCTCGTCGTTTTAACTGTCTTAGCGGTCTTAGGCTTATCGGTTTTACGATCTCTTAAGCTTGGGTTCGGGTGTATCGGTTTCTTGAGAGTATCGCGCCTTTTTTGAAGCTCCTTTGCTACTTCACAACCTCGATAGTTTGCTGGGTGCTTGCCTTTGCAATTTATGCAGGTCGCCGGAGCCTGCTTATTTAAGTCACACCTTTCTGATAAGTGGTTCCCGGCACATTTTACACATTTCGGTTCTTTTTGGCAATACGACTGGGTGTGATTGAAACCTTGACAGCGTTTGCATTGAGGTATCGTTCGTGTATTCGTACGCATAGGCTCGATTTTAACTACGATATTCAAAATACTTTTTACGTTATAAATATCGTCTATATTTTCGCTTCTATCGAAGGTTAGCATAAAGAGCGGAAGTCCATGCTTGACCAAGATTTCATTGCCTTGTTCCGTTTTCTGCTTTATCTTCTTTAAGATATTAATTGCGTCGATAATTTTCAAGCCTTTTCCTGTAAGGTCATTTATAATGTCATCTTTAGTGCACGAGGGGTGGAGACCCCTTGCTATAACACGGAGTGGTCTTTCTGATTTATTTTCGTAGGTGAACCACTGGATCTTTTCCGCGTTTAGTTTTTTCGATATTGCTCGGTAGCCGTCAGAGTCAACTACATTAATTTTCCAATCATTGTTTCGGAATGACGTTACTTTAAATTCCGATGTCACAGTTCGCTTGAGAAGGCAATGCAATTTATTGTAGTCCGTAATGCCGACGACGTTTATTGCAGGCGGGGGACGTAATTTGTCGTGAGTTTGTTTCTGTTTCAAGTCTTTTTCTTTGTCTTGTTTTCGTGGCTCGATTTCAGGTGAAGAACCGGCTCTTCGTTTTTTGCTGGGTCTTTTCTTTGAGACCCCATTTGTTTCGCGTGCTAGCTCGTCTTCATCCGTGTGATATTTGGGACTAGCTACACGGGGTGGGGTAACTTCGCGTTCTCTTTGCAAAAGAGAATTAAGGCCTTGTTTTCCTCTTTAAGTGATTCTACATCTCTCTTAAGCTCTTGGTAGAGTAGATTCATTTTATTTAGCTTAATACGGAGTTCATTGTTTTCTTCCTCAAAGCAATTACATTTCACTGAGTCCCGTTTCTCTTGCGCTTGCGCTTCCGGCGGACTTCTTTTTCCGGAGACATTCGATCTTGATGCTGGAGACCGAGTTACCCTTGAATTTCTCAAAAAGGGGTTTATTAGATGCAACAATTGGCTCTCCCCAGAATCCGTAGAGCCTACCTCCGAAGAGGGTGGATTTTCCAGAGAACCTGGACTGCCACCTGGGGTACTATATCTATTTGTTTTACTCATTGCATATTATGTATACATTTTATCCGCGGTATAGGAAGGGTGGATTTTAGTCGCCTCTTACGACAGACATGCCTACCTCGGGTATATTCTGGCCCCTACCCGAAGGGTATCTACCGTAGTAGATGTCACAGTTTTTCATCCTCTTTTTGCCCGGCCCATCCCATCGCACTTCCTGGATGGCGATAATATCTGCTTTATAGCAGTCTAGGGCCTCTGCTAGTTGTTCGGCTGCACGTGGTCTGTAAAGGGACAGAACATTCCACGTACAGATCCGAAGGTCGTTGTCCTTATTTCGTTTGCTGGGGTCGTCATTAGTTGAGTCATCCTTATCCGAAGCTTTTGGTTGTTTCGGAACCATAGATTTTTTACGTGGTAGGGAAGGTACCCCGACGGCACAACCCCCAACCTGGAGGTCCAGTTCCTTAATTATTCCCCTAGGACGAGGGGCCGGGGTCACCGGTGCCAGTAGTGCACTACGGGAGTATGAGCGCTGCCGTTGGCCCATTAAGGGCTCCTCCGCCACCATCTCTATTCCAATGTCCTGACCAACATTGGAAATTCGTTACCGACCTGTGATCCGATAGCTTTCTTCCGTCAATAGGCCAATAGCGTTGTCAAATGAGTGCCAACAGCGTTTGTGGTCCGTCGTGGAGGTGCATGAAATGAAAGGAATCGATTAGCATTTTTGTTAATGAATTTTTGGGAAGAGTTATTTGATGCTTTGAGTCGTAAGAAAGTAAAGAATTATGTAAGCGTCCGCCAACACGAATGAGGCCCTTGTCATCCAGGAATGGACTCAAGCCCTTAAGGCGAATGGACTTATCGATTTCTTTATTATGGGACAATCTATTATGTTCTGCCGCTAAATCGCGATGTTGAGTATTGAGAAAAACTGCTACTTCCCCTGCGTTGAGCTCTTTAATAGTCAATGGTCCATAGCTTCTATCTGCCTTTCGAGATTTTGGGTTTTTAGCGAACCTCAAACAATATGCAATTATCCTTTCTAATTTGTGCCATAGCCCAGGATGAGAAATTGCAAAGAATATATCTGCAAATTGTGTTGACAGCAATACTGACTTTGTTTGTCGTTGATCAGGAATGTCGATGAGTTCGTCTGCGATGCTGTATTGCGGCCAAGCTTCGGCTAACAAACAAAGAAATTTATGTTCGTTTTTCCAAAGACAAGGCTGCAGGAACACCTCAGGTAATACACATCGGGAGATAATCTCCGCTGGGTTCTCTTTCGTGTTGATGTAGTTCCATTTATCCCTTCTTGAAAGCTGCTGAATTTTAGCGACGCGATTCGCTACAAATGTTTGCCAAGTACACGACGGTCGAGCTGTCCAAGCCAAGACGATCTTTGAAGCCGTATATAGGAATTGCTGGTTTATGTTTATGGGCAAAAGAGACTGCACTCGTTCTAGTTCTATCATTAAAAGAACAGCACATAGCTCTAGTCTAGGTAATGTAACTGACTTAGTGGGCGCGACTCTTGACTTGGAACATATAAGACTGACCTTGATGTTACTATCTTCATCTTCGCAACGTAAATAACATCAAGCACCATAAGCAGACTCGCTACTGTCTGAGAAGGCATGGAGTTGAATGATTTTTGAAAAGCTGGTGCTCAGCAGGTGGCGTGGAATTTTTAAATCACGAAGTAATTGCAGCTGTGGGACGTATTGCGACCACCTTTCTTGATATGAGTCAGGTCCCAGGGAATTTCCAGCTTCCACATCTCTTGAAGAAATATTTTACCGAGAACTACAACTAGACCAAGCAGTCCTAGAGGGTCAACGATTTTTCCCAAATCTGAGAAGACAGTGCGTTTCGTTATAGAGTTTTGACTGTCACAGGAAAAATTTAAGACAAAAACTTCATTCGTCCCTTTTTTAACATTTGGATAATGCTGGCTTGCAGGGAGGTGGCATCCTGGAGAGTGTGGGCGCCTGTCATAATGTCGTCATAAGTATCCCTCACAACATAAGTTTCCAGGTCATTCAACGAAACACCTGGCTGTCGTCTAAGTTTTAATTCTAGCGAACCAAGACGTTTAGTGGCGATAGCAAGGGAGTTTCCTAGCATGGCAGTAGGTTGCTTAAATGGCAAGCGAACTACGAACTGACCATTATCTAACCTTCGGACTGTGTTGAAAAAGTTGAGCTCGCAAAGTCTTTCTTCTCAGTGACGGATTTTCTCGGCATAGTATGACCCTCAAGCTCCCAAAATTGATAAGCTGTCTAATTTAGAAAGAACGATACAAATCACAAAATCATCCCACTGAAGCACTGGTCTACCCAGCGATTGCAAGGATTGAAAATGCACGTTTACCGTGCCGACTAACTCGCGAATGCTTGTTGCATTTATTTTAGTAATCGGTGGAAAATTTAAGATGCATTTCACGTGTTCTTCCACGATTATAACTGGTATTCGCGCAACGGTCTCGTAGCAGTGTAAGCGCTTCAGCATAGTTTTTCGCAGTCAGCTCAATTGACTGAATCCTTTGTAATGCTTCGCCTGAAAACGAGAATCGTTAATAATAAAACTTCGTGACTGTTTCAAGGGAATAATTATTATCGACCAACGCGGAGAACGTTTCAAGATATGATATCCACTTAGTATAGTCCCCGGAAAATATAGGTAACAGTACCTTGGGCAATTTCACCGTAAACCCAACGAGAGTAGCTCTAAAACCGGTAGAATCTTTCGCGTTATTGGCTTCAATGCCTTTTTTTTAAATCGCGGATGCAAGCGTGGGTTGCAGTGAGAAGTAACTTTCTTCAACTGAGACCCGAAGCTTTGCACCATCTTTTGAAGCATTATGTTCTTCGATAACCGATTGTACTTCAAGCGCTTTTAGACGAATTTCCAATTTACCGATTGTGGCTTTTGACAATTGTTTTTCGACGAAATCACTTATCCGATTTAGTTGTCCGATGAGCGTAAACCTTTTTACATTTGCACTTGCAATTTTCTTTTCACTCATTTTAACGTGTTCAAGAGATTTCACTAACGCGAACTTTTTTTTTTTTGAGGGTAGGCGCGTGCTCATAGTAGTGTCAGATTCTTACTGACTAAAAAAAACACCACCCTTCGGTATTAATTTGTTAGATATCGCAACTAAGTATTAACTTATCAAGCAATTTTTTTATCATGAAATAAAAACGTTTTTCAGGTTTCTTTCCACTCAAAGATCCTGCATATTCCGCAATCTGGACGCGGTTAATCATTATCTCGCCAAGTCGAAAGGTTTCGTCCTTTGTAGTCAGCGCAATAAATTGCTCTCATCCAAAATTTGTAGGACTGTATTGTTGACGTGTCCGATTAGTCGGTTTCTATGCTTTTTCGCGAAGCTTCTAGTTTCAGCTTCGATTGTCGGAATTCCGAGATCCCTGTGGATATCGTCGTTTCTACTATACCAAGGTGCTTGGACAATTTCTCTTAGCACTTTATTTTGAAAAGCTTGTAAAATATTTGCATTTGTTTTCTTGGTACAACCCCAAAGTTGTATACCGTAGGTCCACACCGGCTTTAGCACTTGCTTGTATAAAAGCAGTTTGTTTTCAGTACTGAGCTGGGAATGTTTTCCGAGTAACCAGTACATTTCCCTATATTTGATTTCGAGTTCTTTACGTTTCATTTTCACGTGCGAATTCCATTTCAGCCTTGCATCGAGTGTCATTCCCAGGTATTTGGCCTCTTTTGCAAAGGGTATTCGGGTCGAGTTTAGGAAAATTGGCAAGTTATTAGTTTTCTTGTAATTGAAATTCACGTGAACAGATTTAGATTCGTTGAGGGCGATCCGCCAGTCCCTCGTCCATTCATTTACATTATTCAGTGCGTTTTGCAGTTTTGTAGTCGTCCTGTCACGGTCGTCAATGTTAAATCCAAAACAAAACTTGGAGTTCCTTCAGAGCTAATAAATAAAATCCGACCTTCTCGCTTCAACTTCTGATATTTAATTAATAATTTAAATCTCTTTACAAGTTTTTATAATGAGTGAAACTATCAACATAGTCTATGTATAGATATGAAAGAATACAATAGGAAACAAAATTTGCAATACGTGAAATTGAATACAATAGGAAATATTACGAGTAACTATGCAATATGCACAAAAAGGTTAAATAAAAGCAGACTTAACAGTCCTGTTGGGACAGCTGGTTCGTCCCCAGCACAGTATGCACAAGCGATGATGATGGTGCGGTGTACTCCGTCGATATTCAAGGAAACCTGCAATGGCACCAAGTTTCGCGTCACAAATTCTGAAAGTAGGAGAAAGTTAATTTTGTTATTAATAAGGATACATGCCCTTGGATTGGTCATCCCTATATCCCAAATTACCTTTGCATCTTTGCATGACAGGCCTTTGACTCGTCCTTTTAGGATCCATCGCTCCTGATTCAATACAATGCCCATGTTTTGTTTGGTAAACATCCTAGCTATTGCGGCTGATGCCGCTATGGCATGTTGGATGTTTACCTGGGCGACATGTATTTTACTGGTGGAGGTCATCGAGCTATTGCATCATATATGCTCTTGCCCCACCCTCCGTCAGCAGAATCTCTTCTTCCTTCAGGTTAAAGTCCAGAGGGAGAGAGACGACTGTACTGTTTAGGTCCTCCTCAGATAACGAGTCATCTGAGATGGACGTGCTCCGAGCTTCCTTTTCCACAGTCGGAGTTGGTGCTTCGACAGTTAGCGGAACTGGATGCTCCACTTCCGGTAGAGTTTCCTCTGAGGTTGGTTTCGAGCTGGTACTATGCCCTGCACTCTCCTCTAGCTTCTTGATTCCACACACCGTCACTTGGCCGAACCGGTATCTGAGAGAGCAGCTCTGAGCCTTAATGGTTCCAAAAGAGAGCCAATATCTGCCCAGTCCCCTCACTACGACCATACAGAACCTTCCATGCCTTGATGTTCAAGCCATCATTCTGCGCTTCTAGGAGGGTCAAGGAAGTTTGGTAGTCCTGATCCACGCTGCGTGGTAGGAAGATGGTAATGAATTGGGCACGTGGTATTTCTGCACTGCCCACCTCTTTCCATCCCTTCAGTTTAGGAGCTACGGTCTTCAGCCATTTCACCGCCTGTGGAGTTTCGCAGTCGACCACTAGCATGCCATTCTTAAAACGGACGCCCTGGAACTTGAGCTTATGCTCTCATTCCAGGACCATTTCCACCACGATGGCATTCTCGAGCACTTTGAAGTCCTCCGCATCGAGCATTTCCTGTGGGTAATTCACAGGAAGTACCGCAACCTGCTCAGCTTTCGCGGCCTCAGCACGTCGTTCACTAGCCGGAGATGCCCCAGCAGCCACAGCAAAGCTTCTACCAGCTGAGACAGCGCTAGCATTCGCAGGCTCTGCCTGGGGCCTCTTAGCGCTCTCCCCTATCTTCAGCCATTTCTGTACATTACATGTAGGAGGTCTTCGTGCATTACTGCCCCTCTTGGCTGATGGCACAGCAGTGGAGTCGGGCTGTGCCCTATGCTCCTCCGCCTTTTTCCTGGCATCCTCAGGTGCCATACCCTTTTAGAGGTAGCGCAGGTACCTTCTCAGGGGGTCATCCTCATCTCCCGGTTGACCAGGTGGCGGAATCGGCGGGCAAGCTTGCTTCCTCTTGGTCGGAGCGTTATTGGATTGGGAAACTGTTGGTGTCCGAGCTATGCCCGAACTCCTTGCCTCATTGCCCGACTCAGCTATCTTGCCCAACGGTCGGGGGCTAGAGCTTGGCTCCCACCCTCCGTTCTGGCACGATCCAAACGTGCTGCTGTTTTTAATAACTCAGGGATCTTCCTTGAGGTCGTAGCGGGTGTTTATCTGACGGTTGGTTGCACTCGCCTAAAACCTCCCTCACAGCTTGTCCCTAGTCGATTGCCATCCACTAGGTCGTCCACACAGAGTATCTGCCCCATCCCAGCCGCTAGCATATGTGCGGTACTACCCCGCATTCTATCTAGGTTGTTTTTTGGTTAGGTGCATGATCCCACGAGTAGTGTGGGAAAGAAAGGTCAGCTGCACCAGAGCCCCGCACTAGCGCAGCAAGATCGTGGTTACTCCCTGAGGCGGTTACTCCCTGAGGCGGAGGTGGAGTTTAGATTGGTTTGATTGGGGAAATTGGCAAATTCCATAGATGGATTATAATTGGTTAGAGGTTGTTTTTTTGTTTCTATTGATCTTTGTGTGTGTGTGTGTGTGATTGGTTTGACTCTCCAGAAACGGTCGACTCTATAGAGAGAGGAATTGTGAACACGTTCAATCATGTCTATGAATAGACAGATGTTCGATTGGGAATTTCACAATGATTTCCTGGAAAAAGTATGAGTCATCAATATAAACGGCAACGGCTGTGTATGTTTATGAAATTGGATGGGGGTATCAGTAAATGGTTTGTTTGGGGCAATCGATCAATTCCTGGAATTGAGTTTTGGATTCTATAGAGAGGAAATGTTAACACGTTCAATCAGGTCTATGAAATGTGTTGAAAAGGGCGGCTGCATGTTCGATTTGGAATTCCACAATGATTTCCTGGAAAGGGTATGAGTCATCAAGTTGGAAACCAGCTGAATGTGTGCGTGTGTATGAGAAAGAGTGAAATTCATTGGAAACGGGTTGGATGTTTCTAAAAATCGAGTGGGGATGACATGTATAAAAGTGCGAGCATTAGGGGCATCAACCACAGTTATTAACCGAATTTTCGTGAAGGCACAACCAAAAGAAAAAAAAGAAAAATTGATCGCTGTGAAACTTGTGAAGTGACGTTCGGTGAAAAGCGGGATTTAATAAGGCACATGAAGTCGTTTCATAGTGATGAAAAATAAGAATTTAAGTGTGATCAATGTGTGGCTGTATTCACAAGAAGGGACAATTTGAATCGCCATAAAAAAGTTAATCATCCAATTAACTCTTCGTTATGGCCAACAATATCATCCTAAGCTCCAAAGAGAGGGTTTTCTCCGAACCCCTCCATCCAAGTGCAAGTGGTTAATAAAAAATCAAAACCAACTATTTTTAAAATATGTTTAGTGTGCGAAGAGGATATAGAAAAAAATAAATGGCCGCAACATGAGCAAAAAAATAGCCACAAAAAAAATCAAAACGTGTGCTTAAAGACTATATGGCCTATATTAAAGTGCATTCAACAATAGGTTGAAAAGCTTCTTTGTTAAAAACAATGACGAATCAATTCTGGATGTGAACATTTTATTCGAAATAAATTTACCAGTGATTACCGAATTGATGTAAAGTGAACTCAATGTGTTGAATGGACTTAAATTCAATCTGGAATTGTTTTGCGAGTGCGTAAAAAAACATCAATGATAACGATGACGAAAACATGATCATCGATGTAAAAAGTATGCAAACAAAGATGAGCGCAATTCTAGATGTAGATGATTTCCCAACAATATTAAAGACAATGGCTGACGACATTAAAGTAAAATTGGAAGAGTTTCAAGAAAAAGAGAGTGGTTGGACCTTCATTTCATTTCTAAAGATTGAAATTAATATTAATAAAAATCAACCTCTTCGATGCTCTTCATATTTCGAATTACCATCTGTGATCAACAACAAGAAGGGCTGCATTAATGTTCAAGATATAGATGAGTACTGCTTCAAATGGGCCATTATCACGACTCTGGACGAAAAACGTACGTCTAATCACCGAAGATCATCTGCATATAATATCACAGATATAACCAGTGAAATAATTGGGGTCAACGACAGATCTACAAACTTTAGTTATTTAGAATTCCCTACAACCGTTAAAGACATGAACATTTTTGAAAATAACAGTCCGAAAATTAGTTTTAATGCGTCCGAAGATATGAATTAAGTGTTAATCTTAAAATCATTGGTCCATTCTGCTGCCGAGGAAAGGACCTATATAAATTTGTTATATTGCGAAAACAACGATGGAAGAACCCATTATGTGCACATCAAGGATATTTCCCATTTAATAGGAAGTCAAGTAACAAAGTGCAAAACCCAAATGCAACTACGAGTATGTAACGGCTGTTTGCAGTGATTTTCAAGTGCGAGTTAATTGAAAAATCATAAGCCAGAATGCTGCAGATTGGTTACATTAATGCAGGAGGAAGACAAAAACTTCCTTAAATTTGACAAATATGAACGGATGCAGCAAGTTCCCTTTTGTTGTCTATACTGATTTCGAATCAATATTGGAACCAATAAAACATTGCACACCAAATCCTGAGATTTCATCCACAACAGATGTGCAACAACATAAACCATGTGCCGGCTTATATTTAATCAAAAGTTTATTCGATGAGCGCTACAATAAACACAGAACATTTTTCGGTAAATAATAATAAAACAAATATATTAAATTCATAGATGTTTTAATTATTTATTTTTTTCTTTTTTTCTCAGGAGAAAATTCACCGGAAGATCTATTGAGTACATTGGTGGATGATTTGACCCAGCTCTACAAAGAAGTTTTAATGAAGCCGAAACCGATGAATGCCCCAACACAACTGGAATCCTACATTCAAGAAACAAAACACCAAAAAAAGTGGGCGATTTGGGCGATTTTGTGTTTCGGCTATTTTAAGACGGATCTGTGTCATATCGCCCAACACCAAATCGCCCAAATCTGAAAAAAGTCACATCGTCCAACATTTTAACACCGACTTAACACAATGACAGATCGACCAAGAAATGAAATGTCAAATCAACCAAAGCAGAAATGGGCGTTTTATCGCAATTTGAAAATACCAGCACAAATTGAAAAATTTGCATTAATTTGCATTTGCGCATACAATAAATAAACATAAATATCAAAGTGAACTAGTGCACTGGGTTCACCACTTGAAAATGCAAACTCAACATCCATTGAAAGTGAACCAATGCACTGGGTTCACCACTAGAAATGTAAACATAGCGTGAATCGTAGACTGCACAAGCAATACCGAGTATAGGCTAGATTTCTTAATAGTTATTACTCAAGGATTATAAAGTATATTGCAACAGGAAAATTCGAGGTCTTCTGTGACTTTTCTTGACATTCCTTTTAGTTTGTAAGTTCAGTTGAGTTTTAATCTTCAACCTAATCTTACGGTGCAGCTCCGCATTGAGACAGCGGCCGTTTTATTGAGCTTAGTAGTCAAATTATTAACCGAGAATAATAGGATAAAAGTAAAATCAATTAAATAAAAACTTTATCCAAACGCGAAAGTCCTACACTATTCGAAATGTAAAGTGAAGTTATTGTGCATTAAATAGTGTCACGAAAAACATAAGCCATCCTTATTCTGAAACAAAAAAAATAATAATAAAAATTCATAAGATGGAACAACCAGTGCAAGTGCAAGCAGAAGAAGTGTCCAACAGGGAACTCTTAAACAGCATAATGGCGATAGTGACCAGAATTTCACCTGCAAGCATTGGAGGCAACATACTGAGAGAAATCCAGTACCTACCTGAGTTTGAAGGCGAGAGTAAAAGTTTAACTCAATTCATAATTACGGTCCAAAACCATCTGGAAAATTCAGGAGGGAATCAACAAGCTACATGGGACATCATAAAACAAACAAAGATCAATGGCAGTGCAGTGGACTTACTCTTGGTCAACGGAGCAGCAACGTGGGAACAAGTAAAGGAGCTTTTCAAACAGCACTAACGACCCATCATTAGCAGCACGGACCTAACAAAGGACATCCTGAATATGAAAGTAAGTTCTATTTACGATTTTAGTAATAAGTTAGCAAAATTAATACCTGTGTAATTTGTTCTGATATTTGTGAGCAAGAAAAACTAATGCTGCACAACATCGTTATCAATAAAGTAAGAGACATTACCATAGCGAATCTAGCGAGGGAGTAAAGAAATGTATACGACATAAAGGAAATAAAAAGAATTCTATTCTCCTATATAGGTTATGATCAGGGAAATCTTAAAATAACAGATAATAAGGGCGTATCTAATCAATCTCATTTTAACTCGCATAGAAATAAACTAAGTATATACCCCAATTCCAACGCACAAAATTATTGGATGGCAAACGACTAACAAAGGCCTCGTAGGGGCAGCATCTCCCGATAGGTGCTGGTCCGCTAAGTAACGAGAAGGAGCCACTGCAGCCGAAAACCTAGCAGCTCTGTTAGTAAGCCCTACTCCCACCTCCTCGTGGTGTCATCTGGGAATTTCTTCGGAAATTGCTAACGGGAGAGGACGAATGGCGAGCTTTCTGCGCCAAAAAACAGGATAAGTGTCGGTTGGTCTGTGGCCCAGCGAGCCGCAACCGTAAAACAAATCTTGCTCCGAAACGGAAACAATCGCCTCGGATAAGGACGGATAATTTGTTGACGACCTTTGGCTATCGGACACGGACAACGATCGGATTCTGGAACGTTAAGACTCTCCTGGACTCACTCAAGGAATGGCCTTATAACGCCAGATTCCTCCAATTGGAGCGCGAATTCGCACGGTATAAAATCGACATCTTAGGGCTGAGCGAGATAAGATGGTACGATGCTGGGGAATACATCTCCCCAACAAAAAGCACTGTGATGCTCTACTCTGGTAAACCAGCTGGAAGTGCACGGAGTTCTGGCGTAGGACTCATGCTAACTCCAGCAGCACGTAGTAGCCTCATATCCTGGAAACCCCATAGTGACCGGATTTTGACGGCTAGGTTCCAGAGTAGAGTTAGAAAAATCACCATCATACAGTGTTATGCTCCGACTCTAGACGCGACTGAGGATGAATAGGATAATTTTTATAGCCACTTAGGCGCCGCCTACAACCAAACGCCTAATGGGGACATCGTAATGGTAATGGGAGATCTTAATGTCAAGGTGGGTAGCGACAACACCATGCTTAAGCACGTGATGGGAGTTCACGGCGTGGGAGACCGTAATGACAATGGTGAGCGGTTTGTGGACTTCTGCAATACCAACCGCCTAGTCATCGGAGGTACGCTGTTTAAGCATAACACCTGCCATAAGATCAGTTGGGTCTCTACTGATAGGCAACGAACATCCAACCAGATCGACCACATTGCGATCAGTCGCCGCTTTAGAAATTGTCTCCTGGACGTCCGAAACAGACGTGGAGCTGACGTCGGACAAGAACGAGATCACCATCTTATGGTAGCTCATTTACGCCTTCGTACTGCATCCGTCAACAGCAACCGCTCAAACCTACTTAACATCGCCAGGTTTAATATCGACAGGCTCAAGGTTCCCCAAGTGCGCCAACAGTTCAGGGACCATCTTGCCTTAGAAGCAGAAGCAATCAGCAGCATAGAGAACATGGATGACCACTGGAGTGCTGTGAAAAATGCTTTTGCGACTGGGGCACGCACGTATGTCGGTAAAAAGCAGAAACACCACCGCACATGGATTTCTACAGACACCTGGAGACGAATCGATGAGCGTACAGCAATCAAGGCTCGGATTGCAGCGGCCTCAGCAGTAGAGAGAACCGAGCTTGAAGCCGAATACCGTGCCAAGAAGAAAGAAGTGCAGCGTAGTGTGAGACGTGACAAACGTCAACATATCAACTCACTGGCCTCAAGGGCTGAAGAAGCAGCGAGTAGGTGCGACAGTAGGACTGTTTACAACATCACTAAGGGGCTCATTGGTGGTCGAAACTCCAAACAACATCCAGTGAAGAGTCTAGACGGTAACCTTCTGATTACGGATGAGGATCAGCTTACTAGATGGAGAGAACATTTTGCTACAGTGCTAAATCACTTAGACGACGGCGGTATGATCTTGAATTCGAATGAGCAGTTCGAAGCAACAAATTCCCGAATTCGCACCGTACCTCCCAGTAAAGCTGAAATAATAACAGCAATCAAGTCCCTCAAGAAAAACAAAGCGGTGGGTATTGATGGCATCCCTGCCGAGCTATTTCAAGCGGCGCCAAATACATCGGCAGATTTGCTGCATCCGCTAATACGGAGAGCTTGGGATAGTGAACAATTTCCACAGGAGTGGAAAAGAGGAGTGCGGTAACTGGAGAGGTATATGTGTTCTTCCAGCTGTAGCCAAAATAATAGCTAGAATAATTCTAGAACGAATTAAAGATCATTTAGATTCAACTCTCGATGTCGAACAGGCAGGCTTTCGCGCTGGATCCTCCTGCATCGACCACATAAACACCTTACGGATCATAATCGAACAATGCGTTGAGTATAGGTCTCCGCTACATTTACTATTTATCGAATTCGAGAAGGCTTTCGACAGCTTGAATCGAGATGCTATCTGGTTGGCCTTGCGCAGGAGAGGCATTCCAGAAAAGCTTATAGCTATTATCAAGGTTACATACGAGGGCGGCAAGTGTCACGTCGTGCACAATGGTAAGGTGTCGGACGACTTTGAAGTCCAAAGTGGAGTACGTCAAGGGTGCATACTGTCCCCACTATTGTTCTTGGTGGTTATCAGCGATGTACTCCGTGCAGCATTGACGGAAGCTAATTCTGCAATTCGTTGGACTATGACATCTTACCTTAAACACCTAGATTACGCTGACGATGTTTGTCTACTTTCACATCGGATAATGGATCATCATTTGATGGCCCAAAATCTAGAAGCTGAGGCAAACAAAGTGGGGCTAAAAATAAACACAGCCAAAACAAAAGCCCTGAGTACTTTCAATACCCGCGCTCAACTTAACATTGCCGGAAAGCAAGTCGAGAAAGTTGATAACTTTCTATATTTAGGAAGTGTTGTCTCGGCTAATCGCGGTGGCACCGAACTGGATGTGTGCAGTAGAATCGGGAAGGCTAAAGCTGCGTTCGGAATGCAATGTTATTAGCTTAAGAACCAAGCTACGACTGTTCCGCTCCAACGTAGAATCAGTGCTGCTTTATGGGTGCAGTACCTGGAAGGTGGACACCATTAACACACGCAAGCTGCAAGTCTTCGTAAATAAATGCTTAAGAATCATCTTGAGGATTTTTTGGCCGAACCGCATCTCCAACGAACAACTTTATCTGAGAACGGGCCAAGAACCTATAAGCATTACTATACGAAGAAGAAAGTGGCAATGGATTGGACACACCCTACGGCGCGAAGACAACTCCATTGCGAAATACGCTATGCAGTGGAATCCGCTCACCCAGGCAGGCAGAATAGCGGGACGCCCTAGGCAAACGTGGCGCAGAACAGTTGAGGATGAATCGAGCTTTTTAGGAATGAGTTGGAGGCAGCTCAAACGCGTTGCAAAACTCCGAACACGATGGCGCGCAGGCGTGGTTGACGCCCTATGCCCCCCGAGGGGTTAAAGGATATAAGAAGAAGAAGAACGCACAAAACCGTGTAACAGATTTTAAACAGAACAAGTTTCAGTGCGATCAAAGAACTTCAGGGAATTTAGGATGTAATAGTTATCAACAGGGACAAATGACTCCAACTAGTTTCAGAACTAATGACTACCAATACGAACGAACTTCAGGAAATTTCAGGAACAACTACAATTACTCAAATGAACAAGGGCCCTTAGGTTATGGTAGACGAACACATTCATTGGATCCACAACCAAACAATGTACAGATAAATTCGGAAACTATCAGACAGGAGATCCATTCAGTAGAACCCCCGGTTTTTCTGAATTGACCCTAGAACCAATAATGAAAATAGCAATTGAAATCAAAAACCAAAAGCATTATGTGTTAATAGATACAGGAAGTGCCATGATGATAATAAACACTAACAAACTTGTTATGACAAATTACAAAGTATTAGATAGGAAACAGGTACAAAAATGCAAACGAGTAAAAGTAGTGTCACTCAGAACACGAACGTACCATATATCAGATACCCATACCGCAAGAATTTGGTTATGCAAATAACACATTCATTAAAGCATATGGAGAGAATTTAAAAGATAAAAATTATACTATGGATGTTTTAGAGAAGATGATTAAAATAATCGATGTAGAGAAGGGAACAATAACCTTAAAGAATAAAACAGTGTTAAAAATAGAGAAGGATGCGGAACATTCTTGTAACTACCTAGAGGAGGACAGTACCGACTTCGGCAGCCTTAAATGCGAAGAAAAAGAAGTACTGACCTCATTGCTAGAGGAATACAAAAATCTTCAGTATAAGGAAGGGGATGTGTTTACCCATATCTCAGAGATAAAACACGAAATTCGTCTCAAAGAAGACAAACCACTATATGCAAAAATTTACCGATTACCAAAGAAGCATGAAGAGGAAGTAGCTAAGCAAATTAGAGAGATGGAAAAAAAGGCATCATAAGAAGAAGCATGAGCAGACTTGCCTCTCCGATCGTTGTAGTCGCAAAAAAACATGTAAAGATGGTCAAATACAATACCGCATTTGTGTTGACAGTAGTAGGTTTAGGTCGGTTCTGGCTCAGGTGCTATTTGGTGCTATGTGTTAGAGTGAGAGCCCTTGAGGTGCTATTTGGTGATATGTGTTAGAATGAGATGTAAAATGTGGGGTGAGGCTTTTTTCTCCTTCGAGGTGTCATATTTTATGTTTGTCTATTTTAGCTTTTGGATTGAGATCTGAATTTGTGGCGCGAGGTGTCATATTTCACATTTGTTTATTTATTTGTTTTTGCATTGGAATCTGAATTTGGGAGCGAGGTGTCATATTTCATAGTTGTTACTGTTTTGCTGGGGGAATCATCATCGGAGCGAGGTGTCATATTTCAAGTTTGTTTATATTAGCTTTTGGATTGGGATCTGAATTGGGAGCGAGGGGTTATATTTCATAGTTGTTAGTGTTTAGCTGGGGGAATCATCATCGGAGCGAGGTGTCATATATCAAGATTGTTTATTTTTTTTTTTGTCTTTGGACTGTGATCATCTGAGGAAATGTGTGTGTGTGTGGGGGTGTGTGTGTGTGTGATTGGTTTGATTGGGGAAATTGGCAAATTCCATAGATGGGTTATGATTGCTTAGAGGTTATTTTTTAATTTCTATTGATCAATGTGTGCCTTTTTTCGTTTAGAAAGAACGAGAGGGAGAGGGGAGAGGGGCTGATTCCAGGAATTGGGTTTTGGATTCCATAGAGAAATTATGAACACGTATACGAATTAGAGAAGAGTTCTGAGCTACGAGTCAGGCAGATTCATAGCTGTGTGTTTATTCTTGAATGCTGACTTTGAGTTAGTAAATGTTTATCCCATAGGAAATACTGTGCAGTATAAATGTTTATCTGTTGCTGTTCCGTAAAAAAAGTATAATATGAGTAAAGAGGATGACATAAGGGGAAAAAAGAAATCTGGACTATGTGAGTCAAATTGATTTGTTTGCTTTTCGGTAGAAAAAAAAAAGGGATTTTATTTCTATAGATCTGCGTGTGCGTCATCGGGGGTTGGAGCTTAGATTGGTGGGATTTGCGGAATTGACTAATTCCAGGAAATTGGTATCGGATTCCACAGATGGGTTATGATTGCTTAGAGGAGATTTTTAATTTTTTTATTTCAATTGATCTCTGTGTATATGTACGATCATATTTCAGAGAATAATTTGATTTAATTGGCAGTAAATAGCAAGGCCATTGATCATTGGCTAGAGTGAGAAGGGCTACATGGATGTTACAGTGGCTGGGGGTAATAAGAATTTGAGAAAAGTTCTGGACTGCTTATTTTTGAATGCTGACCCTGAGTTAGTAAATGTTTATCCCATAGCAAATGCTGTGCACTACAAATGCTGTTGTTGTTGCTGTTCCATAAAGAAAAAAGTACGATATGAGTAAAGAGGATGACATAAGAAAAAAAAAAATCTGGACTATGTGAGTCACATTGATTTGTTTGCTGTTCGGTAGAGAAAAAATAAAAGAAATAAATGTATGATATGACTAAAGAGGATGATATAAGGAAGGAATAAAAAATCTGGACTCTGTGAATCAAGCTGATTGTTTATTCTTAAACACCAGACTTGAGTTAGTAATTTTAATGTGAGATATAGAATGTTGAGGTAGATTAGCTCTTTAAAGGAGATAAATAAATAAAGAAGTGACGTAAAATAGTTAATGTTCTATCAGAGCAGAGCTAGAAACATTGAAACAAACAGGTGAAGTGGAGAGTGATTTAAAGGTTTTTTAAGGAGTAAAAGGTTATTAATACAAAGTCTCTATTTAAGCTCGTGGGATAGATTAAAATCTTACGGATAGAATTTTTCAATAAACCAACTAATGAGTAATGTTCTGAGAAAGATTATGCTGCTATGAGAATCTTTAATGGCAAGTTAAGCATCGTCTTTAGTGATTTCCTTCAGTAAGAAGGTTAACGCAATGCAGTCACAAATATTCAAAGTCAAATAATGAATGAATTCCTTCATTTGATCGGTGATAAACCTACGCAATATGCTGTATACTTAGATACTGTACGCTTGGGTAATGTCTCAATAACTTCCTAATAAAGCATTTGAGTGGACAGATCTGGAAAAATTAACAACTGTCTATATAAAAATGCTAGATGATAACGGAGAAAATACATAGGTATGTATTAGAAGTAGATTTAGATTATTCAGAATATAGTCAGATAGTCAAGGGAGCAGTACTTAATGTTGAAATTACAATTGGCGAAATTAACTAATTCCAGGGAAATTGTTATCGGATTCCACAGATGGGTTATGATTGCTTAGAGGAGATTTTTTATTTTTTTTATTTCAATTGATCTCTGCGTATATGTACGATCATATTTCAGAGATTAATTTGATTTAATTGGCAGTAAATAGTTAGGCCATTGATCACTTGCTAGAGTGAGAAGGGCTACATGGATGTTACAGTGGCTGGGGGTAATAAGAATTTGAGAAAAGTTCTGGACTGTTTATTCTTGAATGCTGACCTTGAGTTAGTAAATGTTTATCCCATAGCAAATGCTGTGCACTACAAATGCTGTTGTTGTTGCTGTTCCATAAAGAAAAAAGTACGATATGAGTAAAGAGAATGACATAAGAAAAAAAAAATAAAAATCTGGACTATGTGAGTCAAATTGATTTGTTTGCTGTTCGGCAGAGAAAAAATAAATGTATGATATGACTAAAGAGGATGGTATAAGGAAGGAATAAAAAATCTGGACTCTGTGAATCAAACTGATTGTTTATTCTTAAACACCAGACTTGAGTTAGTAATTTTAATGTGAGATATAGAATATTTAGGTAGGTTAGCTCTTTAAAGGAGATAAATAAATAAAGAGGTGACGTAAAATAGTTAATGTTCTATCAGAGCAGAGCTAAAAACATTGAAACAAACAGGTGAAGTGGAGAGTGATTTAAGGGTTTTTAAGGAGTAAAGGGTTATTAATACAAAATCTCTATTTAAGCTCGTGGGATAGATTTAAATCTTACGGATAGAATTTTTCAATAAACCAACTAATGAGGAATGTTCTGAGAAAGATTATGCTCCTATGAGAATCTTTATTAGCAAGTTAAGCATCGTCTTTAGTGATTTCCTTCAGTAAGAAGGTTAACGCAATGCAGTCACAAATATTCAAAGTCAAATGATGAATGAATTTCTTCATTTGATCGGTGATAAGCCTACGCAATATACTGTATATTTAGATACTGTACGCTTGGGTAATGTCCCAATAACTTCCTTATAAAGCATTTGAGTGGACAAATCTGGAAAAATTAAAAACTGTCTATATAAAAGTGCTAGATGATAATGGAGAAAATATGTATGTATTAGAAGT
Source organism: Brachypalpus laphriformis (assembly GCA_945910035.1). Lineage (NCBI taxonomy): Eukaryota > Metazoa > Arthropoda > Insecta > Diptera > Syrphidae > Brachypalpus > Brachypalpus laphriformis. Next base: position 223,106,555 of record OX246753.1, on the reverse strand, counting down.
AGATTTAGATTATCCAGAATCTCTTCATGACGCATTTACCTAAAAGCAGATAGTCAAGGAAGCAGTACTTAATGCTGAAATTACAAAATTTATCGAATAATCACCATTGTGAAAATAAAACGTACAAGCCCAGAGCAGAAAAACTGACCGATTTTAAATCTGAAAACAAATGATATGTTATAAAACACAAATTCATATTTTAAAAGATTTTTTTTATTTTATTTGTATCCACTTAAAAACTTTTCCAATAGATAAACATAAATTCGTAACGCTAATTTTGCTTTTGACAATGTGTTTGATAAGAACTGATGTTAATATATGATATCTGCTTCCCGTAGCTCTTCCACAATTGAGTTTACCTCATTTTGATGATTATTATTGCCAGCATTTTGACATCCAATTAAAAGTCTTAGTCTATCAACGACCTCATTGGGATCATTCCAATATACATATTCGACGGGATTATTAGAATAGCTCATATCTTTGAAATTATTGTTGTATGCTTTCCCAGTTTTCTTTTTGACTTCCAGCGGTGGCGTTAGACCTTGTAGTAAAGGTCGAATAATATGCTTATACTTATGACCTCTGTTAGCCTTAACTTGCGAGGTGCCGTCATATTTTTTCATGTGCACATTTGTCTTTTGCAATATCTTAAGGTATTCATCCAAATCTTTATTAGCATATCGTCCTTTTCTGGGTTTTTTCCGAAAAATTAATTCATAAAGACCCTGTGTTCCGGGGAAGATTTCACCATCAATAGCGAAGTTTTTTGCTCGTTAATTACAAAACTTGATCTGCCCAACTTTGTTGAATTTGATTGTACATCGAAATATCGACGATAGATGTTATCCAAATTCGATTCTGCTGGCGATGACCATGTTGTTTTATATGGAGTACTTTGATCAGGATTAGCAACATCGAAATTTTCGGGAGTTCTAAATGAAACATCTTTATCGACCGTGGTCATCGTCGTCGTCCTCACTGGCTGAATGATTGATTCTGAAGAATCAATATGTTTTTCTTCTTCTTCTTCTTCTTCTGGAGGAGGACTTTGGAATTACAACTTTCTTCGAGTCTTTACTTTTGCTATTAAATCATTCTCGGCTGTCTTTCGACGTTTAACATTTTTGGCGATTTATTTTAAGTGTTCAACTATGGGTTTACATGTTTTTTTCAATTCTCGTCTCCTCCATGATTTGTCCACTTTTGAAAAGCCTATATTTTCTCTTTAAAATATTTTTAGTTTTTATAAGTTCTTTAAGTAAATCTTCATTGAGTTCCATATTTGAAAATTATGTCGACTCTAAACTGGGCAGTATCGAACTGGGCAGTATCAAACTGGGTAGTATCAAACTGGGCAGTATCGAACTGGGCAGTATCAAACTGGGCAGTATCAAACAGGACAGTATCAAACTGGGCAGTATTAAACAGGGCAGTATTAAACTGGGCAGTATTAAACTGGGCAGTATCAAACTGGGCAGTATTAAGCTGGGCAGTATTAAACTAGACAGTTGCGACCGCTCGATTCCAAAGTTGATCGATGACTGAGCTCTTTATATAGTTACAGTTTCCTTAAATGATTTATTATAGCGCCCTTTTTCTATATTGCAATCCTTGTTAATAACCAAGAATCCATATGCATCTTTCCAGCATTTTGCGCACAATTCTCTGAACTGATTGAATGTCATATCGGAATTTATATGATCATTGTATATATGCTTCAGATTAAGTTCATCCTGCTTGAAAATAATTATATAGTTTGCATTGTCTCGTATCAAATGTTTCGGTATATGCGTATACGACTGGCACAAGTAGAAGCTATCCACATCGTTATGTCGACCCATGCAAAAATATTCTCGAATGTTGTTTTGTTTAGCGCACGCCACATCATCAAATATGAATATAGAATTTCGTTTTGCTTCTGAAGGCTCAATAATTTCACAATTATTTGAAAATTCGTTGTATTCCATTCCCTTGATGGTCTTTATTAGCTTTCTCAAGTATGCATACTTTGGTTGATGCAAAGACTTTGAGTATATGTAAAGGTTTTGAAATGTCAAACCATTAGCATCGAGGAGAATGCTTAACATGACATTTGTTTTTCCACAATTTGATGGACCCACAATTATTCCTCGAATACTATCTGGAAATAATGCTCCATGTTTCTTCTTTTTCTTCTCGACAATTTTTGTATCAAAGTTCTGCACTTTAATACAGTCTAGTTGTTTAATGAACCACATACTAACGTCGAATGAACCCAATCACTATAAAAGAAGGTATTTTATAGTCAGGGAATTCAGAATTGCTCTGTCCATGCAATAAGAAGGTTATATAAATGATTGATCATAAAGTGAAACCGCTCAGTTTTAAACGATCAGCCAAAGGGCGTGGATTTGTAAATTCCTTAATCAACAAGTTGCCAATTGAATTACATCTTCCCTCATATAATTTATGTGGGCCTGGAACTTAATTGAAAAAACGTCTGGCTAGAGGAGATCAAGGAATTAATCCATTGGATGAAGCTTGTCGTGAACACGACATTGCATATGCTAATAATAAAAACCTGCTCGATCGATATATAGTCGATAAAATTCTAACTGAAAAGGCCTGGCTGAGGGTTAAAGCGAAAGACTCATCAATACCAGAGAAATTAAATAGTCTATTGGTTGCGAATATGATGAAGGCTAAGACAAAACTCGGTATGGGTTGCCTATCTAAACCGGGGAAAAAAAGTCGACGCATCAAGCGTAAAAAAACGAATTTATTTAAAATAGCCATTATGGAGGCCAAAAATGCCATAAAGAAAACAATAAACGATGATCCATAGTCTATTGCAATAACCGCTTTACGTGCAGCTAAAAAGATCATTAAAAACAAACGAAAGAACATTGGAATTCCTCGAGTAATACCAATACCCAAAATTGGCGGTTTCTTGCCACTGGCACCTATCATGGCAGCGCTATCAGCAATTGGTGCTCTAACTGGAGGAGCTGCGGGCGTTGTTAAAACTATAAATGCTTCAAAGGTAGCCAAGCAATAGTTGGAGGAGAGTAGACGTCACAATCAAGCCGTCGAGCGAATAAAAATCAAGCAAGGCAAGGGACTTTATTTGCAACCCCATAAGAAAGGATTCGGACTTTTTCTAAAACCACAGCCCACGAGCACAAAAAACTAATGGAATTGCTACCCAATCGTCCTCTCACCAATATTGATATTATGAAATTTGGAAAAATCCATATACCTAATTTTCGTGGTATTTACATGAGAGATAAATTGCCCAGAAGGTCATTTGACAAAGAATGTGGTGTAATTAACTTGGACAATGAGAGTGGTCCCGGAACACACTGGGTAGCATATATAAAACATAAAAAATCTTTGTAAAATATTTCGATAGTTTTGGCAATTTAAGACCACCTCTAGAAATTGTAAGATATCTGGGTGAAAATATTCATTATAATTATAATAATTGTCAAAATTATAATACATTTATATGTGGTCATCTATGCTTGAAGTTTCTAATCACTGAAAATAAGAAATGAATAGAGCAAAATCAAAAAAATGTGTTTCATTTGTGTTCCAACAGCGATGTCGATAACACTTACATTAAGCGGAAACCAATCTACTCTCACTACAGAGTATTTTCCTCCAATTATCCTAAATCCTGGTTACGTATGCGGCTTGGTTGACTTCCAGACCTATAATTCTATACCAAATGTGGATGTTTTTAATAATTTATTTCATTTTGGTGATGCCGTAATAACATTTCCAATTGGTTCCTATGAGATTGAAGACATAAATAACTGCATTCAGGAGGCTATCAATCTCCATAATAAGGATAAATCCAATGAAATATCAATTAAGATCAAAGCAAATAATAACACATTAAAATGTGAAATTTATAGTAGCATAGAGTTTGATTTCTCAGAACCAAACTCGATTGGATCACTATTGGGGTTCAGCAAGAAAAAGCTAGCTGCAAACAAGTTACATGTATCGGATCTGTACGTCAACATAAATAGAGTGTAAATCGTTCGAATTGAATGTAATTTAATTGATGAAATGTATATCAACAATCGATCTGCTCATATACTACATGCATTTTCTCTTAATGTTAGCCCAGGGTATAAAGTAGTCGAAGTTCCTCGCAATGTCATCTATTGGCCAGTGAACTGTGAGGGGATAAGTTCTATAACATTGAATCTCTTGGATTAATTCGGAAATCTTACAAACTTTCGACCACATCTTAAACCAAAATTATGATAATATACTCGTATGATAGCTCATCTTACCCGTCAACATATAAAAGAGTAGATCGTACTATTAACTCTATCAATATACTACCAACTTCCGATAGGAGTACATCAAAACTTACTTTACAAAATAGTCAATTCCTAATATCGCTGGGGTACAGATTGAAAAATTATTTTGATTAACGGATGAGGTAAAATGGATCAAAATCAAACGAAAAAAGATATAAGTATGAAGGATACTCATCAAAAGAAAATAGAAGATGTTTAAAAAGCATTCCAATTAAATCATTATCATCATCACCAGAACCTAAGCAGAGAGAACAATTCTCCGATGTTAAGTATCAAAAGATGTTAAGATAAGCAAAAGAAAATGCAGTTAATACCGCTTCAGCAACATCCATCGAATACTTCTGTCACATCTATTCAGGAGTCGTCTTTGTCAACACCTAAACTAGATAAAACAGATCCGACATGCTCAACAAGCTCTCACTCCCTGTTGCAATTTAAACCTCCACAGCAGAAAAGAGTTCTGCGTTCAAACACGATTCCACTGGGGGACCTTCCTGCTAATGACGTGTCAAGCGACAAATCTCCAATTGATGACTCGTCCTCGTTAATTCCTCCATTTAGTTGCAACGATGACCTCCTACCTCATACTTCTTCACGGCAGGAATCGTTGCTTCTAACATCTTCTTCCGTCAACCTAGTGGTTGTAAAAAGCCTCCTCGTAGAACTATCTTCATTTCAAGACTCTCTTCTGCTACCTCAGTCAACGATATTATGAATTACATCAGCAGCAAAATGTCGGTGCATTCATCCCTTAAATGCATCAAGTATAATTTTAAGGAACCCCGCGAAATAGAATCTTTTAAACTGCTGACTCCTGACTCTCACTTCGAACTGCTACTATCGAGAGAATTCTGGCCTGATGGGACTTTAGTCCATCAATATGTTTCTCGGACTAAGAACACGTCTTCCACACAGACTTCAGTACCTGCACCAGTAACGTCGCATCCGAAAAACGATTAGGTGTTCACTTAGACATTCCTTATTTGTCTGTAACTCCCCCTGAGTGTCTTTGTGTATATTACCAAAACGTCCGAGGGCTGCGAACTAAGACATCCTCTGTATACCTTAATTCCCAAAAGCTCCCCTATGACATTTTCGCCCTAAACGAAACTAATCTTACTCAAGATTTTAACAGTAATGAATTGTTTACGTCCGATTTTAACGTTTTTCGAGATGATGGTCTAGGGAAAGAGGATGATTCTTCGGGTCGAGGTGTTCTTCTGGCAGTTCATAATCGCCTTGACTCGACACTAGTTAAAACCTCGCTCACATCTAATTTTGAGTACATTTGTGTCAAAATAACAATTTTAAACCACAACATTTTTATCCTTTGCTGCTACATTCGACCTTACCAGCCCATGCAGAGCTACCAGCTTGCCATAGACGCGTTCGATTCGTTGTTTGATATTGTTGATCCTCGCGATACCGTCTTAATTCTGGGGGATTTTAATTTTCCCGACCTCCAATGGGCAATAAACCCCTCATCAGAAAAGGAAGTGCTTTTCATTGACTGTCTCTCAGATTCCAGCTTATATCAGTTAAGTGGTGTCACTAATAACCTAGGCAGACAACTTGATCTCGTTTTCTCGTCAGATGCCGAAAACTGCATTGTTTCAGCGAGCAAGCATCTCTTATCCAAATTGGATCATTACCACCCTCCTCTAGCTCTTACATTGTCTTACAATAATAATAAAAATGCTGTACAATCAGAGTACTCGTACAGCTTTAATTTTCGCAAGGCAGACTTCACAAAACTTACTAACCTTTTAAGCGCTATTAATTTCAACAGTATTTTTAACAGTACACATATTTCTGTCGATAATGTTCTTGGATTGTTTTACTCTGAAATGTTCAGCTGTTTTATGCAATCCGTCCCATATATGCCACAGAAGAGTTTCTCGTCCTCTCCACCTTGGTATACTAAAGAATTACGTTCACTTCGTAACAGAAGACATAAGCTCTGGCGCATCTACCTCGAATGTCGCTCTGATTTCAACTTCTTCAATTACTTTCCTGTACATACGCATTTTTCCGAGCTCTGTGATTTCCTTTATAACGTATATATTGACCGTATGCAATCTGACATTATCGCTGACCCGAAACGATTTTTTCATTTTATTAATACCAAAAAAAAAGTTAGACAGCTACCCTTCGACTCTGACATTCTCCAATACATCGTCGAGCGATCCTAAAATAATAGCAAATTTATTCGCTCACTTCTTTAGTCAATCGTTCTCCAACCACACATCAGAGCCCGACTATTCTTACTTCTCTTACATGAGAGATTGTCCCCAAACCTCTTTAACTTCAATTGACATAACAGTGGCTCTCGTGATAGAAAAGATCGAAAGACTTAAATGCGATTACTCCACTGGCCCGGACGGTATACCTGCCGTAGTTTTAAAAAAATGTGCAAACACCTTAGCTCTACCCCTTACGACTCTGTTCCAACTGTCTCTCTCTCAAAGCGTCTTTCCTATGCTTTAGAAAAGCTCTTATATTATTCCCCTTCATAAGAAAGGTCCAAAAAACGAAATCTCAAACTATCGTCCTATAGCTAAACTCTCCTGCATACCCAAACTATTCGAAAGTATTGTTTACGATGCAATGTTTTTCCATTGTAAATCTATATTTTCCCTTCACCAACATGGTTTTTTAAAGGGAAGGTCTACAACAACACACCTAACCCAATTCGTATCCAGCACCCTGTGCGCATTGGAAGATGGCAAGGAAGTTGATGTCGTTGCTACCGATTTCAGCAAAGCCTTCGATAAAATTTCGCACGCAATTGTATTTTTTAAACTCAAAGCTCTCGGCTTTCCGCCTGGGTATATCGCGTGGATCAAATCCTACCTTCATGAACGTAAATATGAAGTCCTTTTTAGATCATTTGTATCCGATCCATTTATGCCCCCCTCTGGAGTCCCCCAAGGTAGCCATCTTGGTCCCCTGATTTTCATTTTGTCAATTAATGATGTTGATGGCATAATTAAATATTCCCGCCTATCAGTTTATGCGGACGACATGAAAATGTTTACACATATCTCTACACCCACTGACTCCCGTGCTCTTCAAACTGACTTGAATAGCTTTTCTACTTGGTGTAGTAAAAACGGTCTTGAGTTGAATGTCAACAAATGCCAAGCTATTACTTATTCCCGGAAGCGTCTTTCGACAGACCCCAGAACGTATGTGACTTGCGACGAGCCTGTTCCCGCTGTCACTTTTCTCCGTGATTTGGGCGTCATATGCGACAGTGAGCTTAATTTTCGTAGCCATATTGACAATATTATTAGCAGGGCTAATTCTGCGCTAGGTTATGTGAAACGTTGGTCCAAGGAATTCTCAAATCCTTACGTCACGCAATCGCTGTACTTCACATTTGTAAGACCAATTCTTGAATATGCAAGTCAAGTCTGGTCTCCCTATCACGATACACATTCACATCGAATTAAGTGTGTCCAACTGAGGTTCATCCGTTTTGCTCTACGCGGACTCCCATGGCCTGACAGATTCAACCTACCTCCTTATGAGCATCGGTTAAACTTGTTGAACATGCAGTCGCTTGAAAGAAGCGTAGAAAAGTTGCCGATAGTTGCCGATTTGTACATCAACTATTAACAGGCAATATTGATTGTCCTATGCTGCTCCAAACCATTTCACTCAGCACCAACCCACGTTTTCTGAGATCAGTACCTCACTTCTGCCTCAAGTATCACCGTACAAACTACGGCTGTAATGAGCCTATGTCTCGAATGCTTCGTTCTGCTAATGACTGTCAGAACCTTTTTGATTTCCAGTGCAGTAAAACTTTACTCCCCTTCCTCACTCAGGTCTTGATATTTGTAAATTTTAACTAGCTTTTAAGTATACATTGTAAATTAGATTTAAGTTCTTTACAGCTTGTATTAAGCTAATTAAAATTAAATTAAATTAAATTAAATTAAATTAAATTAAATTAAATTATGATGAAAGACGATAAATAATAAAGAGATTGTTGACGTACAGATCCGATGCATGCAACTTGTTTGCAGCTAACTTTTTCTTGTAGTTGAGCCCTTAAAAGAAATTGTGAAAAATGTCAAAAGTCGAGATACTGTTGAGTACGATATAATGACTAAAACAAAGCCTCGACGAAAATTACAATTCCAAAGTCCACCAAAAGAAAAACTTCCTCTGGAGGAGAGTTTTGACTCTTCATATCCTGAGTCAAACATTCAACCAACGATGGATGATAAAGATTTTTCATTTAGAACACCCAAAAATTTCGATATAGATAATATTGATCAACAGACCATCGCCATCAGAAGCTGATAGTCTTGATCAAAGTACACCTGTCGATAGATCATCGCCATCGATGTACAATCGAATTCAACAAAGTTAGGCAGATCAAGCTCTGTAATTAACGAGCAAAAGAATCTCGTTATTGATGATGAAATCTTCCCTGGAACAGAGGACCTCTATGAATTCATTTTTTGGAAAAACCCTAGAAAAGAACGATATAGCAATGAAGACTTGGATGAATATCTTAAGATTCTACAAAAAACAAAGATACACTTAAAAAATTATGATGGCACCTCGCAAGTTAAGGCTAACAGAGGTCATAAGTATAAACATATTATTTGACCTCCAAAATGCTGGCAATAATAATCATCAAAATGAGGTAAACTCAATTGTGGAAGAGCTACGGGAAGCAGATATCATATATTAACATCAGTTCTTATCAAACACATTGTCAAAAGCAAAATTAGCGTTAAGAGTTTATGTTTATCTATTGGAAAAGTTTTTAAGTGGGTACAAATAAAATAAAAAAAATCTTTTAAAATATGAATTTGTGTTTTATGACATATCATTTGTTTTCAGATTTAAAATCGGTCAGTTTTCTGCTCTGGGCTTGTACGCTTTATTTTCACAATGGTGATTATTCGATAAAATTTGTAATTTCAGCATTAAGAACTGCTTCCTTGACTATCTGCTTTTAGGTAAATGCGTCATGAAGAGATTCTGGATAATCTAAATCTACTTCTAATACATACATATTTTGTCCATTACCATCTATCACTTTTATATAGACAGTTGTTAATTTTAACAGATTTGTCCACTCAAATGCTTTATAAGGAAGTTATTGGGACATTACCCAAGCGTACAGTATCTAAATATACAGTATATTGCGCAGGTTTATCACCGATCAAATGAAAAAATTCATTCATTATTTGACTTTGAATATTTGTGACTGCATTGCGTTAACCTTCTTACTGAAGGAAATCACTAAAGACGATGCTTAACTTGCTAATAAAGATTCTCATAGGAGCATAATCTTTCTCAGAACATTCCTCATTAGTTGGTTTAATGAAAAATTCTATCCGTAAGATTTAAATCTATCCCACGAGCTTAAATAGAGACTTTATATTAATAACCTTTTACTCCTTAAAAACCCTTAAATCACTCTCCACTTCACCTGTCTGTTTCAATGTTTTTAGCTCTGCTCTGATAGAACATTAACTATTTTACGTCACCTCTTTATTTATTTATCTCCTTTAAAGAGCTAACCTACCTCAATATTCTATATCTCACATTAAAATTACTAACTCAAGTCTGGTGTTTAAGAATAAACAATCAGTTTGATTCACAGAGTCCAGATTTTTTATTCCTTCCTTATACCATCCTCTTTAGTCATATCATACATTTATTTTTTCTCTGCCGAACAGCAAACAAATCAATTTGACTCACATAGACCAGATTTTTATTTTTTTTTTTCTTATGTCATCTTCTTTACTCATATCGTACTTTTTTCTTTATGGAACAGCAACAACAACAGCATTTGTAGTGCACAGCATATGGGATAAACATTTACTAACTCAAGGTCAGAATTCAAGAATAAACAGTCCAGAACTTTTCTCAAATTCTTATCACCCCCAGCCACTGTCACATCCATGTAGCCCTTCTCACTCTAGCAAATGATCAATGGCCTAACTATTTACTTCCAATTAAATCAAATTATTCTCTGAAATATGATCGAACATATACACAGAGATCAATTGAAATAAAAAAAATTAAAAATCTCCTCTAAGCAATCATAACCCATCTGTGGAATCCGATACCAATATCCTGGAATTAGTCAATTTCGCCAATCCCACCAATCTAAGCTCCAACCCCCGATGACGTCACGCACACGCAGATCTATAGAAATAAAATTCCATTTTTTTTCTACCGAATAGCAAACAAATCAATTTGACTCACATAGTCCAGATTTTTTTTCCCCTTATGTCATCCTCTTTACTCATATTATACTTTTTTTTACGGAACAGCAACAGACAAACATTTATACTGCACAGTATTTCCTATGGGATAAGCATTTACTAACTCAAATTCAGCACTGCACAATATTTCCTATGGGATAAACATTTACTAACTCAAGGTCAGCATTCAAGAATAAACACACAGCTATGAATCTGCCTGACTCGTAGCCCAGGACTCTTCTCAAATTCGTATACGTGTTCATAATTCCTCTATGGAATCCAAAACCCAATTCCTGGAATCAGCCCCTCTCCCCTCTCCCTCTCATTATTTCTAAACGAAAAAAGACACACTCTGGTCAATAGAAATTAAGCAATCATAACCCATCTATGGAATTTGCCAATTTCCCCAATCAAACCAATCACACACACACACACCCCCACACACACACACATTTCTTCAGATGATCACAGTCCAAAGACTAAAAAAAATAAACAAACTTGAAATATGACACCTCGCTCCGATGAGGATTCCCCCAGCTAAACACTAACAACTATGAAATATGACGCCTCGCTCCCAATTCAGATCTCATTCCAAAAGCTAATATAAACAAACTTGAAATATGACACCTCGCTCCGATGATGATTCCCCCAGCAAAACACTAACAACTATGAAATATGACACCTCGCTCCCAAATTCAGATTCCAATGCAAAAACAAATAAATAAACAAATGTGAAATATGACACCTCGCGCCACAAATTCAGATCTCAATCCAAAAGCTAAAATAAACAAACATGAAATATGACACCCCGAAGGGGAAAAAAGCCTCACCCCACATTTTACATCTCACTCTAACACATAGCACCAAATTGCACCTCAAGGGCTCTCACTCTAACACATAGCACCAAATAACACCTGAGCCAGAACCGACCTAAACCTACTACTGTAGACTATAGGGTTTTAAATGAAATTACTGAAGATGACAGATTTCCTGTACCAAATATAGAGAACCTATTTGACAAGTTAGGAAAAGCAGTTTGTTTCCCGACACAAGATGGTACTATCAAATTTTGATGCATCCTGGTGACATAGCAAAAACTGCGTTTATTACTCCACAAGGATTATCCGAGTATGTCCGTATGCCTTTTGGACTTAAAAACGCACCTGCAACGTTCCAACGTCTAATGAACCACATTCTAAGAGAGTATATAAACAAGCCTTGTGTCGTTTATTTAGATGATATTTTAATATTCTCCACGTCTTTAAAAGAGTATAATGAAACATCTCAGAGATATCCTCCGAATCCTACAGAAACATAATTTGAAGTTACAATTTTTTTTTTTAATTACATTTATTTAGCAAAATTTCCCATTTAAAAAATTCACTTCGAATCAATTATTATACATTATATATTAAATAAATCTATTTTTAACATATCGAATTAAACGTTTTTTTTTTTTTAAATCTTATTAAATTTTGTTCTATTTATATGTCATTCGGTAAGCTATTATAAATATCTAAACCTCTATGAGGACCATATTCATTGTTAAATTCCTATACCTTTGTAATCGGAAATCACCAGCATTACGCAACGCAAAACGTTGTACATCACTAACATAAGATATATATTCATTTAAGTAGTTAGGTAATATATTGAATTTAATTTTAAACACAAATACTATAACATTATATAAAATTCTTTGGTTCACCACACTCATCCAAGATAACTTCATTAACATTTCTCTTATTGGAGTAAATAAATTGCACATTAGAGCAATTCTCATTACCCTATTTTGAAGTTTTTGCAAGCGATTCATCATCTGATTATTACATATAAACAAAATACTTGAGCAATACTCGAAATGCGGTTTTATCGTCGTATTATATACTTTCATTGTTGTTTTTATTGTAATTTTTTCCCTATTCCACCTAGGAAGTCCATTTTTTTTTTGTGATCTTTTAACATAGACATAATTAACATATGCATCGAGACTTAGATTATTATCAATTAAAACACCTAAGTACTTGAACTCACTAACTATCTCTATCTTCTGATTGCTTATGTTGATGGCTCTATTCGTACTACCATTAAATATCATGGCTTTGGTTTTATTTACATTTAGTTTTAGCTTTTTTTGAAAAGGTCGAGGCTACAAATATCCCCGCCTCAGGAGTCTTCTCCTAAAGCTCAAAATCAAAGTTTCGCGAATCCGGATATGTTAATTCGGAAAACGCAAGCTTTCGAACAGAGTACTCTGGAAAAGGAAAATGCGTGCTCCGAAAGAGGCTCGATGAAATGGAGGTGCTGTGAGAGAGCTCAAAAGTAAACTTGATAAACTTGAATCAGAGAATAAAGTATCTTTGCTTCAAAACGAGTCTTCAAAAACGCAGACGGTTATCCACTGTGAGCCTTCTCTGAGCGACTTGCGTTAACTACAAAGGAAGGCACCTAGCAAATTATCGCGGTTGCGAGGTCGCAAAGGAATTACAGGTGCGACGGAAAAATTAAAACGCCGTTTGTACGGGGAATGAAATCAGACGACCGGGCTCCTAAGTCGGTAGAACGTGTTGCTAAGCAGACTGAGCAGGCTCGTAAGCCAGTTGCACAGGCTCCTGAGCCGACTGAAAGGGCACTCGAATCGGCAGTGCAGACTCCTGAACCAGTCAATCAGTCTTCTAAGCCGCTAAAAAGTACGTCAAAGTCGTCCACTAAAAAGGCTGAACGAAAAATTACATCGGAAAAGCCAGCAAACCCCAGTTATCTGACGTATTCTCAGACTACAGTCAAAGCAACCAAGCGGAACGACGGGCCACACTCTGATCCGTTGAAAGAAATTCTGAACTGCATCTACGCTAAGTTCGACGAACAATGCGAAATGAACAAACGGATTCTCGAACGTCTTAGTAACGTCGAAAGCTATTGTATGGCTAATCTTATATCTAAATCTAAGTAGATATGGACTCTTTACTTAAAATAATAACATGGAATGCAAACGGACTCTTAAAAAAATCTAATGAATTAGAAATATTCCGAATGAGAGAAAATATTGACATATGTTTGATATCCGAAACCCATCTAACAAGGGAAGGGCAAATAAAGATAGGAGGCTACGCTGGTTACCACGCCTATCATCCTTCTGATAGAGCGCGGGGCGGTTCGTCCTTATTCATTAAAACTAACATCGAACATTCGGTCGATATAAGCATAGAGCTGGAAAAACTTCAGTTGTGCGCGTTAAGGGTTAAATATAAGCACCTGAGCTACAATATAGCATCTGTTTACTGTCCGCCGCGATGCCCACTAGAAAAAGACGACTACTTTCGTGTCTTAAATGCCCTTGGTTCAAATTTTCTTATTGGTGGAGATTTCAACGCGGAGTACACCTTCTGGGGTTCAAGATGTACATCTTCTAAAGAAAAAAATCTTTACGAAGTGGCAAATGAATTCGGTTGTTGTTTTTATTCGTCTGGAAAACCAACCTATTGGTTTTTACGAAAAGTTTATTACAGTCGAAGAATGTTTTGATCCCTCTTCTGATCACTCGCCGGTAATTTTATTACTTGGAGAAGCGCGGATCAAGAAAAAAGGACCTCCTAGCAATAGAACAAACTGGGAGGGTTTTAGAAATGATTGCGAAACATATATCGCCTTAAATGTATCACTTAAAACACCTTCTGAACTAGAGGATGAAGTTGATCGTTTCGTGGAAACAATCCAAAGAGCTGCGTGGAAAAACACTTCTTCCGGAAGCTGTAAGATCAATCGCAACGAAAAGTATCTCAGAGAACTGGTGAGGGAGAAACGAAAAGCACGAAGAAATGGCAAATCACTCGTGCACCGCAGCATAAAACGGTCCTTAACCTACTATGCAATCGCCTTAGAGATAGTATTTGCGAATTTAAAAGCAAAAAGATAGCGACCTATCTTGAAAATCTTTCCGGTAAAATAAAATCAGATTACTCGCTTTGGAAAGCGCTAAAGGCATCCGGAAACCTCAAATGCAAGCGCCACCAATTCGGAAAAACGATGGAAACTGAGCCAAGAGCGACAAAGAAAAGGCAGAACTTTTTGCTTTGCACTTAGAAGAAACGTTTAAGCCGTTCGACGGCCCTTCGTTAACGCCTAACTCCCCAGTCACGACATGTGACAACTTTAAAGTAAAAAATGTTGCATTGATTGAACTGAGGGAAGTGATTAAAAATTTAAAGACGAAAAAGCTCCGGGTTACGTCTTGATAACGGCGCAGGTATTCAAGGAATTGCCGAATAAAGCTATTATCAAACTGCTCTATTTGATCAACGCTTCGTTCAGATTGCTCTATGTTCCGAGACAATGGAAAGTCGCCGAGATTATAATGGTCCCGAAACTAGGCAAACCACTAAATGAGAAGAAATCATGTCGGCCTATTTCCCTATTGCCGGTTATCTCAAAAATATTTGAAAAACTACTTTCCAAACGTCTACAGCCCGTAATCGACGAAAGACGTCTCATTCCTGACCATCAGTTTGGATTGAGAATGAAACATTGTACAACTGACCAAGTCCACAAAATAACTGACGTGATTGAGAAAGCTTTGGAAGAAAAGGAGATTTGTTGTGGTGTATTTCTTGACGTCTCACGGGCTTTCGATAAGGTCTGGCACGAAGGCTTGGAGTATAAATTGCAACGACTACTGCCACGGCAACTCTTTCTAATCTTACAATCGAACCTCACCGAAAGACTCTTTCGTGTTAAGCACGGAAATGATTACTCTGACTTCATGGAGTTTGCGGCCGGAGTCCCACAAGGAAGTGTCCTTGGCCAACTTCTATGTTTACTCTACACTCGTGACATCCCGCAAGAAAAAAACTGCGTCGTTGCCACGTTTGCGGACGATACGACGATATAGATACCGGGCGATACCATTGAAGCAGCAACCGGAAAGCCTCAACATGCTATTAATAAAGTCCACGCTTGGACGAGTTCTAGGCGTATTATGCTGAACCAAAGCAAATCTACTCATGTCAACTTTACGTACAAAAAAGTGGATAGTTTGCCTGTATATCTAAACTCGGGTCAAATACCGTACGCGAACGAAGCAAAATATCTAGGAATGACTCTAGATGTTAAGCTCAAATGGAAATCACACGTAAAAAATGTACTGGCTACTCGGAAAACATTCGAAATTGAGCCTACATAACAAACTAATTATCTATAAGCAAGTGCTAAAGCCAGTGTAGACGTATGTTATAAAACTATGGGATTGTACCAAGAAAAGCAATAGAAACATCATACAAACTTTTGAAAATAAAGTTCTTAGAACGATCATTAACGCACCGTGGTATGTACGGAACGAAGATATTCATCGATATCTGAGAATTCCCAGCGTTGTCGAAGAGATAACAAAATTTGCGCGTAAACACAAAGATCGTATTCACGGCCATTGTAACCGTACTGTCATTCAATTACTTGACGCGAACAATTCAATTCGTCTTTTTCAAAGGACAAAACCTTTTGACCTCGCGTCATAGCATATGAAGGTCTTGAAAAGGCAGGAACTTTCATTGGAATTTAACCTGTTCAAAGTGGTACATTCATTTCTAATCACATACGATCATCTTTTTCTATAACCACGATTCTCGTAAGCGAAAATAAAACTGCTGGATAAGCGTCGGCTTAGTTGTAGTACTAATTTTGAAGAGAGGTGTTTTTTTAGTGAGTAAAAGTCTCACACTACCATAAGCACGCGCGGTCGGGCCTTATGCTGTCTTTGGAAGATTTTTCACCTGCTTTCGGCAAAAAACAAGAAAAAAAATTTTGTTTTAACAAGTTACCATCAAACCATTCTTGTAAATATTCTAAATCTGAATTAATTTTATTTATACACTCATCGACATTACTACCAGAAATAAACAATAACGCATCATCAGGGGCAGCATATTGACGGGTCTAAAGTCTTCCACTTTCTTTGAGTTTTTAACTTTTTGAATAGGGACAATAAGGGACTCTTTACAGCAACTCGAAAACGTACCACTAATTAAAGATAAATTGTAATGCTCAGAGAAGTGTAACGTCCTCTGAAATGTAAAGTAGGTGTAAGAGAAACATATGTTGAATGTTACGCCATCTATTACAGAATAGTAAGAGGACGAGAGCTACGAACTTGAAGGAAGTGGTCGGCGGCCATGATGTTGGGCATTCTGATCACGACCACCGACGAGTGAAGTCAGCAAGGAAAAAGAACAAAGTTTTATATCCATTATTTTACACTATATCGGAGTCTTTAAATTTTTGATATTACAAAATTAACTGGACTGGGGGTTAACCCCCATAAAACGGAACTCGTTCTCTTCACGAGGAAATATAGAGTTCCCCTCATGGACCCTCCTATGATTAATGGCACCAGTCTCACCTTCTCTGAAAACGCAAAGTATCTGGGTCTTATTTTGGATAGGAAATTAAGCTGGAAGGCCAATCTACTAGAGCGCGTCCAGAAAGCTAATGTAGCTCTCTATTCCTGTAAAAAGGCTATAGGTAGGAGCTGGGGTATCAGACCTCAAATCACTCATTGGCTATACGTGTCCGTTATCAGGCCTATACTACTATATGGCGTGATCGTATGGTGGCCTGCTCTTGACAGGGCTGTCCACCTCACTCAACTAGATGAGGTGCAAAGATCTGCATGCATCTGCATCAGTGGTGCACTGAGAACTACTCCCTCCGCGGCACTGGACATCTTGTTCAACCTGCTACATTTAGATATTTTCGGCAAACAGATGGCTGCCTGTGCGGCCATCCACCTGAAAGCCTCCTCTCAGTGGTCTAGCTATCGCTTTGGCCACTCCTCGATCATTTATCTTCTCATCTTCAAACACGAAAACACGGACTACACCCCGCCGAAACTGAGATTTGACCGTAACTTCCGTACGAGCATCCCTAACCGGGATGTATGGGACACTTCCTCCCCTAGTTCGGTTCACTTCTTTACAGATGGATCTAAGACGGAGGGTGGGGTGGGTTGTGGTGTTTTCTGCGAACAGCTCAATCTGAGCATCTCTTTCCGCCTCCCTGATCATTGTAGCATTTTCCAGGAGGAAATCATGGCAATTAAGGAAGCCCTGTCCTGGCCGAAATGTAATGTATTATCTGTCAGTGATATTAGCATTTTCACTGACAGCCAAGCGGCAATCATGTACCTGGAATCGTTCTCCTTCACTTCAAAGGCTGCCTTAAACTGTCATCTATCTCTTATGGAGATGACAGAGCAGTTCAACATTCACCTTTGCTGGGTGCCGGGCCATAGAAACATTCCAGGTAACTGCAGGGCTGACGACCTCGCCAGACAGGGTACCACTCTAAGGATTTTGCCTGAAAGGCAAGCCCTGGGTATGCCCCTCGCTACATGTAAGTATCTACTAAAGCTGAACGCTATTAGCATGACCAACCTCAGATGGGGAAACGGCTCAACGTGTCACATTTCGGGACAGATCTGGCCTAAGCTGGATCAAAAACGTAGTGCCGATCAGATCAAGTTAAAGCGTACACAAATCAGCTGCGTTGTCGGTGTTCTCACTCGACACTGTCTTATAGGCCAACACGCCAAAAGACTTGGTCTCTTCCCCAACGACTTCTGCAGAAGCTGTAGGGACGAGGAGGAGGAGGAAACCATTCTTCACCTCCTATGCACATGTCCGGCCCAGTCGCATAAAAGAATGCTCCATCTAGGGTCCCCCTTCCTTGACGACCTCTGCGATCTGGCGTCCTTGGACGTCATGAGCATCCATCGCTTTGTCAAAAGCTCCGGTTGGTTTTGTTAGTCCCTGACTGGCCTAATGGTTTGATCCACACTCTCGTGTCGACAGCGAACATAACCTAACCTAACCTATTACGGAACGAAAAAGGCTAAGAACGGAATCGGTATCATCCTTGCGGCAGAGCTACTTGGAAACGTCTTGAGCATTTCGAAGTCCAGCGACCGTTTGATGTCTCTCAAACTAGTAATTCAAGGAGAGGTGTGAAATATTGTCAGTGCATATGCTCCCCAAAATGGGTGCAATCAGAATGGACATGTCGGGAAGTCGAACGAAGACTATGAAGACTGCCATGGAGGACTAGGATATGGCACCAGGAACCTTCCTGGTGAAGTTATTGTAAGCATGTGCAAATCACACGGTCTTATCGTGTTAAATACCATGTTCATCAAACAAAGCCCACACCTGATCACTTACAGCAGTGGTGGAGATGAAACTCAGATTGACTACCATTTGGTAGCCAGTTTCATGAAGCCTCGGGTAAAAGATTGCAAAGTGATCCTGGGAGAGGCAATCGCTCGGCAACAACGTCAGTAGTATGTTTTGGAGGAGTCTGGCTCAATTTGGTTGCGGTTAAGGTTGTGGTTTTCTTATCAGTAAAAATGAAAAATGACTAGACGTATGGTAGACGGTGGTAAAGGCCGGCGCATGTTTTTTTTTTTTTTTTTTAGGTTGCGTAATCTTCATAGATACTAATAGCCCGAGTGCTACTAGCATGCACGATTCGCAAACCTGAGTAATCGATTTCAGGAATACGCCTACGTACTAAACACACACCCTTCACACTTCTACCACTCTCCCCGCGGGACTGCCGTTAGGTATTACTTCGCGGGGCTGGTTAGCAATTTATGCTGTACTTTCTGCTTCTCGACGTATTCGTTCTTGAATTCGAAGCTGCATTTGCACATGCGTAATAAACGCGCAAATTTCCATCCATTTTTCCTCAGATTGTACCATATGATCTATGAGGAATGGGGGACTGGGAAGTTCGTTTCTCCAGTTTTCAAATCGCCTACAGTAGAAGACTGCATGCTCCGTATCTTCCTCCTGGTCTGGACATTCTGGACACAACGGAGAGCTATCGTGTCCAAACCGGTAAAGATATTTGCGATAACCTCCATGGCCAGACAGGAACTGCGTGAGGTGGTAGGTGCAGTTCTCATGTGCTCGGTTTATCCAAATGTCGATGGTGGGGATTAATTTATAGGTCCATCTGCCTTTAACCGCATTATCCCATCGATCTTGCCACACAGCTCTTGAAGCTGCTTTTTCTTCTTCTATAACCCTTCTTCTTTCGCTAGCCTCTTGATGGCTCGAGCCTCTCCGATTGTAGATTCTCTGCATCTCGTTCGCGAGGATGTCGATAGGAACCATTCCTGCTATGACAAAGGCTGCTTCGTCAGAGATAGTTCTAAAACCACTGATGGTCCTTATAGCGCAGAGTCTGTAGGCTGATGTAAGTTTCCTCCTTGTTTCATTGGTCGCGAGAGCCCCCGCCCAAACCGGAGCCGCATAAAGAAGGACTGAGCTGACAACTCTGGATAGTAGGATCCTCCTAGCGTATCCAGGTCCTCCAATGATGGGCATTATCCTTGAGAGTGCTGCCTGAATTCGTGACGCTTTTTTGCTCGAATAATCAACATGCTGTTTAAACCGCAGTCTATTGTCGAGCATTACTCCTAAGTATTTGATTGCTTCTTTGGATCTGATGATTTGGGTCCCAACCTGTACATTCATATATTCCACAGATTTCCGACTGGTTATTAGAACAGCTTCAGTTTTGTGGTCAGCTAATTCTAAACCGGCGGATCCTAGCCAGCTTTTGATTTGACTGATTGCCACATTTGTAGCTGATTCTACTTCACTGATTTGTTTTGCTACTGTAACAACAGCGATGTCATCAGCAAATCCAATTATATTCACTTTAGGTGGCAGTGGTAGTCGTAAAACTCCGTCGTACATTATGTTCCATAGTAATGGGCCCAGCACCGATCCTTGCGGGACCCCAGCTGTAACATCGTAGTACTTCACTCCTTCGTCGGTATCATACCTCAGTTTCCTGTTGGTAAAGTAGCTCGCCATTATCTGCAGCAAGTAAGATGGTGTATCCATCCTATCAAGAGATATTCTTATAGTGGGCCAGTCTGCCGAATTAAATGCGTCTTTGACATCTAGCGTCACTACTGCACAGTATTCCTTGGTGCCGTATCGCCATATTTCACCTTCAATTGCTTCCGCTGCTATATTAACTACAGCTTTAATGGCGTCAATTGTTGAGCGAGACTTTCGGAATCCGAATTGCTGGTTGGACAAAGCCCCTTTCTCCTCCGCTATTGTGAGCAATCTGTTGTAAATGATTCGCTCCAGGATCTTTCCCATTGTGTCCAGTAGGCATATCGGGCCTTCTAGGCACTTTTGCATTGTTGCAATAAAGATGTCTGGCCTTTTTTGAACAGCGGCTTTCACTGCTTTGTTAGGGATGCCGTCAGGTCCAGGCGTCTTGTTGTCACCTATCTTTCTGGATGCGATTGTCAATTCCTCTATTGTAATCACTGGAATTACCTCTGTAAAGTTTTCTCTGGTGATTGCGCACATAGTAGATGCTCTCCTTGGAAAAAGATGTTCTACTATTGACTTCAGCATTAACGGGCATGTTATCTGCGGGGAGTTGCCGCCCTTAAGCTTTCTCATCACCATCCTATACGCCGTGCCCCAAGGGTCTACGTTAGCTTCATCGCAGAGCTGTCTGAAACATCTTGCTTTGCTCTCCTTGATAACTCTGCTTAACTGTTTTCGCGCCAGCTTAAAGGACGATAGGTACTCCTGAAAGTTGGGTGTGTTTCGCGATCTTTGTACTTTGCGCCTTGCCCGTAGACATTCTGCTCTAAGTACCCTGATCTCATCGTTCCACCAGTAGCAAGGCAGGCGTCTTCTACTTGAGGCCCTCCTGGGCATTGATGCATCGCACGCCATGTTGATGGACTGGGTGAGGTGGCGAGCTGAATTTTCTGCCGATCCTCGGACTTGCGTGAAGGTGTCAACCACTTCCGCGAATGTATCTTTGTCGAAGAGCTTATCCTGCCATTTCGGACCAGTCGATCGCGGGCGGTGAGTGCTTCTGGCGTTACCGATGTCAATTATAACAGCTTGGTGGTCACTGTGGGTATAATCTTCACTGACTCTCCATTTAATTCCCCGCAGGATGGAGTTACTCGCTAACGTGATATCAATTATTGAGCCCATGCCTGCTCTGCGGAAGGTGTTAGCCCTACCTACGTTTGCGATGCCTACTTTGAGAGCTGCAAATGTTTCCAGGAGGGCATGACCCCTTGCGTTGGTAAATCTACTGCCCCATTCCGTCGCCCATGCATTGAAATCTCCGCCAATAATCACTGGAGTTCTTTCCCGAGCATCAGCCACGAGGTTATCTAGCATCTCCTGGTATTCCATTATAGTCCAGCTGGGCCGAGCATAGCAACTATAGAAGTGTATACCGTTGATTTTGGCCCGAACGAAACCCTCTGACTCTTCATTTGCATCCTGGAACGCATGTCTCCCACATGACCATATTGCGGCCCGCTTCGATCGATCACTGAGCCAGATGCTGCTGTTGTCAGGAATTTTATATGGCTCGCTGATCAAGATTACATCTGCTTTTTCGTCCTTGATGGTTTGTGCCAGGATATCATGAGCTGTCTCACAATGATTGAGGTTAATTTGGATAACCTTCATGGTTTCTTGCTGCAGATCGCTTTTTTGAGGACAGGGCATTTATTGCCGCCGGCTATGTGCTTTGCATTTTCCGGGTTGACTTTCCTGCAGAACATGCAGGATGGTTCCTCGCTGCAATCTCTCGCGATATGTCCCTCTTTACCGCACCTCCTACAGAGTTTGGAGCGGTCTTCTTCGCTCTTACAATGCTTGGCCAAATGTCCGAATTCGAGGCACTTGAAACATTTCTGTAGCAGCGTCCGCTCACGAATGCGGCAGACTACCCAGCCAATTTTGATGCGTCCTGCTTCCAATAGTTTCTTCGCACTTTCTGCAGGGAGATTAATTATTGCCGTTTGAGTCTCACCGTACGCCTTCCGCAAAGAAATGATGTCAGTAGTCATGACCCTGCCCAAATCGAATTGGGCTCTGATCACCGCGCATACGTCCTCCTTAGTAGTGACCTCGTCGATGTCTCTGATCTCGATCGTGGTACGATGAGTGAGCGTTCTGACTTCAGCCTGTTCTCCTAGAGCTTCGCCAATGACGTTTTTGTAATCCGTCGTTTTGTCTCCTGCTTCCTTCAGTTGTATCAGAAGATCCCCTTTTTTCGTTCTCCTGATTCTGGATACCGCCTTGCCCACAGCTTCCAACTTAGGGTCTGCTTTTACGCTTCGGAGTATCTGGGCGTAGGAAGCCTCCCCTTTCGCTTCGATGACGATGGCATCAGGTTTTGGTTTTCTGCCCTGCTTCTTTTTGGTGGCCTTCTTGCTTTTAACAGCTGACCAACCATTGTCTTCTTCTCGCATCGTATTTTTCTTATTACCAGAGGTACTGGCTTGTTTAGCCTTTGCCAAAGCCGTTTCTGTGACTTTTTTTGGCTCTTTCTTCTTATTTTCCTCATCTGAGGGGCGCTTCTGCTTGCGTTCACGTTTCGGCTTCGGCGTGCTGTTCTCCGATGGCAGTCTCTTCTTTTTTGCGTCCTGGACAGGTTTGAGCCAGGGGGAGGTCTGAGAAGAGTTATTTCTTCTTATCACTTCCTTGGCCTTTTCATCCCGCAGCTGGATTGCCGAGAGTTCATACAACGCCCGAATGCTTTCTATGGCGTCTCTCATTGGTTGATGTATTGAGCGCCGCTTTCCGTCTTCGAGCATGTCGACTAGTTCCCTAATCTGCATGCCCAGCTTGTGGAAGTCAGGTCGATCAGGGGCTTTTTCAACCGTCGCCTCCGATGCCACCGGAAGTGCTCCATCTGATTGTCCCACAGGTGACCTCAGCATCACTGAGCTCCTCTGGAACGGGTCTCCTCTATACTCACCGTTGGTTTGACTGTTGCTTGTTTTGTTGTTGTTTGGGGTTATTGTTTGTTTTGTATTCATTTCTTTTTTGGGTCCCCACTCAAAGCCGCTATCAATGTTCGAATGTGTAGTCACCCAGTGATCTCATGGTTGTCTATGCAAGCAGTGAGGCCATGCGAGGGTTGGCATAAGCCCTTATGGGGTCTTATGTCAGAGCCAGATCGGTGTTAAACAGGAATGTTACATCTGTACCTACACCACCAACTTAATGGTGACGAAACATTGAACGTACTTTGAGGCCTGCCAAGGTTTTAACGGGACGGGGGCGCTTGTAGCATTAGCCTGAAAGCCATTTCAACCGGATTTCACTCCAGCTTACTCAGGTAACAGAATACTACAGACGTCAGCCCTCATAGCTGTCATTCCAATTCGTTTTCCAGTATGCCGTAATTAAGACCTTACTGGGCTCAGTCTTAATATTTTAAGGTACTGATGACGAAGTCATCGTGTTGTGGTTTTCAATTACAGTGATGCGCACTATAATGTGTTGCACTGTATACACTCATATTTCGTAGTGTGCAGACATCTTTCCGGGACAAGAAGCTGCGTGTTTCGCGTTGTGGCGGGTACGTCCGGATCTCGCCATTTTCTCCTTACTGTATCCCTCGTAGCCACCTTGTGCGGTGGGGAGCACTTATATGGAAGACGGTGCTTATTCGTCTTGTCGCAGAAAGTTCATAGGGGTTCCTTTGACCTTTTCAGCCAAGCCCTCCTTCTCTGCCGCTCTTGGTCGGGGACTGCTTATTTGGGTATTCGCAGTTAACCTACAATTCTGCAGGCCGTTCACTATCCGCCACCTGTGACCCCCACAGTTGCCTGAGCTTAGCCCCACCAGCCCGTCCGACTTGGTGGCTGTGAGGCCGGCGCATGTGCGTGTGTGTGTGTGTGTGTGTGTGTGTGTGTGTGTGTGTGGGTGTGTGTGTGTGTGTTATGAGGTCACCACATGTGTATGTGTATGACGTCACGAGGGGTTTCTAGGAAGGGGTTTCTAGGAAGGGGTTTCCAGGAGAGCGGGGGCATGACGTGACCACAGGTGTATGACGTGACGAGGGGTTTCTAGGAAGGGGTTTCCAGGACAGCAGGTGCATGACATCACCGCAGGTGTATGACGTCACCAGCAGTGTGATGAAAATGATTGGGAATTTGCAGCAAAATCGATAAGAATAAAAATCATATAGAATATTTCGATAGATTCGGAAATCTGCAGCCTCCACAAGAGATTGTCAGATACCTGGGGAAAAACATAAAATAGAACTATACACAACTGCAAGATTTTAACTCCTTCAATTGCAGACATCTGTGTCTGAAATTTCTTTATAATATAAATAAGTAACAACATTTTTATTTTTTTAAGTTTTTATTAATAAAAAATATATGTTTATTGATGAAATCTCTAGACTTGGTGTGCAATGTTTAATTGGTTCCAGTATCGATTCAAAATCAGCATTATTGATCAAAAAACAAATAATAGAAAAACTAAGCCCACGATGAAAAAAGAAATAACAAAATTTTTATTTTTTTTATTTTTTTATTTTTTTATTAATAAAAAATATATATTTATTGATGAAATCTCTAGACTTGGTGTGCAATGTTTAATTGGTTCCAGTATCGATTCAAAATCAGCATTATTGATCAAAGAAAAAATAAAAGAAAAACTAAACCCACGATGAAAAAAGAAAAAATTAAAACAATTACGATTTTCATTTTTTTTTTAATTTTTTTATTTATTTTTTAATTGTATAATTGATAAAAGTACCGGATTAATATCCGGTACTTCGAAGTTCTTTCTCCTTACCTGGATGTCCATAGCCAACAGGAGGTGAATGACAGCTTGCAAATCCTTTATATGGTTTGTTGTTTGCAGCTCCTTGACTGCATCCTCTATTTCTCTTTCCAACGAAGAGAACTCCCAGCACAGCACCTTGAATTCCCTCAAGCAGTCTTGGATAATTTTATATAATACTTCCATTATAATGTCAAATACTTGAATGAATTTAAAATTTCTTGGCTGCGTTATTTATACAAATTTCACAACACTACAACCTCCTTTGCGGTTTTCGAAAACAGTTTTCTATTCACTTGTAACAACTGAAGACAACATTGCTGATAACTAATTCAAAACTTCCATAAACCATAAGATAAGGATAGTATGTTATATGAGAACAATTATCATGAAAACCCATGAGAACTATTATTTTTCGAAGAGGTGAATTATTATCGTTATTACTTGTTAAGTCAAATGCTAAAACCGCAAGCTCACAAATAGTACCTTCTACAAAGAATGCTATCAATGTTTTTTTGAGGTTTGAAACTTTATGATTTAATGAAAAAACCATGAGAATTATTTTTGTTATTCTACTGAAAAAAAAACTGTTGTCATAATTATTACTTGTGAAGAAGTTCACTTTTTAATTTGTGAGAAGTTACTTATAAATTACTACAATGGATCTATATTGTCAAGAAAATATATTTGATATCATATGTGATTTCCATTTTGAAGAGCTTCTTGAGAAGATTGCTTCGAAAATGCAATTTTCCCTTCCTGTTGACGAGGATATTCGAGAGGAATGGAACAGTTTCTTTAATCACAACAAAACAATCAGGAGATACATCATAAAGCTGTTTAAATGGAATTCAACATATAAAGAAGTATAGGACTGGAATCCTGCTTATAAGGATAAATTCATATTTACATATAAACCAGCTTCACTGGAACATCTTCCAATATTATCATTCTGTTTAAACTATAAAGAAGAATTTTTTTAAAAATCAGGATTTCTTTAAAACATGTATAGGTGTTATTTTAAATGAAATTTTTGTAATCTACACAAAACGAATTTTTTATTTTAAAGGGTTTTATGAAGAAATAAATGTATGCACATTAAGCACTTTATAAAAATACATAAAAAATCCAATGAACAATTTTGTAATGTACATTTAACTTTAACAAAATTAGAAATGTTTATAACCAACGTAATAACAAAAATGTTAGAAGAAGTAGATTTTGAATAAATAAAAAACAAAGTTTTTTTTTAAATACAACTGTTTTGTTTGACTTTTATTTGCTTCCATTCAAAAATTTATTCAATAGGTAAACATTTTGCAGTGCGCAGCACTTACTATGAAATAGACATTTTATTTCATTGGGGTAGAGACGCTTCAATTCTTTTAGAGCAGGACAGCCAACTTGTTCAATATCCATTACTTCAACGTTTTCATTCTGAAGTAATTCTTTTATCCATCGTGTTTTTTCCAGGCCTTTAACGTAAACAACAGTATTTTTTATTTTTTCTCGAAGATATATTCTAACTTCTCGAAATTCTGTAAATCCTCCATCAAAGGTTAAACCATGATGATTCTGATAAAGCCACTGAGCTTGTCTCTGTAGTGATGATGATAGTTGTTCAGCCTTGAATGGAGGCTTTAAGATGTAATGATTATGTCTTCCATTATGCAATATAGCTATTTCCTTTACGATAAACTTGTTATTTGGTCCTTTGAATCCTTGAAAGTCGAGAATAAAATACATTTTATCTTATGTATACGTATGTTTCCTCAATGAAAGCTAACATGCAACTAACAATTACTTATATTTCTCGAGAAACTATTTAGTTCAAAGGATTATAGTTTATAATGCGATCGTGTAACATCAAACAGTAGGCAGACGTATTAGAAGGCTTTGCTTTCGCTGTTTTGATTTCGATGCGAATATCAACTGGACCGATTTTTATTATTTCACCTTGGTGTCTGCAATCTATTATGAAAATTGACGCTTGGGCTTTAAATGCATCTCTTGACAATAAAGGTTCAGCAACTAATCGATTATAAATTTTCTTTTTTAAAATCACAGTACATATTTTGCAGCAAACTGTAATTATTTTTTTTAAATGAAAGATTTATATCCTCGCATGGATAAGCATCTGAATTTAAATAGGCTTTCACGTTAGCAACATTACAATGATCAAAATCAGTTGGATTTTCTTTCAGTAAATTACGTTTCCCGGTTTGTAGAGCAATGATAATATAGCGTGGCTTCTCCATTTGAGAAGTTGTCTTCACATTCCAAATATGATGATTAGTATTAGGCAATACAGGATATTCATATAGGTCCCAGTTTCGAAAAGCAATCTTCATAGATTGCCCCTTCATAGATTGCCCCTATAGATTTGTATAGATTTAATTTGAAAGAATCGGATAACGTAACATGAGGAATTTTCCATTGTACTTTAAGTAAGTTTATCTTTGCTTTTTCGTCTTCGTTAGTAATTAATGAATTGTCATCTGTGCGTGAGCGTGTTAGAATTAAGTCATGACGTCCGTTTGGAATTATTCTCTTATAGTCCTCAGCAAATCCCAATAATTTATTTAGGGGTATGCAAAAATTAAAGTAGAAACCATTCACATTGATTGAAGAATTGGGAGACCAAGATGCATTTAACAGCATGTCACTTTCGTTTTGATTTAAGGAAATATAGTTTTTAATAGTGGATGTGATGCCAACATTACGATTGCTATCAATTTCAACACCATTTAATTCATAACGAATTTCATCGAATAAGAAAGCTACTCCATTATTTACAAGTTTTGTTTTCTCAACTGCTGATCCATTAGTTTTCGATACAGTACCTTCAATATAAATGTAACTCTCTGAAGGCAGAATATTAAGATTTTGATGTTGAACGCAAATTTGAATGATGTCATTTTTTTCGAAATTATTCAAATATGGTGAGTATGTATGATATTCCAATTTTGAGGTGCTCTCTTCAAACGTTGGTTCTTCAAAAATATTCAGCATGATGCAGGTTTGGTTTATTTTCTCAATCTATAACCCAGTGATAATAGAAATTGTTGATTTTGTGCAGTAAGCTCCGATGTTCTCCTACCAGACGCTGATAGTATATTAACAGAGTTCGTATTACCACCTGCTCTTTTATAATTTGAGGGATAAGATGTGCTATCATATATTATCATAACTGCGATTTAAGATGTAATCGAACTGTTATGGTTTCACCTCGAAAGTTTATAAGATTTCCGTCTTGATCTAAGAGATTCAATGTCATAGAACTTATCCTCTTAACGTTCACTGGCAAATAGATAACATTGCGAGGAACTTCGACTATTTTATGTCCTGGGCTAACATTGACAGAAAATTCATGCAGTATATGTGCAGGTTGATTATTGATATATGTTTCATCAATTATATTACATTCAATTTGCACAATATTCACTCTATTTATGTTAACGTAGAGATCTGATTCATGTAATTTATTTGCAGCTAGCTTTTTATTGCTGAAACCCAGAAGTGATCCAATAGAGTTAGGTTGTGAGAAATCAATCTCTATATTGCTAAAAAATTTCACATTTTAATGTATTATTATTTGCTTTTATTTTGATTAAATTTTGTTAGCGTTATCCTCATTATGCAATTTGACAACCTCTTGAATGCAGTTATTTATGTCTTTAATCTCATACGATCCAAAAGGAAGTGTTATTATGTCATCACCAAAATGAAATAAGTTATTTATGACATCCACATTAGGTATAGAATTGTAGGTCTGGAAGTCAACTAAGCCGCATACGTAATCAGAATTCAGGATAATTGGAGGAAAATACTCCGCAGTGAGAGTAGATTGGTTTCCGCTTGACGTTAGTGTTAACGACATTGCTGTTGGAATTGAAATGAAAAACATATTGGGATTTTGCTCTACTTATTTATATTTTCTTCGATTAAAAACTTCAAACATAGATGACCACATATAAATGTATTATAATTTCGATAGTTGTTATAATTATAATGAATACTTTCACCCAGATGTCTTATGACCTCTATAAGTGGTCTTAAATTGCCGAAACTATCGAAATATTTTACAATATTCTTATATATATGCTACCACCATTCTTACTATATGCTACCCAATGCGTTCCTGGTCCACTCTCATTGTCTAAGTTTATTACACCACGTTCTTCATCAAATGATCTTCTTTTTAATTTATCTTTCATGTAAACACCACGAAAATTGGGTATATTGATTTTTCCAAATTTCATAATATCAGTATTGGTGAGAGGACGATTGGGTAGCAAATTTAAAAGTTTTTTGAATCTTGTGGCCTTAAGAAAAGTCCAAATCCTTTCTTATATGGTTGTAGATAAAGTCCTTTGCCTTGCTTAATTTCTACTCCTTCCATAGCTTGGTTGTGACGTTTGTTCTCTTCCAATTATTGCTTGGCTACCTTTGTATCGCTTATCGTTTTAACTACTGCCGCAGCTCCTCCCCCTAAGGATCCAATGGCTGATAACGCAGCTAAGATAGGTACGAGAGGTAAGAAACCTCCAATTTTCGGCAGCGGAATAACTCGACGAATTCCAATGTTCTTTCGTTTATTTTTAATAACCTTTTTAGCTGCTTGTAAAGCAGTTATTGCAATTGCATTTGGATCTTCGCTTCTTGGATTCCTTATAGTTTTTTTGGCCTCTATAATGGCTTTTTTGAATAAATTACTTCTTTTCTTTGCTTTGTTATGTTTAGGTTGGCAGCCCATGCCGAGTTTTGTTTTAACCTTCATCATATTTGTAACCAATAGACTATTTAGTTTTTCAGATATTGTTGAGTCTTTAGCTTTTACCCTCTGCCAGGCCTTTTCAGTTAGAATTTTATCTGCAGTATGTCGATCGATAAGTTTTTATTATTAGCGTATGCAATGTCGTGTTCACGACAAGCTGCATCCAATTCATTAATTCCTTGATCTCCTCTAGCAAGACGTTCTTTTAATTTAGTTCCAGTTCCACAGAAATTATATGAGGGAAGATGTAATTCAAATGGTAACTTATTGATTATTTAATTAACTAATCCATATCCTTTGGCTGAATCTTTCCAACTGATGGCTTTCACATTATAAACTATCATTTTATACGTATATGGTATTACGTTCTTGTTGTACGCGTTAAGCAATTATAAATCCCTTAACTATAAAACATTACCTTTTATATTGATTGGTTTCATTCAGTAATAGAATGAGGTTCATAAAACAACTAGACACCATTTAAGTTAAGAAATTTGATACAAAAATGAAAGAGAAGAAAAAACATGGAGAATTTTTCCCAAATAGCATTCGAGGAATAATTGTGGGCCCATCAAACTGTGGAAAAACAAATGTCATGTTAAGCATTCTTCTCGATTCCAATGGTTTAAAATTTTAAAACATTTATATTTATCCAAAATCTTTGCATCAACCAAAATATGCATACTTGAAAAAGCTAATAAAGTCTATCAAAGGTATGGAATATAACGAATTTTCGAATAATTGTGAAATCATACCACCTTCTGAAGCAAAACATAATTCAATATTTATTTTTGATGATGTGGCATGTAATAATATTCGAGATTATTTTTGCATGGGACGACACAACAATGTTGATAGTTTCTACTTGTGTCAGTCGTATACACATATTTCAAAACATTTAATTCGTGACAATGCAAACTATATAGTTCTTTTTAGGCAAGACGAACTTAATCTTAAACATATATATAATGATCATATAAATTCTGATATGTCATTCAATCAATTCAAAGAATTGTGCACACAATGTTGGAAAGATGCATATGGGTTTTTGGTTATTAATAAAGATTGCAGTATAGATAAAGGGCGGTATAATAGATCATTTAAAGAAATTGTAACTTTGTAAATCTGCTCAGTCATTAAACAGCTGTTCATGTGATTACACACGTAAGGAATAGCCCTGTTTGCAACCGCCCCTGATTGGAATCGCCCTGCTGTAAATATGGAAATTAATGAAAATTTACTTAAAGATCTTATAAACACTAAAAAACGTTGAAGTAATGGATATTGGAGAAGTTGGCTGTCCTACCCTAAAAGAATTGAAGCGTCTCCACCCCAATGAAATAAAATGTCTATTTCATAGTAAGTGCTGTGCACTTACAATAACAAGCATTTTTTATTTATTTTTTTTTTTTGTAGAAGACACTATTTGTGAGCTTGCGGAGGTTTCAGCTTTGAACTCATTAGTATACTGAGGAACATTGTTAACAAATCATATAAAGGAAAAATGGATTTCTTAAATAAACTTAATAAAATAGGCGGACAAAAATCCTTGGAATATCTAAATACATTAAAACTTAATGTAAGATACACCATCCAGAATTCAAAGCGATACAACACAAAATTTGGGCCACGGATTATGGCAGAACTAGAGAGCTGCAAGGTTCTCCTCCCTATTCGTTTTACAGTCTTGAGCGATGAGAGCCTTAAGGACCTTATAGGATGTCAAATGGAGCTACTAAAAGCAGTAGGAACTTCTTTTGAAGTACAGTTCCATAAAGACCAGCAAATAGAAGAACAGGAAGAAGGAGATGAAATTGACCTGTATAGTATTTCTTGATGTTAATGACGTTTCTCTGGAAAAAATAAAAAATAAATACAAATTGATCTTTTATTTTTTTTTTTTCTTAATTTATTTTTAATTTTTATTTTATTTTTTGTTTTTGAAGTCTTAGAAGTACTTCTTTTTTTTATTTATTCTTTTGGTATTTTATAATGACCCCAAGCATAGGTGCTTATTCCATCACTATGTATATATCTTTTGGTGTCATTACAACTTAATGCTAACTTATTTATATTTTGTGTATAAAGGTTGTGTAACTTACTCTTAAATGTATACATTGACTTGAAAACTTGTTGTTTCTCCATTAAACACTCGCGAAAATCTTGTATACGTAAACTTTTAGTTACAGATTTTTTTATGCCCTTTGCCTTTTGTACCTCTTTACCAGTGTCTACGCTAAAAGAATACATGTATCCAGAAGATCATGTATCCAATGTTTTTTCCCTAATTCTTGCGAAACTTGAAGAGCAATGCAAAACAAATAAACTAATTTTCGAGAGACTAGTTGCACTAGAAAACAACATTCATAACACGCGCACTTCAACCAGAATATGAAAGAAACGCTTAAAATTCTTACTTGGAACGCTAACGGGCTCATACAAAGACTCGACGAGTTAGAAATATTTATACGAGAAAAAGATATTGATATATGCTTAGTCTGTGAAACTCATCTGATAAAGCAATCGAATATTAAGATAAGGGGATATAGCGGGTATCACGCCTTTCACCCATCGGAAAGAGCCAGAGGCGGATCATCTTTGTTTATAAAAGAATCTATCGAACACTCAGCGGAAGTAAAGATTGAATTAGAAGCAATGCAATTAAGCACGGTACGCGTTAGAAATAGACATTTTGCTTTCAACATTTCGTCTATATATTGTCCACTGCGATGTAAACTTGAAGAAATTGATTTCACAAACATCTTCAACTTCCTTAAACAAAATTTTATTATTGGTGGTGACTTCAAAGCGAAATACCCATTCTGGGGTTCAAGGTACGCCTCTCAGAAAGGTAGAAAGCTTTATAATGCGGGTATGCAATTCAGTTGTGATTTTTACTCGACGATCTGATTGATTTCTTTGTTGTTAAAGGAATATCTGGCAACTGTATAAAAGTTGAAGAAAGCTTTGATCTCTCCTCTGATCATTCTCCAATCATTATGACGATTAGCGAAGCTCTGATTAAAAAAGGAGGACCGGCCAGATTAACCGGCGCGAAAACTAATTGGGATGGCTTTAAAAAAGATATTGAAGCAAATATTGAGCTGAGCGTATCACTTAAAACGCCATATGAACTTGAAGTTGAAGTAGATCGCTTCGTCGAAATCTTACAGGATGCCGCGTGGAAGAATACTCCGAAACCAAAGAGAACCCCGGCCAGTTACATTCAAACTTATTTGCAGGAAATAAAAGAGATGATTAAGGAGAAGAGAAAAGCGCGTAAAAGATGGCAACAAACTCGGGCTCCGCAACATAAAGCACATCTTAACCGTTTGTGCAACTCACTAAAAAGATCTATTAAAGACCTTAAGAATAATGAAATACAAACTTACCTAGAAAGCTTAACGGCAGAAAAAGATTCTAACTATTCGCTTTGGAAGGCTATAAAAGGTATTAAAAAACCTCAAATTCAAACCGCACCAATTAGGAAAAATCAAGACGAATGGGCCAGGCATGATAAAGAGAAAGCGCAAGTTTTTGCCGCCCACCTGGAAGAAACTTTCAAACCGTTTGATGGACAAGCTCTAATTGAAAATATAAATACGTCGTATGTAGACAATAGCGTAATAAGAAATGCAACACTTACCGAACTTAAGGAAGAAATAAAGAAACTTGAACCTAAGAAAGCTCCTGGATACGACCTAATTACGGGAGACGTTCTTAAAGCACTACCAAGAAAAGCTCTAATTAAACTTCTGTTCATTATAAACGCCGCGATTAGACTAGAATATGTTCCCAGTCAATGGAAAGTCGCCGAAGTTATAATGGTCCTTAAGCCTGGAAAACCGCCCAATGAAAAAACGTCTTATAGACCGATTTCGCTTCTTCCAATTATATCCAAAGTGTTCGAGAGAATATTGGTTAGGTGAATACAGCCGGTAATAGAAGAAGGGCATCTCATCCCTGATCATCAATTCGGATTCAGAAGTAAGCATTCTACAGTTGAACAAGTACATCGAATAACACATGTAATCGAAAAGTCACTTGAAGAACAAAAGATTTGTTCAAGCGTATTCCTTGACGTTTCTCAAGCCTTTGACAAGGTCTGGCACGAAGGCTTAAAGTTTAAATTACGACAAGTTCTGCCAGAGCACCTGTATAATATTTTGAAGAACTACCTTACGAATAGGCTATTCCGCGTCAAATGTGGAAACGAATACTCTGATTTTAAGGAAATAATGGCTGGGGTGCCGCAAGGAAGCGTTCTTGGTCCGGTTTTATATCTATTATATACTCGTGATATACCGCAAGTAGAAGGCACTGAGCTAGCTACATTTGCCGATGACACCGCTATCTTGTCAGTAGGTAAAACGGTCGAAGATACTACAGAAAAACTGCAAGAAGCTTTGGATAGAGTAAATGAATGGACAACGATTTGGCGAATCGCACTCAACGAGACCAAATCTGTTCATGTAAATTTTACTTATAAGAAAATAAATAATTTGCCGATCTTTTCAAACTCGGTTCAAATCCCGTTTGCAAACGAGGCTAAATATCTTGGAATGACACTTGATACAAAGCTGAAATGGAAAACGCATGTAAAGAAAAAACGCAAAGAATTAGATAATAAATATAGAGAAATGTATTGGTTACTTGGAAAATATTCCAAGCTTAATATATATAACAAACTGCTTTTATATAAGCAGGTGCTAAAGCCTGTATGGACATATGGTATACAACTATGGGGTTGTACCAAAATAAACTTTTGAGAACAAAGTGCTAAGAGGTATTGTTTATGTGCCATGGTATATCCGAAATAGCGATATCCACAGAGATCTTGGCATTAAAACAATCGAAGATGAAATCAAAAACTTCGCGAGAAAGCATAAAAGTCGACTAGAAAGTCACGCTAATATAACAGTCCTCCAAGTTTTGGAAGAAAGAAATTTACTTCGCCGTCTACAAAGAATCAAACCTTTAGACTTAGCGCGTTAAGTAACCGCGTCTAAACTGCGGAGATAGCAGGA
The DNA here is from genome assembly GCA_945910035.1 of Brachypalpus laphriformis. NCBI lineage: Eukaryota > Metazoa > Arthropoda > Insecta > Diptera > Syrphidae > Brachypalpus > Brachypalpus laphriformis. The sequence continues at coordinate 223,071,551 of OX246753.1, read as the reverse complement.
ACCTTTAATGGGAAGGAACCTGCGAAACGTCATTATTTCGCGAAACGAAAACTACTTGATAAGTCGAATACTTAGTTGTAGTAAAAATAAAAACACGTCTGTTTTGAATGGAGGTTTTTTAGTGGGTAAGAATCCCACACTACTATGAGCACGCGCTGTCGATCCTCGTAGTGTCTTGTTGAAGATTTTCACCTTCCCTCGGAAAAAAAAAAAAAAAAAAAAAAAAAAAAATTTTGCTCTAAGCCCCACAAACTCCAACATTTTTCGAGATTTATTTTCGTCTTTAAATTTGCCGAGTACTTTGCCATTTGTTTGTGGGAAATTGTGAGAATTATCTGGGGGATGTTCTGAGGTGTCAAACCTTGATTTCTCCAAATTAATGACATCATCATATATATCGGAATAAAAATCATCTGTCGAAAACGAATATATAAATGAATCTGTATCCATATAGTTTAAGCGAACTGAGTCTCTAAACTTTTCTTTTATATAACCATAATGAAAGTCACTTTGACAGTTCTAATACGACGAAGCCTTGGAAGAAGCTATTCAGGGCAGGAGATGGAGAGGCGGTGCAAAGAAATACGGTGCCGTAATAACATTGGACGTCAAAAACGCGTTCAATTCTGCGAATTGGGGACTCATAGTGCAATCGCTTAGGTCAATGATGGTGCCATGGTTCTTAATTAAAATAATACTGAGCTACTTCGAGAAACGGGTTCTACTCTTCGATACCGACGATGGAGTAAAGCAGTACCACATATCTGGCGGAGTTCCACAAGGATCGATATTAGGCCCTATCCTTTGGAACATTATGTATGATGGGGTTCTAAGGCTTGGAATCCCAAATGAGGGAAAAACCATAGGCTTCGCCGATGATATTGCAATTGTCGTGGTTGCAAAACATCTAGAGGAAATAGAGGATATTGCAAATGAATGTATCCGAAAAGTCAAACGGTGGATGGCAGCAGTCGGGTTAGAGCTCGCCGAACATAAAACAGAGGCAGTATTGGTAAGCAGCCGCAAGAAAAGAGGGGAAATCACCATCAGAGTAGGAGATCATAATACGACATCAAAATCGGTTATCAAATACCTAGGTGTGATGATCGACGCGAGGCTCACTTACAAGGAGCACCTTGAAATAACGTGTGACAAAGCGGCTCGGGTGAGCGGTGCCTTATCAAGAATAATGATAAATATAGGAGGACCTAGGCAACAAAGGAGACTTATTCTATCCAGGGTGGTGCAGTCCATCCTTATGTATGCGGCACCCATATGGGCCAAAGCTGTGACGAAAAAGACCTACGCAAGAAGGATAAACTCTGTCAACAGACTGTGTGCGCTGAGAGTATGCTGTGCCTTCCGTACGGTGTCAGACGAGGCAGTATGTGTCATCGCGGGAATGCTACCAGCGGATATATTGGCTACCGAGCTACAAAGGACCTACGACGCCAAAATTCAGGAACCTCAAGCGCCAGTCAAAAATATCAAGCTGGAAAAAAGACAGCAAAGCATTAAAGCATGGCAGGAGCGATGGAACCAGTCCTCAAAGGGAAGATGGACCCATCAACTTATACCGGATATCCAAAAATGGATGGACCGGAAATACGGAGAGGTAGATTTCTATCTTAGCCAGTTCCTAACCGGACATGGCTGCTTTCGAGCGTATCTCAACAGGTTTGGGCTCGATGAATCTTCCAACTGCCCAAATTGCGGAGAGGCCTCAGAAGACGCTCAGCACGTATTTTTTCAGTGCCCACGTTTTCATATAGAGCACAGAGAACTGGAGGAAAAAATTGGAGAAATACCAACCCCCGAAAACATTGTGCACCATATGATAGCATCGAATGCAATATGGGATGCGGTGAAACAAGTTGCAGCGATGATCGTGCAGGAACTTAGGCGGCTGGAAAGAGTCAGAGAGAGCAACCAAGTCCAACCGGCAACACCTTTGGAACAAGGAGCGGAAGACGGCGAATGAAGAGCATAAATAGCTAACCAGCCCCGCGAAGTAATACCTAACGGTAGTCCCGCGGAGAGAGTGGTTGAAGTGTGCAGGGTGTGGTTTAGTACGTAGGCGTATTCCTGGCATCGAATATTCAGGTTTGCGAATCGTGCATGCCAGTAGCTCGGGCTACTGGTATCTTTAGAAGATTACACACCCTTTGGCGCAACAATAAAAAAAAAGAAAAAAAATACGACGAAGCCTAAATAAATTGGTTTATCATATGTTACCTTTCCCTTCTTCATTTCAATAGCACACATGTCCGGTGAAAATATAGATCGACTATGAAAATTGGGTTTTGCAACTAGTGTTCTGGCACTGAATTCATTTCTTTCACAATCCCATCTTGTTACAATCTTCACATCCCTTCGCCTCTCCACATTCTCCATAGTCTTGCCGTAAACACTGTTGTTCATTAATTTAAAGAAATCCTTTTCGAACTTATTTACTGCTCTTTTCCTATATTCTGTGTTGAGTTCTATGTATTTCTGTAAGCAATAAGATTGGTTGAGTGTCAGCACTCTCTCACTATTAGTGAGAGTTAATCCTTTTTTAAGACATTGCTGTAAATTCTTCAGATGAATCACATAATTGTTTTTTGAATTTAGGTTAGCTGTTAACTTGGAAATTTTACTTCCAGGAGTTAACATATTCTCTGGACAAAACGGAAGATCGTTGTGAATATCGTGAAGGTGTGTGGGATAGGCTAAATCTACTTCTAACACATAACCAACTTCCTTATTTTCCAAATTGGAAATATATTCTGTAGTATAGATCTCAGCATCAAACCATTGAAAATTTCCATGGGGGAGCGGTTGCGACATTGCCCAACCATACAAATAATTTGCATCGAAATATTCACTCAATTCACTCAATATCTCTGGATTATAATTAACTAGATACTTATTATTAGCAGTGGCATGCCGATGACTACACTGACATAAACCACCTCTAATACCTTTCTTAAAGAAATTAAACATATCAAAATCTTTAAGAAGTTCTAAGTTAATTTTTGTAATTTTCAACATCGCATCCCAAGTTAAGCCAGGAGATGTATAATAGTGACATGGATCTAACTCATATATCTTGCGGCAAACTTTACGAAAATTCTCAAATATGTCTACTAACAAGAGCACATCACTCTGTAGATATAGAAGCATGTAATCTTTTAAAGTCTTACAACTGAAATGGTCCCATACTTTAAGTGCATGATTTTTATTTTACCATCAATTTTCCCCAAACTTTTCACAAACAAATGGCAATCATAACCCGAAAAATTATGTAAAAAAATTGGAAAAAATGTTGGTATACGGAAATCTAAATTACACTGCGAATGTGTAGGTCCTCTATATGCCCCAGTAAAATGGCAATGATCTCTAACTCTAACCTCTAAATCCTTAAAATTATTCTTACATATACTGCATATAGGTGCGGTGTGATGCATGTAGTTCTCAAGGTCGGTCAAAGGAATCATTGGCTTTGGTTTCTCTATGACTTCTCGATAAAGGTATTTCAGATCGTCAACCAACATTTCCACGGATTTGTCCGGTGCCTTTTCACCTAAAAAACAACAAAAAGAAATGATTTAATAGAGTGTCTTATTGTGCATAATATATTTACTTTCTTACCAACAAATGTTCTGTGCTTATCGAAATTATCATCAAACGAGCACTTGATATAGTAGGAAAATGCACACGGTATGTGTTGTTGTATATTCGTTGTTGATGAACTTTCTGGTCCCGTCATACAATGACTCACTGGATCAAGAATAGACTCAAAGTCTGCATATACGGTGAATGGAACTTGCAACTTTCTTCCATGCTTATCAAACATAAGCAGATCCTTTCCTTCTTCTGGCATTATTGTAACCAGTTTGAAGCACTCACTTTTATGCTTCGCTAAATTAAATGCGCTAGGAAGCCTTTGCAAACAGCCATTACAGAGATACATTTGGTTTTTTTACTGGTTACTTGACTTCTCATTAAGCGTGATATGTTTTTAAAATACACATAATGCGTTAGATTACTATCATCACTTTCACATAACAACAGGTTAATATGTTTCACCTTTTCTTCACACGTATGATAGTAGGGTCCAATAATATTGTATTTATCCCCATTTTTATTCATTTCATAGCCAAAAACGTTCACACTAATTGTCGGATTATTTGCTTCGAAAATTTTGATATCTTTAACCATAAGAGGAAATTCCATATTACTAAAGTTAAGAACATTACCATTGACTTCTATTATTTTCCTTGTTATGTCATTTATCTTATAGACTGATGGTCTATCATGATTATCTTTAACCCTTTCATCAAGAGCCGATATGATAGCCCATTTAAAGCAATATTCATCATTGTTTTTACATTTATACATGCCTTTTTATTCTCTATCCGTGGTGGCAATTTAATGTATGAAGAACCACCAAGAGGTTGATATTTATTCACATTAATTTCCAATCTTAAAAAATGAAGCTAAGGCCCATCCGCTATCTTTTTCCTGAAATTCTTCCAATTTCCTCTTGATGTCTTCAACCATGATTTTTAATTGTTCCGGTATAACATCCTTCCTTAAGATTGTGCACATTTTGGTTTGCATTTTTTTTATATCCATGATCATGTTGTCTTCATCGTCCGAATACTTCACAAACTCACAAAATAACTCCATGTTAAATTTTAAAGTATTCAAAACTTTGAGTTCACTTTCCAAGAATTCGTTGATTATATACATATTTTTCCCAAACAATATCTCGACATTAAGTATACTCCCATCGTTGTTTTTTATCGAGAAGCTTTTAATTCTATTTTTGAAAGCGCCCTCAATATAGCTCACATTTTCCCCATGAACTTTTCTCGCTTTTTCCCTATGTGTATTTTTGCTTTGATGTTGAGTCCAAATCCTCTCCTCAACATCTTCTTCACAAAATAAACACCTCCTGTACACAGTTTGCTTCATCTTCTTTAGCTGTACTCCAGATGTTGACGGCTGGTGCTGCTGCTGCTGCTGCTGCTGCTGTGGAGATAGTTCTCTCTTTTGAGAAGCCTTATGGCGTGTAGCTTCCGCATGTAGCTTCATATGTTCATCTAAGTCGTCTTTTCGTTTAAACATAACACTACACTTCTCGCACTTATAGTGTATTTTAATATGTTTCACCAAAGATTGCTTTACCCAAAACTCCTTCTCACACACTTCACAACGAAACATTTTTACTTCTCCGAATTAAATTTGTTTGAAAATATACAAATTAATAGGGGATATTTATTCATTGTTAGTCTATTTATACATTTCAAATTTGTGTTCAACAGCGTTGTACTACGCACTTAGATAACAAAACATAATTTCCCATGCATTAGTTCACAAAAACTTACTATCACATGTCATCACCGCACAATATAGTTTCACATGTCATCACAAAAAATTGCGGTCACTTTCATGATAAATGATAAATGAAAACTTTTATATTTATTTCTAAACAAAAAACTGCTGGTGCGGTCATGCACCTGCTCTCGTAGAACATAGATCGATATGTGCTATCCCTTCACTCAACTATCTTCTTTTATATTTACTCCTATACCAAAAAAAAACTGCTGGTGACGCCATGCACATTGTTCTCATATAACATACTATCCTTATCGTATGGTTTTTTTTTTTTGAAAGTTTTGCATTGCATATCAGCAATGTTGTCTTCAATGCTTACAAAATGAATAGAAAAAATTTTTTTTCGAAACCCCAAAGCAGGTTGTAGTGTTGTGAAATTTCTATAAATAACACAGCCAAGAATTTTAAATACTACTGGTGACGTCATACACCTGTGGTGAAGGAGGGCTTGGCTGAAAAGGTCAAAGGAACCCCTATGAACTTTCTGCGACAAGACGAATAAGCACCGTCTTCCATATAAGGGCTCCCCACCGCACAAGGTGGCTACGAGGGATACAGTAAGGAGAAAATGGCGAGATCCGGACGTACCCGCCACAACGCGAAACACGCAGCTTCTTGTCCCGGAAAGATGTCTGCACACTACGAAATATGAGTGTATACAGTGCAACACATTATAGTACGCATCACTGTAATTGAGAACCACAACACGATGACTTCGTCATCAGTAACTTAAAATATTAAGACTGAGCCCAGTAAGGTCTTAATTACGGCATACTGGAAAACGAATTGGAATGACAGCTATGAGGGCTGACATCTGTAGTATTCTGTTACCTGAGTAAGCTGGAGTGAAATCCGGTTGAAATGGCTTTCAGGCTAATGCTACAAGTGCCCCCGTCCCGTTAAAACCTTGGCAGGCCTCAAAGTACGTTCAATGTTTCGTCACCATTAAGTTGTTGGTGTAGGTACAGATGTAACATTCCTGTTTAACACCGATCTGGCTCTGACATAAGACCCCATAAGGGCTTATGCCAACCCTCGCATGGCCTCACTGCTTGCATAGACAACCATGAGATCACTGGGTGACTACACATTCGAACATTGATAGCGGCTTTGAGTGGGGACCCAAAAGAAATGAATACAAAACAAACAAAAACCCCAAACAACAACAAAACAAGCAACAGTCAAACCAACGGTGAGTATAGAGGAGACCCGTTCCAGAGGAGCTCAGTGATGCTGAGGTCACCTGTGGGACAATCAGATGGAGCACTTCCGGTGGCATCGGAGGCTACGGTTGAAAAAGCCCCTGATCGACCTGACTTCCACAAGCTGGGCATGCAGATTAGGGAACTAGTCGACATGCTCGAAGACGGAAAGCGGCGCTCAATACATCAACCAATGAGAGACGCCATAGAAAGCATTCGGGCGTTGTATGAACTCTCGGCAATCCAGCTGCGGGATAAAAAGGCCAACGAAGTGATAAGAAGAAATAACTCTTCTCAGACCTCCCCCTGGCTCAAACCTGTCCAGGACGCAAAAAAGAAGAGACTGCCATCGGAGAACAGCACGCCGAAGCCGAAACGTGAACGCAAGCAGAAGCGCCCCTCAGATGAGGAAAATAAGAAGAAAGAGCCAAAAAAAGTCACAGAAACGGCTTTGGCAAAGGCTAAACAAGCCAGTACCTCTGGTAATAAGAAAAATACGATGCGAGAAGAAGACAATGGTTGATCAGCTGTTAAAAACAAGAAGGCCACCAAAAAGAAGCAGGGCAGAAAACCAAAACCTGATGCCATCGTCATCGAAGCGAAAGGGGAGGCTTCCTACGCCCAGATACTCCGCAGCGTAAAAGCAGACCCTAAGTTGGAAGCTGTGGGCAAGGCGGTATCCAGAATCAGGAGAACGAAAAAAGGGGATCTTCTGATACAACTGAAGGAAGCAGGAGACAAAACGACGGATTACAAAAACGTCATTGGCGAAGCTCTGGGAGAACAGGCTGAAGTCAGAACGCGCACTCATCGTACCACGATCGAGATCAGAGACATCGACGAGGTCACTACTAAGGAGGACGTATGCGCGGTGATCAGAGCCCAATTCGATTTGGGCAGGGTCATGACTACTGACATCATTTCTTTGCGGAAGGCGTACGGTGAGACTCAAACTGCAATAATTAATCTCCCTGCAGAAAGTGCGAAGAAACTATTGGAAGCAGGACGCATCAAAATTGGCTGGGTAGTCTGCCGCATTCGTGAGCGGACGCTGCTACAGAAATGTTTCAAGTGCCTCGAATTCGGACATTTGGCCAAGCATTGTAAGAGCGAAGAAGACCGCTCCAAACTCTGTAGGAGATGCGGTAAAGAGGGACATATCGCGAGAGATTGCAGCGAGGAACCATCCTGCATGTTCTGCAGGAAAGTCAACCCGGAAAATGCAAAGCACATAGCCGGCGGCAATAAATGCCCTGTCCTCAAGAAAGCGATCTGCAGCAAGAAACCATGAAGGTTATCCAAATTAACCTCAATCATTGTGAGACAGCTCATGATATCCTGGCACAAACCATCAAGGACGAAAAAGCAGATGTAATCTTGATCAGCGAGCCATATAAAATTCCTGACAACAGCAGCATCTGGCTCAGTGATCGATCGAAGCGGGCCGCAATATGGTCATGTGGGAGACATGCGTTCCAGGATGCAAATGAAGAGTCAGAGGGTTTCGTTCGGGCCAAAATCAACGGTATACACTTCTATAGTTGCTATGCTCGGCCCAGCTGGACTATAATGGAATACCAGGAGATGCTAGATAACCTCGTGGCTGATGCTCGGGAAAGAACTCCAGTGATTATTGGCGGAGATTTCAATGCATGGGCGACGGAATGGGGCAGTAGATTTACCAACGCAAGGGGTCATGCCCTCCTGGAAACATTTGCAGCTCTCAAAGTAGGCATCGCAAACGTAGGTAGGGCTAACACCTTCCGCAGAGCAGGCATGGGCTCAATAATTGATATCACGTTAGCGAGTAACTCCATCCTGCGGGGAATTAAATGGAGAGTCAGTGAAGATTATACCCACAGTGACCACCAAGCTGTTATAATTGACATCGGTAACGCCAGAAGCACTCACCGCCCGCGATCGACTGGCCCGAAATGGCAGGATAAGCTCTTCGACAAAGATACATTCGCGGAAGTGGTTGACACCTTCACGCTAGTCCAAGGATCGGCAGAAAATTCAGCTCGCCACCTCACCCAGTCCATCAACATGGCGTGCGATGCATCAATGCCCAGGAGGGCCTCAAGTAGAAGACGCCTGCCTTGCTACTGGTAGAACGACGAGATCAGGGTACTTAGAGCAGAGTGTCTACAGGCAAGACGCAAAGTACAAAGATCGCGAAACACACCCAGCTTTCAGGAGTACCTATCGTCCTTTAAGCTGGCGCGAAAACAGTTAAGCAGAGTTATCAAGGAGAGCAAAGCAAGATGTTTCAGGCAGCTCTGCGATGAAGCTAACGTAGACCCTTGGGGCACGGCGTATAGGATGGTGATGAGAAAGCTTAAGGGCGGCAACTCCCCGCAGATAACATGCCCGTTAATGCTGAAGTCAATAGTAGAATATCTTTTTCCAAGGAGAGCATCTACTATGTGCGCAATCACCAGAGAAAACTTTACAGAAGTAATTCCAGTGATTACAATAGAGGAATTGACAATCGCATCCAGAAAGATAGGTGACAACAAGACGCCCAGACCTGACGCATCCCTAACAAAGCAGTGAAAGCCGCTGTTCAAAAAAGGCCAGACATCTTTATTGCAACAATGCAAAAGTGCCTAGAAGAACGAATTTTCCCTAAGCAATGGAAACTGCAACACCTCGTTTTATTGCCAAAAGGAAACAAACCCCCAGGAGACCCATCGTCGTATCGCCCGATATGCCAACTGGACACAATGGGAAAGATCCTGGAGCGAATCATTTACAACAGATTGCTCACAATAGCGGAGGGGAAAGGGGCTTTGTCCAACCAGCAATTCGGATTCCGAAAGTCTCGCTCAACAATTGACGCCATTAAAGCTGTAGTTAATATAGCAGCGGAAGCAATTGAAGGTGAAATATGGCGATACGGCACCAAGGAATACTGTGCAGTAGTGACGCTAGATGTCAAAGACGCATTTAATTCGGCAGACTGGCCCACTATAAGAATATCTCTTGCTAGGATGGATACACCATCTTACTTGCTGCAGATAATGGCGAGCTACTTTACCAACAGGAAACTGAGGTATGATACCGACGAAGGAGTGAAGTACTACGATGTTACAGCTGGGGTCCCGCAAGGATCGGTGCTGGGCCCATTACTATGGAACATAATGTACGACGGAGTTTTACGACTACCACTGCCACCTAAAGTGAATATAATTGGATTTGCTGACGACATCGCTGTTGTTACAATAGCAAAACAAACCAGTGAAGTAGAATCAGCTACAAATGTGGCAATCAGTCAAATCAAAAGCTGGCTAGGATCCGCCGGTTTAGAATTAGCTGACCACAAAACTGAAGCTGTTCTAATAACCAGTCGGAAATCTGTGGAATATGTGAATGTACAGGTTGGAACCCAAATCATCAGATCCAAAGAAGCAATCAAATACTTAGGAGTAATGCTAGACAATAGATTGCGGTTTAAACAGCATGTTGATTATTCGAGCAAAAAAGCGTCACGACTTCAGGCAGCACTCTCAAGGATAATGCCCAACATTGGAGGACCTGGATACGCTAGGAGGATCCTACTATCCAGAGTTGTCAGCTCAGTCCTTCTTTATGCGGCTCCGGTTTGGGCGGGGGCTCTCGCGACCAATGAAACAAGGAGGAAACTTACATCAGCCTACAGACTCTGCGCTATAAGGACCATCAGTGGTTTTAGAACTATCTCTGACGAAGCAGCCTTTGTCATAGCAGGAATGGTTCCTATCGACATCCTCGCGAACGAGATGCAGAGAATCTACAATCGGAGAGGCTCGAGCCATCAAGAGGCTAGCGAAAGAAGAAGGGTTATAGAAGAAGAAAAAACAGCTTCAAGAGCTGTGTGGCAAGATCGATGGGATAATGCGGTTAAAGGCAGATGGACCTATAAATTAATCCCCACCATCGACATTTGGATAAACCGAGCACATGAGAACTGCACCTACCACCTCACGCAGTTCCTGTCTGGCCATGGAGGTTATCGCAAATATCTTTACCGGTTTGGACACGATAGCTCTCCGTTGTGTCCAGAATGTCCAGACCAGGAGGAAGATACGGAGCATGCAGTCTTCTACTGTAGGTGATTTGAAAGCTGGAGAAATGAACTTCCCAGTCCCCCATTCCTCATAGATCATATGGTACAATCTGAGGAAAAATGGATGGAAATTTGCGCGTTAATCACGCATGTGCAAATGCAGCTTCGAATTCAAGAACGAATACGTCGAGAAGCAGAAAGTACAGCATAAATTGCTAACCAGCCCCGCGAAGTAATACCTAACGCCAGTCCCGCGGGGAGAGTGGTAGAAGCGTGTTGGGTGTGTGTTTAGTTCGTAGGCGTATTCCTGAAATCGATTACTCAGGTTTGCGAATCGTGCATGCTAGTAGCACTCGGGCTATTAGTATCTATGAAGATTACACATCCCTGGCGCAATCTAAAAAAAAAAAAAAAAAAAAAAAAACACACATTTTTACTGATAAGAAAACCACAACCTTAACTGCAACCAAATTGAGCCAGACTCCTCCAAAACATACTACTAACGTCTCCTGCTAACAGAAATTTTATGAAAACACCGAAGAAAAACAAACAAACAAGGGTCTCTGAGAAAATCAAGTGGTACAATCTGGACAAAGAAAAAGGCGAGGCTTTTATTTTCGTAATGAAAAATTACCTCACTCACACCATCAACGGAGCTGAGGATGAAAAGTGCAGAGCACAAAATATGTGGGATTCCCTACAGCGAACTTGCTTAAAGAAGGCCAAATCACTGCTAGGAGCTTCAAAAGGCCACCATCAACACGCCAAAAAACATGGTGGTGGAGTGATGAAGCTAAGAAAGTGATAAATGAGAAGAAAGCGGCTTTGGAAGCTTGGTCAAAGTGCCCCTTTAATAATAGTGACGAAAAAGCTCGCCTCGAAATGGAATACAGATGCTGTAAGAAAAAAGCGAAGAAGAAGTGCGCACAGCTTTAAGCAGAGAGTACGGAGGGCCTGTATCGGGAGCTGGAGAAAATATCTTCCCCAGTTGCTGATGCAAACCAGGCTATCCAGGAGCTGCGAAGACATAATATGAACAAGAGCGCCACTATCTTCAAAGTAGCCGCCCAAAGAAGGAGGAATGCTCAGGAGATTCGTTCGCCAATGCCCATGGCCAGCTTCTTGTGGATGACGACAACATTCTGCAGAGGTGGCGGCAGTATTGTGAAGAGCTTTTAAATGAACAGTTTCTCCGGCTATACTTTCCAAGAGCCACCCCTCACTGTGAAGAAATACCCGACATTACAGTCGAAGACGTTAGTGAGGCGGTCAAATACTTCGAGAAACGAAAAGCGGTTGGGCCAGAAGAGATGCCCTCTGAGTTCTGGAAAAAGATGGGAGACGTCGGGTTCATATGGCTCAGAATTCTCATCTCCAAATTTGTGAGAGGTGATCCAATGCCGAATGAATGGAGGGAAAGTTACCTTCTCCCTGTATACAAGGGGAAGGTTGATACGCGAAACTGTGATAGCTACCGTTCGATCAAGCTGATGTCACACACCATGAAGATCGTTGAGCGGGTATTAGGTGGCCGACTGCGAAAAATAATACGGCTATCTGATGATCAGTGCGGTTTGGTCTCGGGTAAATCAACCACAGATGCAATCCAAAGTATAAGGATCATAATGGAAAAACATCGTGATTCCTTAAGGGATTTGCATATTGTATTGGTTGACTTTGAAAAGGCATTCGACAGACAACCACGAGATCTGATATGGGTGGCGCTAAGACATCGAGGGGTTCCAGAAACCTATGTACAGATGATCATGGACATGTACGAAGGAGTAAAGACAAGAGTAAGATGCTCCGCTGGAGTAACCGAAGTATTCCCAATAAAAGTCGGGGTGCGCCAGGGAAGTGTTTTAAGTCCTTTGCTCTTTATTACAGTCCTTGATTATCTGCTTGAAGGTAAAGTGATGGACCCCAAGGTACATCAGTTATTCTTTGCTGACGATGGAGGCATCATAAGTGAGGATCCTACATCCCTGCAACGAGCACTTGATGTGTGGGTGGACGTTTTTGAAGGAAATGGGTATCACATTAGTTCAAAAAAGGCAGAGTACTTGTGCTGCCCGTTCTCTGATCTACTCAGGCCTATTCCAGACATTTATTTGAATGGAACAGTGCTTCCCAAGTGCGAAAAGTTCAAATATCTGGGATCTATGATCAAAAGCAAAGCAACCTGTGATGACGACATCAATCATCGCGTAAGCGTAGGGTCGATGAAGTGGCGAGAAAATTCCGCTATCTTCTGTGACAGAAAAATGTCCCCTAAGTTGAAAGGAAGGCTCTACACCGCAGTTGTGCGTCCAGTGCTCACATACGGTTCACAATGTTGGACGAAGTACAAAATGTGTGAAAGTAAATTAACGGCAGCTGAGATGAAGATGCTTCGCATGACAGCAGGGGTGACAAAGCTTGATCGAATAAGAAGTTTGAAGATCCGTGGAAGCTTTCACATCAAGGAAACCATCGTACAAAAAATAGAGCGCGACCAGCTCAGCTGGTATTGCCACGTTCAAAGAAGAGATCATTTCAACCCTTTTAAAAAGGCAATATCAATGCACGCTCCAAAGACATCGCGATGTAGGAAAGGCAGGTCTATAAACGCCTGGATCAGACAAATGCGATGACATCGGCATTTCATTGGTCCCAGTAACCGAGTGATCCAAAATCGGCGGGCCTGCCTATATTTTCTGAGGTCAAATAGGCGAACCCCACAGGTGGATCAGTATAAATGTGGTGAAGTGGGAGGGTTGTGATCCCTTATTTTCGGATCATAACCTCGCTGATAAAAGGAAGAAGAAGAAGATTGACTTTTTTGGAATGTTTTTTTCTGATATCAGCAATACTATCTACAAAAAATCAATTTAAAACATTAGGCACTTCGTAACAATTGCTATATTTTATATTGTTGCAAATCACTTCATTAATATGTTTTCTGTTTTCTTTTAGCACCAAATTGGCAAGTGTTCATTCCGCAACGGACCCCACCAAACACTGGATTAGGGAAAGAAACAAACACCGCAATACAGTCAGCTTCGCCAAAGGAAAAATTAACCGAAATTTCCCTCGACTTTCCACCCCAGAAAATAACGTTCGACAAGGAAAACACGGCTGTCGGAGATATGTCCGTAAAAAGCTTAAAAACACTAATACAATGCTCCATGCCAACGTTACTGGATGAAAAACTGAGGGACATGCCCACGAAAGCGGACTTAGAGGGAATTGGCGCCGAATTGTTTTCATTGAAACAGGAAAATCTCTTGCTACATACCCGACTGCAACAAATGGGGTCCCGCTGCATCTCACTAGAACGGCAAGTGGAGTGGCTATCTAGTAAAACTGGTGAGAAAAATATCATCGTTCATCTTCCAGTGGAGAGCGGAGTGTTCGCCGCCGACTAAGCAAAAATATTATGCATGGATGTTCTCGAATCTCAAAACGCAGCAACAGTCGCCTCGGTCAAACCGATCACATCCACTAAACCAAATTTTGAAAACGTAATCATGGAATTACAAAACCAAGAAGATGTTAGCCGTATCTTGCAATCCGCAATCAAGCTAAAGGGCACGGGTATTTCTTTACACAGGGATTACCCGGCAGCGGCACGCGAGAGAAGAGGGTGCGTGTTGAAACTTAAAGAACAAATAGAATTGAAAAACTGGAAAATAAGGACACAAGTACGAGAGAAAACTTAAAATTGGAGAAAACATGTTTTATTTTGACATAAACAATAAGTTGTCGTGCGATGATGAAGGCGGAATGACGTTAATGGAGCAGCAAGAAAACGCCAACCAGAAGGAGCATCTATACACGGCAGAGCCAGCGGAGGTTGCGTTTATGGCACAAAAAAAGAACTTGCAAATGTTGTGGCTTGCCGTTTCGTAAAAATGCTCAACAGAGATTTTATTGAAATCGTAATCGAAAAACGAAAAATGTACGTGTTGGACTTTACAAGCTTGTATAACTTTCTATTGGAACTTAGCAAAGAAGATGTCATGATAACCGGAGACTTTAATGCAAGAGTGGGAACTACCGAAGTACTTAATGTGGAACCAGAACTCTTAGAAGAATCGTTTAAAGAAGTGAGAATTGCAACGGACTTACAAATTGATGGAAAGGGAAACAAGCTAATTGAAATGTGCGAATCGATTTGACTTACGCTTTTAAACAGACGATCCGAAAGTGACGAGAAAGGCCATTTAAAGTTTATAAGAGGTACAGCTTGCTCAACAATTGATTACTGGCTCGTCCGGGGAAAGTGGCTTGAACTCGTAGCTGACTTCGATATAGAGGGTGTATCTTATTCAGATCATTTACCTATAGCTGTAAAATCTAAGCTTATAGCGCAACAAGAGGCACCCGCTTTGGAAATATGTCTGTTACCAAAGCTGCAGTGGAAAGAAGAAAATCTGGAAAGCTACAGGGCAAATTTGAATAAAGAAATTAGCGCGGTAAATGAAAATGGACTACAATTTATGAGACGTACAGATATTCTCATTGCTTGTATTTTGGACTCGACGAGACCCCTGCATGCAAGATCTAGAGGAATAGGAAAGCAACCATGGTTTGATTGGGAGCGCGAGGCAGCCAGAAAAAGATGTTTTGCCTGTCTTCGACTGCTGAGAAGTATAGGTACCAATTATACAAAACTTATGTAGAAGGAGGCAAACAAAACGTACAAAAACATATACGGACATAAACAAAAACTATACACCCAGCATATTTCAGCAATGCTAACAAGTATAAAAGACAGTCGGTCTTTCTGGAAGTTCGCCAAAACCCTAAACGGTGCACTTTTCGCAAAGAGTATCAAAGTCGAAGCATCCTTACTAGTAAGTACTTTGTACTTTGAAAAGTTGCTGAACCCACTTCACAGTCAATATGAAATGCACTATGCACTGTCATTCATCGAAGTGGTATCACTAGACAGACCCAGAACTTTCCAAGATATCACCAGAGTCATAAACCGATGTGCCCTGAACAAAGCCCCAGGCGAAGATCCCTTACGAATTCGTCAAAAATGCGACAGAAGAGTTCCTGAAAAAACTCACGAAAACCTACAACTTTCGTTTTAACAATGGGGAGGTACCAGAAAGTTTCAAGAGAAACATAATCTCTCTGATTTCTAAGAAAGGAGATCCAAATGAGCCCAGCAATTACAGAGAGATATCGGTCTTAAATACTGTCACTAAAATATTTACGGGTATCATCTTGGAGCGCTTAACAGACTGGATACAAGAGAATGACCTCACTTACTTACTTATATCCTTTAACCCCTCGGGGGGCATAGGGCGTCAACCACGCCTGCGCGCCATCGCGTTCGGAGTTCTGCAACGCGTTTGAGCTGCCTCCAACTCATTCCTAAAGAGCTCGATTCCTCCTCAACTGTTCTGCGCCACGTTTGCCAAGGGCGGCCCGCTATTTTGCCTGCCTGGGTGAGCGGATTCCACTGCATAGCGTATTTCGCAATTGAGTTGTCTTCGCGCCGTAGGGTGTGTTCAATCCATTGCCACTTTCTTCTTCGGTTGGGCCAAAAAATCTTCAAGATGATTCGTAAGCATTTGTTTACGAAGACCTGCAGCTTGCGTGTGTTAATGGTGTCCACCTTCCAGGTACTGCACCCATAAAGCAGCACTGATTCTACGTTGGAACGGAACAGTCGTAGCTTGGTTCTTAAGCTAATAACATTGCTTCTCCAGATTCTGGACAGCATTCCGAACGCAGCTTTAGCCTTCCCGATTCTGCTGCACACATCCAGTTCGGTGCCACCGCGGTTAGTCGAGACGACACTTCCTAAATATAGAAAGTTATTAACTTTCTCGACTTACTTTCCGGCAATGTTAAGTTGAGCGAGGGTATTTGAAGTACTCAGGGCTTTTGTTTTGGCTGTGTTTATTTTTAGCCCCACTTTGTTTGCCTCAGCTTCTAGATTTTGGTCCATCAAATGAAGATCCATTATCCGATGTGAAAGTAGACAAACATCGTCAGCGTAATCTAGGTGTTTAAGGTAAGATGTCATAGTCCAACGAATTGCAGAATTAGCTTCCGTCAATGCTGCACGGAGTACATCGCTGATAACCACCAAGAACAATAGTGGGGAGAGTATGCACCCTTGACGTACTCCACTTTGGACTTCAAAGTCCTCCGACACCTTACCATATGTAGCCTTGATAATAGCTATAAGCTTTTCTGGAATGCCTCTCCTGCGCAAGGCCAACCAGATAGCATCTCGATTCAAGCTGTCGAAAGCCTTCTCGACGTCGATAAACAGTAAATGTAGCGGAGACCTATACTCAACGCATTGTTCGATTATGATCCGTAAGGTGTTTATGTGGTCTATGCAGGAGGATCCAGCGCGAAAGCCTGCCTGTTCGACATCGAGAGTTGAATCTAAGTGTTCTTTAATTCGTTCTAGAATTATTCTAGCTATTATTTTGGCTACAGCTGGAAGAACACATATACCTCTCCAGTTACCGCACTCCATCAAGTTACCCTTCTTTGGAAGCTTAATGATCATCCCTCTTTTCCACTCCTGTGGAAATTGTTCACTATCCCAAGCTCTCCGTATTAGCGGATGCAGCAAATCTGCCGATGTATTTGGCGCCGCTTGAAATAGCTCGGCAGGGATGCCATCAATACCCACCGCTTTGTTTTTCTTGAGGGACTTGATTGCTGTTATTATTTCAGCTTTACTGGGAGGTACGGTGCGAATTCGGGAATTTGTTGCTTCGAACTGCTCATTCGAATTCAAGATCATACCGCCGTCGTCTAAGTGATTTAGCACTGTAGCAAAATGTTCTCTCCATCTAGTAAGCTGATCCTCATCCGAAATCAGAAGGTTACCGTCTAGACTCTTCACTGGATGTTGTTTGGAGTTTCGACCACCAATGAGCCCCTTAGTGATGTTGTAAACAGTCCTACTGTCGCACCTACTCGCTGCTTCTTCAGCCCTTGAGGCCAATGAGTTGACATATTGACGTTTGTCACGTCTCACACTACGCTGCACTTCTTTCTTCTTGGCACGGTATTCGGCTGCAAGCTCGGTTCTCTCTACTGCTGAGGCCGCTGCAATCCGAGCCTTGATTGCTGTACGCTCATCGATTCGTCTCCAGGTGTCTGTAGAAATCCATGTGCGGTGGTGTTTCTGCTTTTTACTGACATACGTGCGTGCCCCAGTCGCAAAAGCATTTTTCACAGCACTCCAGTGGTCATCCATGTTCTCTATGCTGCTGATTGCTTCTGCTTCTAAGGCAAGATGGTCCCTGAACTGTTGGCGCACTTGGGGAACCTTGAGCATGTCGATATTAAACCTGGCGATGTTAAGTAGGTTTTGAGCGGTTGCTGTTGACGGATGCAGTACGAAGGCGTAAATGAGCTACCATAAGATGGTGATCTCGTTCTTGTCCGACGTCAGCTCCACGTCTGTTTCGGACGTCCAGGAGACAATTTCTAAAGCGGCGACTGATCGCAATGTGGTCGATCTGGTTGGATGTTCGTTGCCTATCAATAGAGACCCAACTGATCTTATGGCAGGTGTTATGCTTAAACAGCGTACCTCCGATGACTAGGCGGTTGGTATTGCAGAAATCCACAAACCGCTCACCATTGTCATTACGGTCTCCCACGCTGTGAACTCCCATCACGTGCTTAAGTATGGTGTTGTCGCTACCCACCTTGACATTAAGATCTCCCATTACCATTACGATGTCCCCATTAGGCGTTTGGTTGTAGGCGGCGCCTAAGTGGCTATAAAAATTATCCTTTTCATCCTCAGTCGCGTCTAGAGTCGAAGCATAACACTGTATGATGGTAATTTTTCTAACTCTACTTTGGAACCTAGCCGTCAATATCCAGTCACTATGGGGTTTCCAGGATATGAGGCTACTACGTGCTGCTGGAGTTAGCATGAGTCCTACGCCAGAACTCCGTGCACTTCCAGCTGGTTTACCAGAGTAGAGCATCACAGAGCTTTTTGTTGGGGAGATGTATTCCCCAGCATCGTACCATCTTATCTCGCTCAGCCCTAAGATGTCGATTTTATACCGTGCGAATTCGCGCTCCAATTGGAGGAATCTGGCGTTATAAGGCCCTTCCTTGAGTGAGTCCAAGAGGGTCTTAACGTTCCAGAATCCGATCGTTGTCCGTGTCCGATAGCCAAAGGTCGTCAACAAATTATCCGTCCTTATCCGAGGCGATTGTTTCCGTTTCGGAGCAAGATTTGTTTTACGGTTGCGGCTCGCTGGGCCACAGACCAACCGACACTTATCCTGTTTTTTGGCGCAGGAAACTCGCCATTCGTCCTCTCCCGTTAGCAATTTCCGAAGAAATTCCCAGATGACACCACGAGGAGGTGGGAGTAGGGCTTACTAACAGAGCTGGTAGGTTTTCGGCTGCAGTGGCTCCTACTCGTTACATAGCGGACCAGCACCTATCGGGGGATGCTGCCCCTACGCGGCCTTTGTTAGTCGTTTGCCATCCAAAGAGAATGACCTGCTTAGCGAATTCCAAGCCGGTTTTCGAAAAGGATACCCTACAATTGATAATAACTTCTCATTAACAAGCATCGCCAGAGATTTTTTGGCCAAAGGGAAGAAATTTTACGCTTTCTTCGTAGATTTTAAGGCGATTTTGACTCCATAGTCAGAGAGCTCTGTTCTTTAAACTAAGCAACCTGGGAGTCTCAACAAAATTACTTAGAGTACTACAAAGACTATACGAAGAAAACACAACAGCTGTATGGGACGGAAACATCTTATCTAACTGGTTTCAATCGAAAACAGGAGTAAAACAAGGTTGCCTTCTGAGTCCTCTTCTATTCTCAATCTTTCAAGATGACTTAGTTTCGTATCTCCTGAAAAGAATAACATTCGTCGGGGTGAATATAAAGCTCATACTCTATCCTGATGACATCGTCATACTAGCGGAAACTCCTAACATGCTGCAAATTTGGAATATAAATCTAAACACAAACAAATCCAAAGTCATGATCTTTCGCAATGGAATGGGACGCTATACAAGGGAAGAAAAATGGACCTGGCGTAACGAACAACTTGAAAAAGTTAAAGAGTACAAATACCTCGGAGTTCTAATAACACCCCAGCTATCGTTTAAAAAGCACCTAAAAGAGAAACTAAGGGAATCCAAACGCGCAATAAGCTCTAGCTGGAAGGGCATCCTGAGCAGGGGAAATATTGCGCCAAGTACGAAGTACAAGATTTTTGAAGCCGTCGTCAGGTCAATCATGTGCTACGCGACACAAGTCTGGGCCATTTTCCAGTTTGATGAGGTAGAAAAAATGCTTAGATACTTCATTAAGAAAATTTTCAGACTACAATTTCTTATATATTGTAAAAATCATTGGACAACCAAGTCATCGGCTCCCAAATAAGATTGTTACCCACCTTAAAAACAGAAGTCTTCAATTCTTTTATGAATGGGTAAGGCTGGGATGCGAATATAACGTTGCCTTATGCACTTCAAGCAATACCTTGGAAAGTGCTCTTCAGGAGTTATTAGTAAAAATCGAGGAAGGCACACGTGAAACGTTCAGGGCAAAAAGCCAACAAAGCCAAACAAGAAATACGTATAAAGTTCTTAAGCACGACCTTCATGATAAGAACTATTTCCATGATCGTAACAGCTTTGATGTAATTTGAACAATTTTTAAAGCCAGAGGTGAACTGTTGCGCTTGAATTATCTGCGATACATATCCGAAGGAAATTCTGAATGTTCTTTGTGTAACTAAAGACCTAGAGAACACGTCTATCATTTCATTGGAATCTGCCCTATACGCAGCGAAATCAGAAGATCCAATTAGGCGGAAAATACTCTTACGTCGGAAGAAATCATTTGCATTTTAAATGGTGGAAATTGGACTGTCCTCTATAATTACATAAAATCCGCACTAAATTACCCTCAACAAATAATAAACGAATCCTTTTAATTAATATAAATAATCAAAATGAGATGAAAAACATGAAAGAATATATATAAAAAATTAAACAATACATTGTAATACATAGCAAAAATAATAGTAACAATAATTCAGCATTTTAAATAAGTAACAATCTTTAAGCTTCAAATTCAAAACTCTCTTTCTCGGCTGACGGCAAAAGCCAATGCTTATTATTGTGAACTTTTCTGTAAAATGAATTTTAATGTATAAATAAAGTCACGCTATTACTTACTTACTTACTTACTTACATTCCTTAAGACGGAAACCGAGTTCCTAGGTCACATATTAACAGAAAAAGGAATAACCTGCTGCTGACCACAGCTGATCCGATCGTAAGCTTTTGGGCTCATCCTCCTCAAGAATAAGCCGTTGCCTGTACTGAACTTAATCCTCGAGTTGGATCTTATCCGTGCTCCTAGGAGTTTACCGCGCTGTTGGAAGCTAAGTACCTGCCTTAAGCAAGTGCTACCAAGTGACGCCGCAAGCTGTTGCTGCCAAGTGACGGCCCTAAGCCGTTACTGCCAAGTGACTGCTACGAGCAGTTGCTGCCCAAGTGACGTCGTAAGACGTTGCTGCGGTGACAATTAACCGTTGATAAGTTGGTCGCACAAATTGCATAGCTCCTGTATTATAGTAAAGTTTTGTGAAGAAACAGAAGGCGTACAATTCATATTTGCGCTTATAAACGAACTTAATACTTAGATTCACCTCAGCAAATAGAAAAAAGTAAGTTTATATCAAATAAGACACAGAAAACTGGCCTTCAGTTCCACTGGCGACGATACAACGGTACAATTACACCCCCGATGAACAAGCGAAGTATCCACGAAACATTTCCAGAATCATACCAGGAAAACAAAAGAACCCAACTTCTTGAAATGGCAGTATCAAACATGACATGATAGAAGACCTGGGTCAACTTTTGGATGCAAAATTCGAAAACCACCTACAGCATTTGGCGACCAAGGCGGACATGGAGAAGCTTGCCCTAAAAATAGCGGATATTAGTGACAAGCAAACGGATCTCGAACAGAAAATCGCAGCAACGGAGGCGCGTTGCAACCAATCGGAGTACCAAGTCGAGCGTCTCATGCAGAAAAACACTGAGAGAAATTTAATTCTTCATATTCCGGAGCGGGAAAACATCGATCGAGCGAAGCAGGCAAAGGATATTTGCACGAACCTGTTGCAAAACGGAACAGATAATGCGGTCGAATCTGTACGGCACATGAACAGCAACAACACGGATGAGAATGATAACTCTGGCACACATAACAAGAAAATTAACAACTTAGTTGTAACGCTCAGGAATATCTCAGATGTCTACCACATTTTAAAATCTTCCAGTAAGCTAAAAGGCACGAACATAAGTTTGTACAAGGATTATCCACCGACAGTAAGAAGTAAGCGTGTTAAATTAATCGCTGTAAAAAAGGTACTTGCTGACCAGCTTCCGGAGGTTAAAGCGCAACTTAGAGACGAAAAAATGTGGGTTGCTGGAAACGATTGCACTTGGAATCTTTCATCTTCATGCTTAATGTGCGGGGAAGAAAATGGTTTCGACATTTTAAAAGAAATGTTTACAAATGTGCGAATTGACGTTTTGAAACAAGCTGTGAGTTCCAACAAACGAGATCAGAAAACGTCAAATGCGCTGCAAACGAGCTCTATACCGACGATGGCGACATCTAAGTATCCAATCCAGCAACTGAAAGACCAGTTAGAGCAAAAAAGTCATCTCAGACACCTAAGCCAAATATATTTAAAGATTAAAGTGTTGCCGTCTGTCAGTCAAATAGTAGTAGTTTTAAATGTCTAAGTATATTAAGTTATAATGTTCATGGGCTAAGAAATACCATAAGTTACTTTTCTCTGATTTTTTTAATTTCGTTAAACAATTCGATGTATTTTTTCTATTAGTAACTTTTTTAATGAATGAAAATTATGAAACATTCAATACTCTTTTTCAAGAATATGAAATAAAATGGATAGAAGCAGTCAAAAGCAGCAAATCCGGGAGAGCGAGCGGTGGGTGTATGTACGGTTTAAAAAAATACTCGGTGCGCACTTGAAATTTGAAGAAATTAATCGTAACTTTTTTTTGGAGCTGAATTTTAATTTCACCAAACACTATATTCTACTAATGTACATCAATGCTGCTACTGGGAAGACGATTTTGAGATTTTATGTGAAACTCTGCTCAACTTGCAAAATACAAGGCTAATGCTTATTGGTGACCTAAATGGAAGAATTGGCGAGCAGGGGATCTTCGTGGAAGGCGAATATCAGCCAAATGTAAACAATCAAAGTAAATCGAAAGATCTAACGATCAACAGGAATGGGAGAACTTTATTGGAGTTAGCAGATGATTTTAGTTTAATGGTTGTGAATGGAAGAACAAAAGGCGACGAAAGAGGTGAATATAGGTACTATGCGTTTATACGCGAAAATTCAAACACGGTTATAGATTACTGCCTCATCAACGAATCATGGAGTTACTAGGTTGAACATTTCAAAGTGCATCTAAAGGGCTTCTCAGACCACATGCCGATTTCCTGTCAGCTACGTATTGATGCCGAGGAACTGGTGCAAGATTCAACGGAAATAAGGAGTGCGCCGAAACTTCGATGGAAGAGTAGCGATAAAGTAAAATATCAGCAAAACCTCAACATAGAACTTCAAAGGTTGCAAAGGATGCCCACAGTTGATGGTCTACAACAAATCATTCGAACGATTGCCTTGAAATCATCGCAAAAGAAAAAAATTTGTCACGTAAAACAAGAATGGTACGATTACGAATGCGAAAAGCTTCGACGGAGAACCTTTGCCTTCTTGAAAATATTTCGAAAATATAATACTGATTTCTTTCGGCAAATGTATTCTGAAGCGAATAAGGATTTTAAAATTCTCTGTGTGGTAAAGAAAAAGCAATTTTACGAGCGAAAAATGCAAGTAATCGCAGTTAGCAGGAATTCGAAAGAGTTTTGGGAAGCAGTAAGTTGGGTAAAGCGTATAAAACCCAGAATGGGTTTACATATTCCACTAGCGGACCTGAAAACACATTTCTAAACGCTC
The DNA here is from genome assembly GCA_945910035.1 of Brachypalpus laphriformis. Lineage (NCBI taxonomy): Eukaryota > Metazoa > Arthropoda > Insecta > Diptera > Syrphidae > Brachypalpus > Brachypalpus laphriformis. The sequence goes on along the minus strand of OX246753.1, from coordinate 223,047,879 downwards.
TTAAACATAGAAAGGACAGTACTCCTCTTCCAGTACTGTGAGCCGCAAATTAAGGATCAAAGTATGGATAGACCATTCACACTTTTGGAGCTCCAAAAAGTTCTAAAAAATCTTAAGGAAAAGAAGGCCCCTGGTGTAGATCTAATACCCCATGAATTTTACAAACACTGCAGCAACGAATTTGCCAATTGCCTTCTCCGTCTTGTAAATGATATGTATGGAAGTGATAGCGTATCTGCATGCTTAGAAACTGCTTTAATATTTCCGATTTTTAAAAATGGGGATAAAAATATGGCAGAAAACTACAGGGGTATATCCTTTTTAAATACCATTAGAAAGATGTTTGGATCTAATTTGTTCAATCGGCTTACCGACTGGATAAATGCGCATAACAAATTAAGGGAATTTCAAGCTGGCTTTCGGAGAGGATACTCAACGGTGGATCAAATATTTACACTAAGTATGATTGTGGATATATACCGCGAACAAGGAAAGAAAGTTTATGCATATTTTGTAGACTTTAAAGCAGCATTCGATAGTGTAAATAGAGATCTGCTTTTCTACAAATTATCAAGCATGGGAGTACCGTCCAAAATGGTGAAAACGCTTAAGGCAATCTATTATCGATGCAGTGCCGCGGTATGGAACGGAACAGAAATGTCTGAGAGTTTCTTGATTACTACGGGAGTACGACAAGGTTGTACCTTGAGTACACTCTTATTCGTCTTATTTTTGGATGACATTGTAGACTATTTGAACGGAGGAGTCGCTGTTAATAATGTCAAAATAAAATCTTTAATGTATGCGGATGATATCGTTCTCTTAGCGGATACACCCAATAAGCTACAAATGATGATGACGAAACTCGAGGAGTACTGCCAAATGTGGAATCTTGTTGTCAACCGAGCCAAATCACAAGTAATGGTTTTTGGAAACGGAAGAGGAAGGCGTCCCCAACGGGAAGCATGGAGATTTGAGGGAGAATCAGTGGAGGTCGTTAAAGAATACAAGTATCTTGGAGTAACTCTAACACCCCAAAACAACATGGGCTTACATCTTGAGCGGAAATTTAAAGACGCAAAATATGCTATTAACTCAACTTGGAAATTGTGTATGGCAAACAAACACATCAGCATGTCTACAAAATATCGCATCTACGAGGTAACTGCACAATCTATTATGATGTATGCTGCACAAGTATGGGGATACTTCGAAAATGATATGGTCGAGCGCCATTTTACGTTTCTCTCTCAAACGGATACTTTGCCTTCCATTGACTACCCCTAACTACATGCTTCATATAGAAACGGGACTACCGGCGATGTTCATTAAGACTCTCAAAATTCATGTCGATTATGTGATAAAAGATTTTAATATGGAGGCAGGTCGCATACCGAGGATAGTAGCAGAATACGCTTTGACTAGAAGTGCGTCCTGTTTTGCAAAATGGAAAGAGATAGCTGATAGAGCGAATTGTCCTCTTAATTTGGATTGGCGTAATACCCATCATTTGGGAATGGAGCTGTATAACATCATAACCAACCTAGATGCCAAAATCCATAATTCGTTTGTTGAGGAAGCCCAAGCTTCTGTTCATAGAGAAGTCTACTCCAAGCTTTCACATGACCTTAGAGATAGAAGTTACATAAATGAAAAATATGGAACAGATGTAATATCAACCATTTTCAAAGCACGAGGAGAATTAATGCCCCTGAATTTCGTCCCCCACCGACCTGATTTGCCGATACTGTGCGATCTCTGTAATCTGGAGGTACGAGAAAATGTGTTACACTTCGTAGGAGTTTATCCAATACTGAAGGAGATAAAGGGACTGCACTTAGGAGAAAACCAACTATCACATGAAGAAGTACATAGCGTATTGAATGGCAGAGATTGGTTATCGCTATACAAATATATTAAAGCTGCGTATAGTTATCGTAGACAAATAGTAGATGAAGCCTTTTACTTATATAAAAGCCCAGTTTGTTTTTTTGAACATATTTATTATTGATTCTTTTTAAAACGTCTAGTCCGTGGGGAGAGTCAACATGGAAATATGTACATGACCACAGACGGTTTGCACTTGTATGTGACCGCAGACGTTACTGCGTATAACTCTATTACATATTTCTTGTTTGTATACAATACATAATATGCGGATTATTTTGCTCGGATTAAAAAAATCGTCAGCGTTCTTGAAGACGATGCAAGCTGTGTTGTGTTCGCAAATGAATTGATTGAAGATGAAGCAGTACAAGCGCAGCTGGCGTACATCAAAGTCAATTTTAGGTTTTTAGTCGACCCAAAAAAACGAATTTTCGAAGACTTACAAAAAACAGGTATTTTTGAGAGTCTGTACTTATAGTTTTAACTAGTATTATTCTGATCAAGGAACATCAATTGGCGAAGTGTTGCCGGTTTTAAAGAACATTCAGCAAAACTTGAAAAAAGTAAAAGGGCCGATTGCAAAGGAAGTCCTGAAGAAGTTTACTGCCGTTTTCAATGCAAATACGGGACTAAAAGCTATTGAGCAGATAAATTCTATAATGAACGGCGACTTGGATTCCAAACTTCCAGAAAATATTAATGTTAATAATGTTGAAAGCTTTAAATGGGCTCCACTCGTTTCAGCTGAAGTAGAAAGGTCATTTAGCTCTCTAAAGGCGCTTCTTAGAAAGAACCGGAGAAGATTATTACCAGAAATTTCAAAAAGCTCTTGGTAGTTCAATGTTACTATAACTAAATGTGCATTTACTTTCCTTTTCTTATTATTTAATAAATGCCTTTTTTTTTGCCTTTTTAAGTGTTTTGTTTTGCCTTTTTTTACTTTTTTATGTCAACAAAATCCTAACCCTGGTCATAACGCATAACTTTCATTCACACATCTTTAAAGCCGACTGCTTTGGCCACAACTTAATCGTCACCGAAATCAATGAATTCTCACCCTCGAATAACTTAGCTAGTAGTCAGACTACAACAAAAATTAGGAAAATATGCTAGGAAAAACTAAAATTCTCATTCAATCAGGAACCTTTAAAATGCACCAACGCTAAATGCACAAACATGTATGAATCATTCATTGAAAATTTGTGTAGTAAAATAAAGAAATCATCTAGAACGCACAAGCAAAAATTAAAGGACCCAAAAACTCCATGGATAGATGAAAATCTAAAAAGAATAATACGTACAAAGAAATTTTGGTATTGTAAACATAGAAAGGATCCCCAGAATGTAAGAATCTTAATCCAATATAAATACTACAGGAATCTACTTACCAGTGCGAAAAGGAAGCAAAAGAAAAATTATTACCACAATATGTTTAACCAAAATTTACACAGCAATGCGAAAACCTGGCAAAGCATTAATAATCTTTTGTACAGTAGAACTAACAATATTGTTCAATGTCCACTATTTAAAAACTGCAATACCGAAGAGAAAGTGGATAAGATAAATAAAATTAACGATTCCTTTGCAACTATTGGAAAGACTGTTGCGATGTCTGGCGGCAACCTTGAAATTTTCTATCCTGGAAGGAACTGTGTCGGTAATTTTAGGTTTGAACTCACCTGTCCAAATAAAATAAAAAAAATTATAAACAATCAAAAGATCAAAATGGATTATCTCCGCATCTCATAAAAAGTTTTAGGGACGAATTGTATGGGCCTATATCTAAAATTGTAAATCAATCGCTAATTGAAGGTTGTGTACCACACCAGTTGAAAGTCGGGAAAATTATACCAGTTCACAAAAGGAGGCGAGGTTGGCAAATTCAACAACTATCGTCCCATATCTATTCTTCCTGTTGTATCAAAAATTCTCGAAAAATTAGTTAACTGCCAAATACAAGAATTCCTTACACAACACAATTTGAAATTTGAGAGGCAGTATGGATTCCGACAGAAATCAAGCACTAACTCAGCGCTTGCGGACCTAGTGTCACATATTCAAAAAGAAAAGGACTCAAAAAAGATTGTTTCCTTGCTCTTTATTGACTTGTCCAAAGCGTTTGATGGATCATAAAATTCTACTTTCTAAGCTTATGTCAATTGGTATACGAGGAACTAGCTATAGCTAGTTTAGCTCTTATCTAAGAAATCGGCAGCAATATACACAATTAGATGGGATTAGGAGCTCTGAGTCTGAGGTTGATTGCGGTGTACCGCAAGGAAGCGTGCTTGGGCCAACACTTTTCTACGTCTATATCAATGATATCTGCAAACTATCTATAAAAGGAAAATTATTCATGTTCGCGGATAATATATGTCTGGTTAATAATGAAAGCAGTATTTGCTCCCTTCAAAAAAGTATCAATGAAGATTGCGAGAAACTCGGATGCTGGATAGCCACTCATAAACTAGCCATGAATATAAAAAAAACGAAATACATGATCCTAGGCAAAAACACTCCTGACATTAGTATTGAATATAACGAACAAGTAGTCGAAAGGGTTGATGAATTTAAATACTTGGGGGTGTGGTTTGATCCAGAACTAACTTCCGAAATCACTGTACTAAAATAGGGCGAAAACTGTCGCCAATCGCTGGAGTCTTCAAACGGATTTCTGACTATCTACCCTTTAAAATTAAAAGATCTTTATACCACGCGATCTTTTATAGTCATATGGTATACGGAATCAATGTTTGGAGTTGCTGCTATGAAGAACTTACATCTGATCTTCAACTGATTCAAAATAGGGCTCTGAAAAATCTTTTCGGGTTAAACTGGTTCACCAATTCCATCGAAATGCACAAGCAGCTGAAGTTATTAATGGTTCGTGATACCATTCAACTTAACCTGATAAGCAACATCCACAATATCCAAGCAGAGTCAACATACTCAACACTTGAACTAGTTCATAGAGGGGACATCCATAACCATAACACTCGCAGCCGAAATCATATTCACCAGGGCCAACCGAAAACCTGCAAGTATGAAACTTCATCTTTACTGTTTAAATCAATAAAAATGTATAATAGTTTATCGCTTGAAGTTAAGTCATTGCCACCGAAACAATTCCAAGTTTATTTAAAAAACAAATTGTCACTTAAGTACTGTTTCTAATTTTTGATATTTTTCATTTCTAACGTTTAGTGTACAAATGTTAATCTGTTGAACTTGTTTTCCTTCGCTGTTTTTTGTAAAGTGCTGATGATTGTTTTCTCTTTCGCCAATATCTCATTATTTCTTATTTCGTCTTTGAATTCCGTTTATTTTCTATTCTTCAATGTTAATTTATAATAAAAAGGTTTCACTTTAGAGGCAAACGGAGAAGATAGACGTCCATATTTAGGGGTTAGTGTTTATGGTATCAAAATGTTAGGGTTATTAGATTCGGGGACATCGCGCACCATCGTATGTAGGGAAGGATGGAATATCCTGAAAGGTTTAGGGTAAGGTTTAGTTAAGAATAGAATAGGATCAGTATCGTTAGCCGATGGTGCGGCAGTAGAAGTTTTGGGGGTAGTGTCTCTACCAATTGTCGTGAATGATAAGTCAGTGTTTCTGGAATGCCTTGTCATTCCAGCTCTTCCGCATGTAATGATCTTTGGTGCAGATTTTTGGGCACTCGCGGGAATCGTCCCGGATTTGAGATCAAGCATGTGGAAATTTTCGAGCCAGGAGTTGGTGGCTTCGATTACCGCGCTTACGGAGAAGTCAGAGTTGGACGGATCTGAAGCCAGGGAGCTGAAAACTCTAGTAATGAGGATTTTTGACAAGATGCCAGAGGGCTTAGGGTGTACGACATTGGTAGAACACAAGATTAGGACGTCCTCAGAACCTATAAAGCAAAGGTATTTAGCGGGAGACCACTTCTTGGTTGACCGGCGAATAATTTGGAAGTTTCTTTTAAGGAGCAAGAGTAAGAATCAACAAAGTTGATTTATTTAAATAGCGAAGAGTGATCGTTTCTGAGTGGAAAACAATTTTTGAGATAAAGGAAGGAAAGGAAGTGACTAGGACAAGGGTTACAAGAGTTCAGAACGAGGACTTTAAGATTTTTGATAGCGTATCGGATGCCAGAACGGGGCGTCCAACAGGAAGTACACAGAACAAGGAGGAAACAAAAGAACAGATAAGTTTGAATTTTTCTTTGAAATTGTTGTTTACTTTTGGTTTGAGAATTTAGTGCGTTTTGTGTAGAATTATTTTGAATTTTGAGACCCGGTAGGATTCTGTTCCGTTGTGTGTTTAAATTTCGCGGTGAAAGCGGGACACGCGACCAGTAATTTTTCGGTTAATTTGTTCGGGACTCGCCGTAACGGGCCATTTCAGCGGCGATATTATTTCTGTTGTCCGGGGATCTTTTTCCTCTTCGAGGTTTTTTTCTGATCCCCCGTAAATTACCCTTTGTCGTTTTCTTTTTCGTAACTTGATTTTGTTATTTGGATTGCCTTTTTATTTTAATAAATCGCCCGCTCTTAGGGAGCATTTATAACGAGGTAAAAAAATCATTATTTCTTTTATTCGTTGGTTTCTTTCAGCACTATTTATATATATTACGCGGCGTCCAAACCCATTTTGTACACACCCTATATTCCTTACCCTATTTTCCCTAATTCATCGATTCTCAAATCGAACCACCCCAGCTGAGCGGCCGGTGAGCGAACAGCACTCAACGTGCTGTGTTGTTGCACTTTTTGCGTTTTCTTTTTGACTTTCGCCTTTTGCCTCATTTCGTTTTCCGATCGCAAAAGCGATCTGTCGTGGTGCCTTTTTTGCGTTTATTTTTTTTTCTTTAATTAAGTGTAGCACGTCGGCGACTTTTGTTTTCATTTGCTGCCAAGTGACTGCCTTAAGCTGTTGCTGCCAAGTGACGGCCCCTAAGCCGTTGCTGCCAAGTGACTGCCACGAGCAGTTGCTGCCCAAGTGACGTCGCAAGACGTTGCTGCCAAGTGACTGCCACGAGCAGTTGCTGCCTAAGTGACGCCGCAAGGTGTTGCTGCCAAGTGACGCCCCATAAGCCGTTGCTGCCAAGTGACTGCCACAAGCGGTTGCTGCCCAAGTGACGTCGCAAGACGTTGCTGCCAAGTGACTGCCACAAGCAGTTGCTGCCTAAGTGACTACCACGAGCAGTTGCTGCCAAGTGGTGGCCCTAAGCCGTTGCTGCCAAGTGAGTGCTACGAGCAGTTGCTGCCCAAGTGACGTCGCCAGACGTTGCTGCCAAGTGACTGCCACAAGCCGTTGCTGCCCAAGTGACTGTCACGAGCAGTTGCTGCCAAGTGACGTCGCAAGACGTCGCTGCCAAGTGACTGTCACGAGCAGTTGCTGCCTAAGTGACGCCGCAAGGTGTTGCTGCCAAGTGACGGCCATAAGCCGTTGCTGCCAAGTGACTGCCACGAGAAGTTGCTGCCCAAGTGACTACCACAAGCAGTTGCTACCCAAGTGACAAATCAAGGTGTTGATGCCAAGTGACGGCCCTAAGCTGTTGCTGACAAGTGTCCATCACCACCGGACGCTTACCAGTAGTTAGTAGAGTAGTCAGTAAGTTAGCAAGTAAGAAAGAAATCCCAACGTAGGTATAAGTAGAGGAAAATTGTTAAGGTTAGCTTACACCGGGCCTCGTAAGAACACATATTGAAACAGGACTCAACTCATTTTTAAGTAACTCGATATTGTTAAGGCCAGCTAAACTGAACATTAATTGCGGTGTTAAATAAATAATTTACCTCTTTACCCAAAGTTTCGGGTGTTTCTTTGGGAGACCCTGGGTCCGACGAGCGAAACCTCAGCCTTCGGAAAACACCCTCACAAGCCTACCAGTGCTCGCCATGCTTCGTCCGCATTTTAGTTGACGTTTTATTAATTTTTGAAACATACATAATTGTCAACTGAATACAATACTAAAAATATGTGAGCTCAATTATAACTTCCCCCGTGGGAATTGCCACCAGAGCACACACAAAGCCGCTCACAACACATTATATATTTTAAATCCATTAAAACACTCTAAAATGTGGACAAATCCAATGATCAACAACATCTCATCTAACAAAACGAAAAAATATTGCAATAGTTCTATGTCTACACATGCATTTGCATGAAGTCCCTTAATTGCATGAAGTTTTGACAGCACATGGATGTCTTAATTAATAAAATTTGCAATATCTTAGATTTGCCACTGATAATGTTCATTTTTTCAATTTTGACTCTAGAAGAGATCGCACACTCAAAATAAACACATAATCATGGGATAGCGCGCCCATATACTCACACACATATACTATTGCAACGATAGCCACTGCTGCATGACTGCTGGCCGTGGTCTCCACTGGGCGATGATTTGATTAATTGTTCTTAGTATTGCACAGCTTCAGGACAACGCAGAAGGATGTTTTATATCTTAAATGATGACGAATTTACTAAATTCTCCTCCTTTTTATTATTTTGTTCATCCGGAGAGACAGTACTGAGCTACGGCTGTGGAATCAATATTTACAGATAGAAAATTCAATGTCAACCCCATTAATGCCACTTAGACCATGAATTTCGGAAAATCCGTTCTTATCTCTCATTTAGGCAAAATAAGGAATAACTGTGCAAAATTTCAAGTACCTACGTCTAGTAGTTTTCGAGAAACGGTGTTCACAAAGAAAATCGACTTTGCTTTTATAGTATTTAAGATAAGAATAAGATAAGATTGCGACGTAAGTCAAAAAGCTAAATACGAGAGAAAACCTATACAAGGGAAATTCATGTTAACAAAAACACCTAGTAAACCAAACGAAATCGTCCTCATAGACATTTACCATTTTCACAAACAAATATCTCTAACCATGATTGACAAGCTAACAAAGAAAGTGTATGTATACAGACTCCAAAGCAAAAACCACATCCACGAAACGGACGCGATCACAGAACATTTAACTAAAAAAGGTGCACCTAGTAAAATCGTAACGGATAACAACTTTAACACAGTATACATCAGAGATATTCTTAGGGAACGAAATATCGAAGTACATTTTTCTAAACCGAACTCACAACGCAGACGTAGAATGATTACATAGTACGATAGCGGAGATCCTACTTAGCATGAATCAGACAGAATCAGTAAATACCAAAATGTTTAGAGGTTTTCAAATCTATAACAAAAGATACCACACTACGTTCGGTATGTCACCAGAACAGGCTCAACATACAAATGTAGAAGCATTAGTAAGCAGACTCAGAAACAAAAAAGAAAAGGTGATAACCAGAAAGAGTCAGGACAGGGAAGATTACATAGAAACAAGGCCATTTGGTTATATAAAAAATTATAAATATGTAAGGCATAAAAATGAACCTAATTTTCGATTTAAAGCACTAGACAGAGTACATACATCAAATATTAAAAGACCAAGACAATTCGTAGGTCCTCACACTGATGTTACTACTACTGATGAAGACAATCAACCGGGAACAAGCAAAGCTGGTAATAACGCCTATTGAAAGCAACAAACGGTTTACGAAGATAAATAGGGGGGAAGGCGAAATCGTCAATCAAACTCAAAGGATCCTGAACATCATAAATTTAGACCACATCGTGGAGACCCTAAATAAAATCAAAAAATTTTAAATAGTTGAACAAGATTCAGAGAGAATGTATTAGATTATATTCAAAAATACATACTTATAAGAAAACGATCCAAACGAGGCGAACCCCACAAGCGGATCAGTAGAAATGCGGTGAAGTGGGAGGGTTGTGATCCCTTGTTTTCGGATCATAGCCTCGCTGATAAAGGGAAGAAGAAGATCCAAACGAGGACTTATGAATGTAATAGCACTGCTCAGAAATGGCTATTCGACACCATGGATAATGACGACCGGGGAAAAATTGAAGAACACCTTAAAATCACAGACATTAACAACCAAAACGCAGTTCAAGAGGTAAACGAGCAAATCCGAATCAATACTCAGTTAGAAGAAAATATGAAAAATATTCGAGAGCTAGTAATAAAGGTTAGGTTAGGTTAGGTTGAAGTGGCTGCCAGCAGAGAATCGCCAACACACTTAGACCAAAAATAGGTCCATTGTGATACCACATGGATCATGGGAGAAAGTTTCTCCTACCTACTCGTTAAACCATTTTGAGCTTCTTATGAAGCGTAGGAGGCTCTTAATATCGATGTTTTTCAGGTGCTCCTTCTACGAGAAAGAGCTGGGCAGAAACAAAGAAGGTGGGCAATAGTTTCTTCCTCTTCTTTGTCCATGCAGCTTCTACAAAAGTAGTTCGCAAAAACGTCTAGCCTTGCAGCATGCTTGCCTATTAGACAGTGCCCAGTTATGACACCTATTATAGCGCCGATATGCAATCTGTTGAGAGAAATTAAATTCTTAGAACGTTTTAGATCCAGCTTCGGCCAAATTTGTTTTGTGGCTATACATGTCCACCTAAGATTCGTACCCTCGATAGCATCCAGCTTAAATTTGAGTTTGCAAGTAGCGATTGGCAGGATGGGTATAGTTGTTCCTATTCTAGAGAGTTCATCGGCCTAACAATTCCCTGGAATGTCCCTATGTCCCGGCACGCAACACAGGTGAATATTGAATTGCTAAGACATCTCAACGAGAGACGATCGGCAGTCTAGAGCTACTAAGAAATTTATAGAGGTCGATTCCAAGGATTTGATTGCTACTTAGCTGTCTGAAAAGATGCAGATATTTCTAGCAGATATCACGTTTTTCTTAAGCCAAGATAAGACTTCTTAAATCGCCAAAATTTCCGCCTGGAACACGCTACAATGATTTGGAAGACGGAATGAGAGCTTAAGATTACGCCTGTCAGAGAAAACACCTCCACCAACTCCGTCCTTGGATTCTGAGCCATCAGTGTAGAAGTGGATTGACCCATCTTCTAAAAATGCATCATCATTCCAGAGTGATCTGGAGGGGATGGTGACGAGGAAGTTCTCATCAAAATTTAGACGTGGGATGGTGTAGTCCGTGTTTTCCGGAGAGAGTTTGAATTTATTCAAAATGGAAGCTTGGCCAAATTCTTTTCTAGATCACTGTTGGGTAGCTTCTAGGCGAACGGCTGAATTCGCTGCCATTTGCTTACTAAATATATCGAGGGGTATCAGATGAAACAAAATGTCCAGTGCCGGAGAGGGAGTTGTATGTAGTGCTCCGCCTATGCACAAACAAGCTGTGCGCTGGACCTTACTTAGATAATCCTGATTTATAGCTTTTTCTAAGGCCGCCCACCAGACAATCACCCCGTATGTGAGTATCTAATGACCGAGATGTAGAGCCAGTGAGTGATTCGGGGTTGTAAACCCCATCTATTTCCAATAGCTTTTTAGCAAGAGAAAAGTGCTACTGTAGCTTTCTTTAGTCTTTTTTAAATATTAGGTTTCTAGCTTAATTTCTTATCCAGGATGAGACCCAAATTCAGTGAAGGAGTGTCGACTGACGGAATTTTATATTTCCTGGAGAAGAGTACAAGTTCAGTTCACCGAACTGCCCATCCATCGTCTTCTCTCAGTTTCCCAACTTGTGACGATTATTACGCCGCGTCGCTTTTCAACGTTTTCCATTGTCTTTCCTTATACAGTGTTGTTCATGAGTTTGAAAAAATCTTTTTCGAACTTATTGTTAGCATTTTTCTATGTTCGGTATTCAATGAAAAATATTTATTCAGCCAACTAGATTGGCTAAATTTTAAAACTCGATGGACTTTGGTTAAAATGAGACCATTATCAATGCATTGTTTTAAATTCATTAAGTGAGTAACATATATATTTTTAGAGTTAAGATTTGCAGTTGATTTAGGAAATTACTCCCCGGAGTAATTGTATTTTTGGACACAATGGGAGATTATTATGAATGTTGTGAAGAGATGTTGGATAAGTTAAGTCTACTTCGAAAACATATCCAACATTGGAGTCTTTTGAATTGGCGATATATTCATTTGTATAGATCTCTGGATCTTCCTATGTGAAATTACCGTGGGGAGGATTACGTGACATTGCCCAACCGTACAAGTTGTTGGCATTGAAATAAATTATATATTCACTTAATTTATTTGGGTCATAGTTTGTAATGTATTTATTGTTTGCTTCCGCATGTCTATGACAACATTGATAAAGGCCTTTAAAGGTATTACATTTGAAGTGATTCCACACTTTGGTGGCATAATTATAATCTTCTTCCAGACATTCTTTTGCCATCATTTTATTACAGAATTTGTCAATTGTTGGAAGAAAGCATTCATCAAAACGTTTCCACGAATCTAAATAATCATATGGAAATACACCCTTCCTAATTATTAATTTAAACGAATTATCGTTTTGGAAAAATTCTTTCGTAATAATCATGTCATCAATAGATAAATTATTTGAAAGCGACTCAATGTTTGCTTGAAGGAATCTATTTGAGTCTGAAAATCTCATTTCAAATGTATTGTGTTGATCTAATTGTACACGGAAAGACAATGAAATATACTTTGCCTTGTTCAAAGGAATTATGGTTATGTCATCATTCATCTGAGCAAGACCCTCGTCAAATAAATGGCAATCAAAGCCCGAAAAGTTGTGCAAGAATATTGGAAAAAAATTTCGAATATGAAATTTTAAATTACACTGTGAGTGTGCAGGCCCTCTATATGCGCCAGTGAAATGACAATGGTCCCTAACCCTCAATTCTTTTTCGTTTAACTTTTTCCTACAAATAGAACAATTTGGAGCTGTTTCTTGAATGTAGGATTCCAGTTAGGTAAGGACATTCATCGGTTTCGGCTTCATTAAAACTTCTTTGTAGCTGGGTCAAATCATCCACGAATGTACCCAATAGATCTTCCAGTGAATTTTCTCCTGAGAAAAAAAGAAAAAATAAATAATTAACACTTCCATGACTTTAATATATTTGTTTTACTATTACTTACCGAAAAATGTTCTGTTTTCATTGTACTGCCCATCGAATAAACTTTTGATTAAATATGAGCCGGCACATGGTTTATGTTGTTGCACATCTGTTGTGGATGAAATCTCAGGATTTGGTGTGCAATGTTTTATTGGCTCCAATATTGATTCGAAATCAGTATAGACAACAAAAGGGAGCTTGCTGTATCCGTTCATATTTGTCAAATTTGAGGAAGTTTTTGTCTTCCTCTGGCATTAATGTAACCAATCTGCAGCATTCTGGCTTATGATATTCCAATTTATTCGGACTTGAAAATCGCTGGAAACAGCCGTTACATACGAGTAGATGCATTTGGGTTTTGTACTTTGTTACTTGACTTCTTATTAAACAGGAAATATCTTTGATGTCCGCATAATGGGTTCTTCCATCGTTGTTTTAGCAATAAAATAAATTTATATGGGTCCTTTTCTCGGCAGCAGTATGATAGAATGGACCAATGATTTTAAAACTGGGGCTTAGTTCATATCCGAACACATTAACACTAATCTTCGATTGCTATTTTCAAAAATGTTCATGTCTTTAACGGTTGTAGGGAATTCTAAATCACTAAAGTTTATAGATCAGTCATTCACCACAACTATTTCACTGGTTATATCTTTGATATTATATGCAGATGATCTTTGATGATGAGATGTAGCTTTTTCGCCAAAGCCGAGATAATGGCCCATTTGAAGCAGTACTCAATTCAAATTCGAATTCTGCAATTCGAAAAATGAAGAGCATCGAAGAGGTTGATATTTATTAATATTAATTTCAATCTTTAGAAATGAAATGAAGGTCCAATCACTCTCTTTCTCTTAAAAGTCTTCCAATTCACTTTAATGTCATCAGCCATTGTCTCTAATATTGTTGGTAAATCATCAACATCCAGAATTGCCCTCATCTTTGTTTGCATACATCTGACATCGATGATCATGTTGTCGTCATCATTATCATTGATGTTTTTTTACGCACTCGCAAAACAATTCCAGATTGAATTTAAGTCCCTTTAACACATTGAGTTCACTTTCAATCAATTCAGTAATCACTGGTATTTTTTTTTCGAATAAAATGTTCACATCCAGAATTGATTCGTCTTTGTTTTTAACAATGACGCTTTTCAGCCTATTGTTGAATGCAGTATTTATATAGGCCGCATTGTCTTTAAGCACACGTTTTGATGTATTTTTTTTCTATGTCCTCTTCGCACACTTAGCATCGTTTAAAAATAGTTGGTTTTATTTTTTATTAACCACTTGCCTTTGGATGGAGGGGTTCGGAGAAAAGACTCTCTTTTGATTTATGTAGATGATGTTAATTATTATTTAATTTTGACACGAAGCATTCGTATTGCAGATTTCGAATTATTTAAATACATATTGCCCAAAATCGCACGCACGGTGGTTGGTTAAGTATCACGATAATTTATTAAAAATCGACGAACCTCACCCAGGACTAAGAGAACTTTTTGAGAACAGGTCCTTCGTTGTGAAAAGAACCGAAAAAGCATTCTCTAGACAGCCAATAGATTTGACGTTGGAACAGACAATAAATGCAGATGCTGCAAAAAGATTGACAGGAGTTATACATTTCACCAATTCGATATCTGCTCGTCAACGCTGGTCTAAAAGTCACAGCATAAGATCAACGACAATATCGCACGTATTTGAGGAATGTGGATTGCGTAAAGCTCAAGATATAGCTTTATGCATATAGATACAGCAGACTTGGAAAGAAGTAGAATGGAAAAAAGTTGCGTGCAGCTTCAGAATTTTATGCATTACATTAAACAAATGCACCAGAACTGAGTAACGATTTCTTATATAACATTGCAACAGGACGAGCAGCACCAAACCCTATAGCAATACCCTGGAACAATATATAGATATTGCAAAAGTTTTATCGTATCCTTTGATGCCTGTTCCTTTATCAATGTGCCATTTAGATGGAACAGTTTGTAAAACCGATAAATCTGTTCTCATGAAATTGTTGGAGGCAAAAGTTGATAGTCAGGCAGTACGCAATATTGATATTGTAATTATCGATGGCTTTTTCATACTGCATCTCTTAAAGGAAGTTCCAAAAACATTCGGCAACATCTCAAAAAAAATATTGCAAGTGGCTACTAGGTATTCTGCATCCAGAATCGGTATCATTTTGATCGTTATTTTTCACCATCTATCGAAGATAGCGAACATCTTCTGAGAGATAGCTTGGACAACCTCAACAAATTATGACTTTTGTTACTGTTTTAAAACTGACAATGGAAAATTGAAAAAAACTGTGGAAGACAATTTATCTTGTGAAAAACATGAAGAAGCTGACACCAAAATCGTCTACCATGTTTGCAACATCGATTAAGATGCAACTGTTTTAATAAAATGCCCTGATACAGACGTTATTGTGATTATGTTAGGTAACATGGAACATTTAAAGAGTTCTCTGAACATTTGGAAGGAGGTTGGCGTTGGAAATTCACGACGATTTGTAGATTTATCCAAATTGTTTAATGCTCTAGGAGAGTCTTTGTGTAATTCTTTAACAGGATTTCATGCAGCAACTGGTTGCGATTATTATGCTACATTTTACAGAAAAGGAAAACGAAGACCTTTTATACAATTGAATGAATCCCACAAATATCGAAAAGCATTTACTGATCTTGCTTGGTACTTTGGATGTACATATATAAGGCTCAAGGGAAAAAGTTTTTTGAAGTCTTAGAGGAGTTTGTATGTCGTTTGTATAATATCCGTAATATAAATTACGTCAATAAATCCAGATATGAGATATTTACAAAAACATGTAATGCAATGAACATGAATGACGATTTCCATAAAAAATTTAAAAATGTTGACTCTGGAAATTTGCCACCATGTAAATCAGAGCTGCGTCAACATTTCTTACGGGCTCATTATATTTCAAATATTTGGAGAAATGCACATTTAAAAAATTCAACTAATTTATCCCCAATTGAAAATGGATGGTTGGAATCTAATGGTATATATGAGTTTTTTTGGTTCGACGGTGATCAATTACCTGCATTAGTGAAAGCCGTTGTAATCCAACATTCTAATATTTATGATGAAAACGAGAGTTCAGGTACATACATTATGAATATTATAATGCATTATTTTTATTGCAATACTATTGCATATTGATTATTCCATGCAAACTAAAAAAAATTGTTAAATTCTTTAATTTATGTGATGATAGATCTGAACCTGACGACGAAGAAGACGATGATATACAGGATTAAACTACCATAATACAGGAAATTATATTCTTCCAAATCATTTATATAACCCAATAAAAAATCTGAAAATTATTGAAAGCATGATTGTTTTGTTTTTCCCAGGTAGAACAGCCGAAGGGAGAAGACATATGATGCATTTTGTAGGAAAATGATATCTTAATACGAAACAAATGGTTTCGAATCGCGGCTACTGACTCTTTTTAAAATATCTTCTGTTCTACTGGATATATGCAAATTTTGTGTACATACTATTTTATTTAGAATTTAATTTCCTATAAGACACACTTAGTAAGTTTTCAAATGCTTCAATAGTTTAGATGAAAATCGGCTATTAGATACATTTGTCGCACATCGCTTGCGTCTGGCAGGATGTTAGACCCGGCCAAAATGGGAGATTATTATGAATGTTGTGAAGAGATGTTGGATAAGTTAAGTCTACTTCGAAAACATATCCAACATTGGAGTCTTTTGAATTGGCGATATATTCATTTGTATAGATCTCTGGATCTTCCTAGGTGAAATTACCGTGGGGAGGATTACGTGACATTGCCCAACCGTACAAGTTGTTGGCATTGAAATAAATTATATATTCACTTAATTTATTTGGGTCATAGTTTGTAATGTATTTATTGTGTGCTTCCGCATGTCTATGACTACATTGACAAAGGCCTCCTCTTATAGCATTTTTAAATAAATTATACATATCTATGTCGGTCAAAAGTTCCAAGTTAATTTTTGTGATTTTAAGCATAGCAACCCAGGATAAGCCTGGAGCAGTGTAATAATGATACGGATCTAATTGATAAATTGAAGTACAGACTTTGCGGAAATTTTCGAAAATGTCTGCTGACAATAAGACATCGCTTAGTAGATATAATAGGAAATAATATTTAAAGGTATTACATTTGAAGTGATTCCACACTTTGGTGGCATAATTATAATCTTCTTCCAGACATTCTTTTGCCATCATTTTATTACAGAATTTGTCAATTGTTGGAAGAAAGCATTCATCAAAACGTTTCCACGAATCTAAATAATCATATGGAAATACACCCTTCCTAATTATTAATTTAAACGAATTATCGTTTTGGAAAAATTCTTTCGTAATAATCATGTCATCAATAGATAAATTATTTGAAAGCGACTCAATGTTTGCTTGAAGGAATCTATTTGAGTCTGAAAATCTCATTTCAAATGTATTGTGTTGATCTAATTGTACACGGAAAGACAATGAAATATACTTTGCCTTGTTCAAAGGAATTATGGTTATGTCATCATTCATCTGAGCAAGACCCTCGACAAATAAATGGCAATCATAGCCCGAAAAGTTGTGCAAGAATATTGGAAAAAAATTTCGAATATGAAATTTTAAATTACACTGTGAATGTGCAGGCCCTCTATATGCGCCAGTGAAATGACAATGGTCCCTAACCCTCAATTCTTTTTCGTTTAACTTTTTCCTACAAATAGAACAATTTGGAGCTGTTTCTTGAATGTAGGATTCCAGTTAGGTAAGGACATTCATCGGTTTCGGCTTCATTAAAACTTCTTTGTAGCTGGGTCAAATCATCCGCGAATATACCCAATAGATCTTCCAGTGAATTTTCTCCTGAGAAAAAAAGAAAAAATAAATAATTAACACTTCCATGACTTTAATATATTTGTTTTACTATTACTTACCGAAAAATGTTCTGTTTTCATTGTACTGCCCATCGAATAAACTTTTGATTAAATATGAGCCGGCACATGGTTTATGTTGTTGCACATCTGTTGTGGATGAAATCTCAGGATTTGGTGTGCAATGTTTTATTGGCTCCAATATTGATTCGAAATCAGTATAGACAACAAAAGGGAGCTTGCTGTATCCGTTCATATTTGTCAAATTTGAGGAAGTTTTTGTCTTCCTCTGGCATTAATGTAACCAATCTGCAGCATTCTGGCTTATGATATTCCAATTTATTCGGACTTGAAAATCGCTGGAAACAGCCGTTACATACGAGTAGATGCATTTGGGTTTTGTACTTTGTTACTTGACTTCTTATTAAACAGGAAATATCTTTGATGTCCGCATAATGGGTTCTTCCATCGTTGTTTTAGCAATAAAATAAATTTATATGGGTCCTTTTCTCGGCAGCAGTATGATAGAATGGACCAATGATTTTAAAACTGGGGCTTAGTTCATATCCGAACACATTAACACTAATCTTCGATTGCTATTTTCAAAAATGTTCATGTCTTTAACTGTTGTAGGGAATTCTAAATCACTAAAGTTTATAGATCAGTCATTCACCACAACTATTTCACTGGTTATATCTTTGATATTATATGCAGATGATCTTTGATGATGAGATGTAGCTTTTTCGCCAAAGCCGAGATAATGGCCCATTTGAAGCAGTACTCAATTCAAAATCGAATTCTGCAATTCGAAAAATGAAGAGCATCGAAGAGGTTGATATTTATTAATATTAATTTCAATCTTTAGAAATGAAATGAAGGTCCAATCACTCTCTTTCTCTTAAAAGTCTTCCAATTCACTTTAATGTCATCAGCCATTGTCTCTAATATTGTTGGTAAATCATCAACATCCAGAATTGCCCTCATCTTTGTTTGCATACATCTGACATCGATGATCATGTTGTCGTCATCATTATCATTGATGTTTTTTTACGCACTCGCAAAACAATTCCAGATTGAATTTAAGTCCCTTTAACACATTGAGTTCACTTTCAATCAATTCAGTAATCACTGGTATTTTTTTTCGAATAAAATGTTCACATCCAGAATTGATTCGTCTTTGTTTTTAACAATGACGCTTTTCAGCCTATTGTTGAATGCAGTATTTATATAGGCCGCATTGTCTTTAAGCACACGTTTTGATGTATTTTTTTCTATGTCCTCTTCGCACACTTAGCATCGTCTAAAAATAGTTGGTTTTATTTTTTATTAACCACTTGCCTTTGGATGGAGGGGTTCGGAGAAAAGACTCTCTTTTGAGTTTCTAATGATGTTGTTGACAATAAAGAAGTTCTACATGATTTATGTAGATGATGTTAATTATTATTTAATTTTGACACGAAGCATTCGTATTGCAGATTTCGAATTATTTAAATACATATTGCCCAAAATCGCACGCACCGTGGTTGGTTAAGTATCACGATAATTTATTAAAAATCGACGAACCTCACCCAGGACTAAGAGAACTTTTTGAGAACAGGTCCTTCGTTGTGAAAAGAACCGAAAAAGCATTCTCTAGACAGCCAATAGATTTGACGTTGGAACAGACAATAAATGCAGATGCTGCAAAAAGATTGACAGGAGTTATACATTTCACCAATTCGATATCTGCTCGTCAACGCTGGTCTAAAAGTCACAGCATAAGATCAACGACAATATCGCACGTATTTGAGGAATGTGGATTGCGTAAAGCTCAAGATATAGCTTTATGTATATAGATACAGCAGACTTGGAAAGAAGTAGAATGGAAAAAAGTTGCGTGCAGCTTCAGAATTTTATGCATTACATTAAACAAAATATAAATCCTTTTGCACCAGAACTGAGTAACGATTTCTTATATAACATTGCAACAGGACGAGCAGCACCAAACCCTATAGCAATACCCTGGAACAATATATAGATATTGCAAAAGTTTTATCGTATCCTTTGATGCCTGTTCCTTTATCAATGTGCCATTTAGATGGAACAGTTTGTAAAACCGATAAATCTGTTCTCATGAAATTGTTGGAGGCAAAAGTTGATAGTCAGGCAGTACGCAATATTGATATTGTAATTATCGATGGCTTTTTCATACTGCATCTCTTAAAGGAAGTTCCAAAAACATCTCAAAAAAAATATTGCAAGTGGCTACTAGGTATTCTGCATCCAGAATCGGTATCATTTTGATCGTTATTTTTCACCATCTATCGAAGATAGCGAACATCTTCTGAGAGATAGCTTGGACAACCTCAACAAATTATGACTTTTGTTACTGTTTTAAAACTGACAATGGAAAAGTGAAAAAAACTGTGGAAGACAATTTATCTTGTGAAAAACATGAAGAAGCTGACACCAAAATCGTCTACCATGTTTGCAACATCGATTAAGATGCAACTGTTTTAATAAAATGCCCTGATACAGACGTTATTGTGATTATGTTAGGTAACATGGAACATTTAAAGAGTTCTCTGAACATTTGGAAGGAGGTTGGCGTTGGAAATTCACGACGATTTGTAGATTTATCCAAATTGTTTAATGCTCTAGGAGAGTCTTTGTGTAATTCTTTAACAGGATTTCATGCAGCAACTGGTTGCGATTATTATGCTACATTTTACAGAAAAGGAAAACGAAGACCTTTTATACAATTGAATGAATCCCACAAATATCGAAAAGCATTTACTGATCTTGCTTGGTACTTTGGATGTACATATATAAGGCTCAAGGGAAAAAGTTTTTTGAAGTCTTAGAGGAGTTTGTATGTCGTTTGTATAATATCCGTAATATAAATTACGTCAATAAATCCAGATATGAGATATTTACAAAAACATGTAATGCAATGAACATGAATGACGATTTCCATAAAAAATTTAAAAATGTTGACTCTGGAAATTTGCCACCATGTAAATCAGAGCTGCGTCAACATTTCTTACGGGCTCATTATATTTCAAATATTTGGAGAAATGCACATTTAAAAAATTCAACTAATTTATCCCCAATTGAAAATGGATGGTTGGAATCTAATGGTATATATGAGTTTTTTTGGTTCGACGGTGATCAATTACCTGCATTAGTGAAAGCCGTTGTAATCCAACATTCTAATATTTATGATGAAAACGAGAGTTCAGGTACATACATTATGAATATTATAATGCATTATTTTTATTGCAATACTATTGCATATTGATTATTCCATGCAAACTAAAAAAAATTGTTAAATTCTTTAATTTATGTGATGATAGATCTGAACCTGACGACGAAGAAGACGATGATATACAGGATTAAACTACCATAATACAGGAAATTATATTCTTCCAAATCATTTATATAACCCAATAAAAAATCTGAAAATTATTGAAAGCATGATTGTTTTGTTTTTCCCAGGTAGAACAGCCGAAGGGAGAAGACATATGATGCATTTTGTAGGAAAATGATATCTTAATACGAAACAAATGGTTTCGAATCGCGGCTACTGACTCTTTTTAAAATATCTTCTGTTCTACTGGATATATGAAAATTTTGTGTACGTACTATTTTATTTAGAATTTAATTTCCTATAAGACACACTTAGTAAGTTTTCAAATGCTTCAATAGTTTCGATGAAAATCGGCTATTAGATACATTTGTCGCACATCGCTTTAGTAGCGACATTCAAACTTCGCTTTCGTCTGGCAGGATGTTAGACCCGGCCAAAATGGGAGATTATTATGAATGTTGTGAAGAGATGTTGGATAAGTTAAGTCTACTTCGAAAACATATCCAACATTGGAGTCTTTTGAATTGGCGATATATTCATTTGTATAGATCTCTGGATCTTCCTAGGTGAAATTACCGTGGGGAGGATTACGTGACATTGCCCAACCGTACAAGTTGTTGGCATTGAAATAAATTATATATTCACTTAATTTATTTGGGTCATAGTTTGTAATGTATTTATTGTGTGCTTCCGCATGTCTATGTCGGTCAAAAGTTCCAAGTTAATTTTTGTGATTTTAAGCATAGCAACCCAGGATAAGCCTGGAGCAGTGTAATAATGATACGGATCTAATTGATAAATTGAAGTACAGACTTTGCGGAAATTTTCGAAAATGTCTGCTGACAATAAGACATCGCTTAGTAGATATAATAGGAAATAATATTTAAAGGTATTACATTTGAAGTGATTCCACACTTTGGTGGCATAATTATAATCTTCTTCCAGACATTCTTTTGCCATCATTTTATTACAGAATTTGTCAATTGTTGGAAGAAAGCATTCATCAAAACGTTTCCACGAATCTAAATAATCATATGGAAATACACCCTTCCTAATTATTAATTTAAACGAATTATCGTTTTGGAAAAATTCTTTCGTAATAATCATGTCATCAATAGATAAATTATTTGAAAGCGACTCAATGTTTGCTTGAAGGAATCTATTTGAGTCTGAAAATCTCATTTCAAATGTATTGTGTTGATCTAATTGTACACGGAAAGACAATGAAATATACTTTGCCTTGTTCAAAGGAATTATAGTTATGTCATCATTCATCTGAGCAAGACCCTCGACAAATAAATGGCAATCATAGCCCGAAAAGTTGTGCAAGAATATTGGAAAAAAATTTCGAATATGAAATTTTAAATTACACTGTGAGTGTGCAGGCCCTCTATATGCGCCAGTGAAATGACAATGGTCCCTAACCCTCAATTCTTTTTCGTTTAACTTTTTCCTACAAATAGAACAATTTGTAGCTGTTTCTTGAATGTAGGATTCCAGTTAGGTAAGGACATTCATCGGTTTCGGCTTCATTAAAACTTCTTTGTAGCTGGGTCAAATCATCTACGAATGTACCCAATAGATCTTCCAGTGAATTTTCTCCTGAGAAAAAAAGAAAAAATAAATAATTAACACTTCCATGACTTTAATATATTTGTTTTACTATTACTTACCGAAAAATGTTCTGTTTTCATTGTACTGCCCATCGAATAAACTTTTGATTAAATATGAGCCGGCACATGGTTTATGTTGTTGCACATCTGTTGTGGATGAAATCTCAGGATTTGGTGTGCAATGTTTTATTGGCTCCAATATTGATTCGAAATCAGTATAGACAACAAAAGGGAGCTTGCTGTATCCGTTCATATTTGTCAAATTTGAGGAAGTTTTTGTCTTCCTCTGGCATTAATGTAACCAATCTGCAGCATTCTGGCTTATGATATTCCAATTTATTCGGACTTGAAAATCGCTGGAAACAGCCGTTACATACGAGTAGATGCATTTGGGTTTTGTACTTTGTTACTTGACTTCTTATTAAACAGGAAATATCTTTGATGTCCGCATAATGGGTTCTTCCATCGTTGTTTTAGCAATAAAATAAATTTATATGGGTCCTTTTCTCGGCAGCAGTATGATAGAATGGACCAATGATTTTAAAACTGGGGCTTAGTTCATATCCGAACACATTAACACTAATCTTCGATTGCTATTTTCAAAAATGTTCATGTCTTTAACGGTTGTAGGGAATTCTAAATCACTAAAGTTTATAGATCAGTCATTCACCACAACTATTTCACTGGTTATATCTTTGATATTATATGCAGATGATCTTTGATGATGAGATGTAGCTTTTTCGCCAAAGCCGAGATAATGGCCCATTTGAAGCAGTACTCAATTCAAATTCGAATTCTGCAATTCGAAAAATGAAGAGCATCGAAGAGGTTGATATTTATTAATATTAATTTCAATCTTTAGAAATGAAATGAAGGTCCAATCACTCTCTTTCTCTTAAAAGTCTTCCAATTCACTTTAATGTCATCAGCCATTGTCTCTAATATTGTTGGTAAATCATCAACATCCAGAATTGCCCTCATCTTTGTTTGCATACATCTGACATCGATGATCATGTTGTCGTCATCATTATCATTGATGTTTTTTTACGCACTCGCAAAACAATTCCAGATTGAATTTAAGTCCCTTTAACACATTGAGTTCACTTTCAATCAATTCAGTAATCACTGGTATTTTTTTTTCGAATAAAATGTTCACATCCAGAATTGATTCGTCTTTGTTTTTAACAATGACGCTTTTCAGCCTATTGTTGAATGCAGTATTTATATAGGCCGCATTGTCTTTAAGCACACGTTTTGATGTATTTTTTTTCTATGTCCTCTTCGCACACTTAGCATCGTTTAAAAATAGTTGGTTTTATTTTTTATTAACCACTTGCCTTTGGATGGAGGGGTTCGGAGAAAAGACTCTCTTTTGATTTATGTAGATGATGTTAATTATTATTTAATTTTGACACGAAGCATTCGTATTGCAGATTTCGAATTATTTAAATACATATTGCCCAAAATCGCACGCACGGTGGTTGGTTAAGTATCACGATAATTTATTAAAAATCGACGAACCTCACCCAGGACTAAGAGAACTTTTTGAGAACAGGTCCTTCGTTGTGAAAAGAACCGAAAAAGCATTCTCTAGACAGCCAATAGATCTGACGTTGGAACAGACAATAAATGCAGATGCTGCAAAAAGATTGACAGGAGTTATACATTTCACCAATTCGATATCTGCTCGTCAACGCTGGTCTAAAAGTCACAGCATAAGATCAACGACAATATCGCACGTATTTGAGGAATGTGGATTGCGTAAAGCTCAAGATATAGCTTTATGCATATAGATACAGCAGACTTGGAAAGAAGTAGAATGGAAAAAAGTTGCGTGGAGCTTCAGAATTTTATGCATTACATTAAACAAAATATAAATCCTTTTGCACCAGAACTGAGTAACGATTTCTTATATAACATTGCAACAGGACGAGCAGCAGCAAACCCTATAGTAATACCCTGGAACAATATATAGATATTGCAAAAGTTTTATCGTATCCTTTGATGCCTGTTCCTTTATCAATGTGCCATTTAGATGGAACAGTTTGTAAAACCGATAAATCTGTTCTCATGAAATTGTTGGAGGCAAAAGTTGATAGTCAGGCAGTACGCAATATTGATATTGTAATTATCGATGGCTTTTTCATACTGCATCTCTTAAAGGAAGTTCCAAAAACATTCGGCAACATCTCAAAAAAAATATTGCAAGTGGCTACTATGTATTCTGCATCCAGAATCGGTATCATTTTGATCGTTATTTTTCACCATCTATCGAAGATAGCGAACATCTTCTGAGAGATAGCTTGGACAACCTCAACAAATTATGACTTTTGTTACTGTTTTAAAACTGACAATGGAAAAGTGAAAAAAACTGTGGAAGACAATTTATCTTGTGGAAAACATGAAGAAGCTGACACCAAAATCGTCTACCATGTTTGCAACATCGATTAAGATGCAACTGTTTTAATAAAATGCCCTGATACAGACGTTATTGTGATTATGTTAGGTAACATGGAACATTTAAAGAGTTCTCTGAACATTTGGAAGGAGGTTGGCGTTGGAAATTCACGACGATTTGTAGATTTATCCAAATTGTTTAATGATCTAGGAGAGTCTTTGTGTAATTCTTTAACAGGATTTCATACAGCAACTGGTTGCGATTATTATGCTACATTTTACAGAAAAGGAAAACGAAGACCTTTTATACAATTGAATGAATCCCACAAATATCGAAAAGCATTTACTGATCTTGCTTGGTACTTTGGATGTACATATATAAGGCTCAAGGGAAAAAGTTTTTTGAAGTCTTAGAGGAGTTTGTATGTCGTTTGTATAATATCCGTAATATAAATTACGTCAATAAATCCAGATATGAGATATTTACAAAAACATGTAATGCAATGAACATGAATGACGATTTCCATAAAAAATTTAAAAATGTTGACTCTGGAAATTTGCCACCATGTAAATCAGAGCTGCGTCAACATTTCTTACGGGCTCATTATATTTCAAATATTTGGAGAAATGCACATTTAAAAAATTCAACTAATTTATCCCCAATTGAAAATGGATGGTTGGAATCTAATGGTATATATGAGTTTTTTTGGTTCGACGGTGATCAATTACCTGCTTTAGTGAAAGCCGTTGTAATCCAACATTCTAATATTTATGATGAAAACGAGAGTTCAGGTACATACATTATGAATATTATAATGCATTATTTTTATTGCAATACTATTGCATATTGATTATTCCATGCAAACTAAAAAAAATTGTTAAATTCTTTAATTTATGTGATGATGGATCTGAACCTGACGACGAAGAAGACGATGATATACAGGATTAAAATACCATAATACAGGAAATTATATTCTTCCAAATCATTTATATAACCCAATAAAAAATCTGAAAATTATTGAAAGCATGATTGTTTTGTTTTTCCCAGGTAGAACAGCCGAAGGGAGAAGACATATGATGCATTTTGTAGGAAAATGATATCTTAATACGAAACAAATGGTTTCGAATCGCGGCTACTGACTCTTTTTAAAATATCTTCTGTTCTACTGGATATATGCAAATTTTGTGTACATACTATTTTATTTAGAATTTAATTTCCTATAAGACACACTTAGTAAGTTTTCAAATGCTTCAATAGTTTAGATGAAAATCGGCTATTAGATACATTTGTCGCACATCGCTTTAGTAGCGACATTCAAACTTCGCTTGCGTCTGGCAGGATGTTAGACCCGGCCAAAATGTCTGGCAGTGGTAAAATATGTTATATAAACAAGTAAAGTACTCATATACAAATATTCAGCTTTGCTGAAATGACGTGACCGCATCCCTTTTTTCGACGTCTTTGGTGCCCAGCCAAACGCACCAACAGACAGCTGCCAGACGTTGATATTTGTGATCATTAGCTCAAGTTTAACAAAAAAATGTATTTATTTCCTGTGCTAAAATGACGTTTCAAAAACGTTCACCAGCTCTCCGACTATGTCTGGAAAAGAAGATTTCCAATTCTTGCGATTGGAATAAGATTGCAAGTTGCCACCGTACAAAGTGTTAATGCTGCTCAAATAATGAGGTTGAACCACCACTATTAGATCAGTTTATATTAAAGCAGATTGAGTACATAAATAATGTTGAACTCCCAAATGCTGCAAGTGAAGAAAATGCAGGAGTTAGAAGTGTATTAATAAATAGTTACTTTCGAAATTTGTCCAACCAGAACACAAGGAATTCATGAAAATAGGTGTGTATATCTGAACAAGAATTTTATTTTTAAGTAATTAACAAAATATAAAATTTACACTAATCTTTTTTTTTTTCTATTTGCTCCAATTGTGCTTTGTAAATTTTCATCTTGAACAGATGTTCCTCTCCCATATGCCTCATCTCCATATCAGGTTTTTCTTTATTGTATTTTCGGTGCTCTTCAGCTAATTTAATTTTTTCTTCTGCCAGTTGCCTCCACTTATCATCGGAAAAAGGCTTTTTTGCTGAGCGGAGCAATGGAGTTGGCTTCTTTTTGATGACAAACGAAGTGTACTTGTCCCATGTGTAATGCTCTAGGAAAAAAGGCAAACAATTAAAAAGGTCGAATATTTTCCATTATGATTTGTTAATATACGTTTATCTTGGGCACCTTCTGTATCTTTATTAATTGCATTCATGCCGTTTTCATATATGTACAACGTCCTTGCTGCAGCAGGGCTCTTCGTTCATTGCATGCTCTGTAAAAAAAACAACATTAGTAGTGTATGTAGATCGTATATCTTTTCATTATAATTACCACTTGGGTTTGGGGCATCTGAGTCATAAACGGAAGGCAAGCCTTCAATTTGATGCCCAAGTAAATCATGCAGCATCTCGTCTATATACGTTATTGAAACTTTTATTTCTGGCCCGCCGCCCGTGGCATACAAAGCTCGTTTTTCCTCCGCATACTTTTTATCGTCGCTTTTTTCAAATTATCATATTTTTTTAAAAAAAACTCCTGAGGCTCAAGCAATGGGTATTGCCAGAGAACATTTTTATGTGTCTATATACAATGCATACGTATATACCATAAAACACAAAGGACGCAGGTCTTTAACGAGATTAATAAGTGAATTCCACTCAGGTATGCCTTGGTAATTTGCCTCCATTGTAAGAGAGTAGATATTTATTGAGTAAAGCAATATTCCCACAAATAGAACAAAAAAAAATAAATTATTTTGCAGGGTTAGGTTCATGTCCATAAATAAAGTAGTAACATTAAACAAAGGTGATGTGATAATGCTGGTAACATCGAATGATGAATTCTGCTCTGACAATGGTTAAGCCAATGCTTAAGCCACCAAAATCGGCGGCTTAAGGTATATCAATACTTAAGTGGAGTTTAGCTCTTAAGCCGGCACTGTGAAACAAAAAGATGAGTAAACCACACACACAACCGGGCATTAATGATATACTTATATGACACCTTTAAAGATCTAATTTTTAATGGCGTTGATCAGTCTGCCTCTCATTTTAACAAACCATCTCTTTTTCAGCTCCCATGGTTCAATAAAAGATTAAAACATTTAGAAAGCATTAAAAAAAGGCCAACTTCATGGCATTAAATAATTTTGTTGTATCTTCGAACACACCTACTTCGATCAGCGTTGAGGGTCTAGATGGCGTCCTGTGAATTTTCCTTCTGTGCCCACCATCTTGGCATATTGACGTGGGTTTCTTTTTCCGCCTTAGATGATCCTGCCACTTGCTTTTGACCTCTCCTCGTGGATTCCACTCGTGTGCTCGAGTTAATTTTCTCCCTGTATAATTCATTAGTTGTATTAAGCTTTTAGTTTGTATAGTTATCGTTATTAATAAAGAACGTACTCCACTGTATAAAACATAATAAATTTCTATAGCTCAATTGACTGGGAACTTAGAATTTGTTATAAATTTTTTAATAATATTGTAAGGAAGCGTTACACTGTTTATCGCCTCCACATTGGTTCATTTTCGCGGCCGCTACTGTCCATAGCTGGTGCAGTATAAACAAACAACATCTGGCGATGATCACGCCATGTGAACATGATCACTTCTCTCAATTTCATTGGCCAAGTGGTTTGCAAAAGTTAATTGCATCCGCTTTTACAATTCGCATTCGCTTCTTGCATGAAATTTCGCAAGGCGGAGATTGAGAGATGTGGTCGTCAGAGTTCCTCACTCAGTGGTTTAGTACCAATTCCGAGTACTTGTGAGTCAACTCTCCGATGTGGTGATACCACAGGAATTTTTTTATCGTTTGTCTCCGCACTTGGACGATTTATAAATCGAACCTGCTGTCGATCCACAGTCGACCCGATCGTAAGCTTTTGTGCTCATCCTCCTCAAGAATAAGCCATTGCCGGGCCTGTACTTAATCCTCGAATTGGAGGATCCGATCCGTGCTAAGTACCTGCCTTTAACAACGTGTTGGAGCAAGAAATGATCCCGCAGCAATTTAGAGAAGCTTTAATATACCCTTTGTACAAAAAAGGCTGCCCAGCTGAACCGGCAAACTATCGAGGCATCTCATTTTTGAATGGCTCTTATAAAGCATTTACTGCAGTCCTTCAAAGACGGCTGACGGCATGGATTGACACCAACAACCTTCTAAAGGAGTACCAAGCCGGATTCAGGCTCTATACTCTATACGTTTTTCGTAGACATTAAGGCAGCTTTTGACACTGTGGATAGAAATGCCTTGTTCTACAAGCTTTATAACATTGGAATGTCGCGAAAATTTGGAAGAGTTTTGGAAAAGCTTTACGCAGATACCCGGGTAGCGGTATGGGATGGAGAAGCGAATTCCGAGTGGTTCCAAGCAAAATCGGGAGTCAGACAAGGATGTGCGCTCAGCCCTTGCCTATTTGCGCTATTTATTGACGATCTTACCGATTGCTTGCCAGGAGGTATACACTATTCTGGATCATGCATAAAGGCCCTGATGTTTGCTGATGACATAGTTCTGCTTACAAATTCACCAGAATCTCTCCAGCTTATGATTAATCGTTTATATGAATACTGTTGTTTGTGGCGCCTTGTAGTTAACTTGGATAAATCGAAAATTATGATTATCAAGAAGGGTGGAGGCAGAATGCGGTTGAATGAAAAATGGAAATTTAATGGTGCAGAAGTGGAGGTGGTGACTGAATACAAATACCTGGGGGTGCTACTGACAAAAAACCTTAGTATGGATGACCATCTTAAGTTAAAGTTAACTCAGGCGAAAACTGCCATAAATACAGCATGGAGTAGATGTCTTGGTAATAAATTCGTAGCTCAGAGCAGTAAGTATAAAATATTTGAGGCAGTCTCTAAATCTATTTTATTTTATGCCGCCCAAACTTGGGGGTGCAAGTATTTCGATACTGTTGAAACGCTTCTAAGGTACTATATTAAGCGTGCATTTCGTCTTCCACCTAACACGCCTAATTACATCCTTATGCTGGAAACAGGACTGTCGCCACTCTTCATAAAACACTGAAACTGCAGATAGATTATATAATTAAAGTTATGAACATGCCCAACTCCCGCCTACCCAAAATAGCGGCTCTAAGAGCAATACATACCAAGCGGGGCTGGTACGCAGAATGGTTGGATCTAGCAGATAGCTGTGGTATGGAAATAAATCTAGATGTCGATAACTCTGCGAACTGGAAGCCGATACTCTATGATCTCATCGCGAAAGTTGATACAAAATTTGTGGTTATGTATACAGGAGAAGCTACAAGTTCGGTCCATCGATCCATCTACAGCCGACTGAACCATCACCTAAATGAGAGAAATTATTTTAAAGATGCTTATAAAGTAGAGAAGATATCGATGATGCTAAAGCTAAGAGCAGAACTCTTGAAATTGAACTACATCCCACATAGGGAGGATTTACCATTACTCTGCAGTATTTGCAATCTAGCCGAAAGAGAAGACGTGCTCCATTTTGTTGGCAAATGTCCAATTCTCCGAGAGATTCGAAGAAACAACCTTGGAAGCGATTTCTTGGCGGAAGAAGCAGTAATAGACTTACTTAATGAATTAAACGTTGAGAAACTATTCCAATATTGTAAATTAGCACTTGCTTATCGAGAAAGAATATTAAATTAACATTTTTAAGGATCAACGTCTAGAGATATAAAAAAAAAAAAAAACCCTTTTATTTAATAATTTGTAAATTTTAATTGTCAATAAGGCAGATGGCAATGCCATGCATTTATTGATTGTATCTTAAAGACACGATTGTAACTTTTATAAGCGACATAAATAAAATCAAATCTAAATCTAAAAAAATCTACCTGCCTTAAGCACGTGCTGCCAAGTGAAGGCCTTAAGCCGTCGCTGCCAAGTGAAGGCCTTAAGCCGTCGCTGCCAAGTGACGGCCACGAGCAGTTGCTGCCAAGTGACTGCCACGAGCAGTTGCTGGCCAAGTTACGTCGCAAGACGTTGCTGCCAAGTGACTGCCACAAGCAGATGCTGCCCAAGTGACGGCCCTAAGCCGTTGCTGCCAAGTGACTGCCACAAGCAGTTGCTGCCAAAATGCCGGCCCTAAGCCGTTGCTGCCAAGTGACTGCCACGAGCAGTTGCTGCCTAAGTGACGCCGCAAGGTGTTGCTGCCAAGTGACTGCCACAAGCAGTTGCTGCCCAAGTGACGGCCCTAAGCCGTTGCTGCCAAGTGTCCATCACCAGCGGACGCTTACCAGTAGAGTAGTCAGTAAGTTAGCAAGTAAGAAAGAAAGGCCAACGTAGGTATCCAATTATTGTTAAGTAGTAGAAAATTGTTAAGGTTAGCTTACACCGGGTCTCGTAAGAACATATATTGAAATAGGACTCGACTCATTGTTAAGTAGTTCGATATTGTTAAGGCCAGCTAAACTGAACATTCATTGCGGTGTTAAATAAATAAGTTACCTCTTTACCCAAAGTTTCGGGTGTATCTTTGGGAGACCCTGGGTCCGACGAGCGAAACCTCAGCCTTCGGAAAAAACCCTCACAATATGTATGACACCTTTAAAGATTTAATTTTTACTAGGGTTGACCAGTTTGTCCCTGTTTTTAACAAACGATCTTTTTTTAAGCTACCATGGTTCAATAAAATATTAAAACATTTTGAAAACGTTAAAAATAAGGGATTGAAAAATTCGAAAAAAATCAAGCGATAAGTATCAGCACATAAGTATTGCCGAAAGAAATTGCGGGAAATTTAGATTCGAATAAAAAAAAAATTCTACAATTACACCTCAAGGATAGTTCAAAAAAAAATGTTCGAACCCAGGCTGCGGTAAAATTTGGGTTTGTATCTGGGATGCACACGATAAAATGTTCCAGAGATCGTATTGATCAAAATGCTTCAACCTTCCGACACAGCCTAGGCAAGAACCCCGAGAATGGAAAAAAGGTGCATGTTGCGTTTTAACTAGAACAAAGTTATAAGATTAAGTGCGGGAAAGTGACAAACTATTTAAAAAAAGAAGATAAAAAAAAAGACACTCGAGGCTGCCGCGGCGGTGTGTATGTCTAACAAGAACAAATTATGTCCGGTAATTGGAACTCAATTGTCAACGATTTTTCAATAGCTGTTCAAACATTTTCCGACCATATGCCATTGGAAATTTCGTGCACTATTTGGAAGGCAGGGGATACGTCAAACTCAAAGCAGCTGGCTCTCTTTCCGAAGTTGCTTTGGAATAACAGTTTTCGTGCCTCTTATTAAAGTAATTTGAATACGGAACTTTTGAGTCTGATGGAACATAATTCAGCTCCACACATTGACGTCCTAACGCAAATTATAAAAAGATCTGTACCGTCTAACGTCAATGCAAGACGTATTGTAGCCAGTAAACAGAAGTGGTTCGATATAAAGGCAATAAAACGATCATTTGCATTGCTAAGGCGCCTAAGGAAGCAAAATAACGACTGTGTCAAAGAACTCTATGCCGAAGCAAATAAATATTTCAAACGTCTTTGTATAGAAAAAAGGAAAAAATTTAGCCAGGAAGTCATTGCAGTTCTTAATACTTCAAGATGTTCAGCAGATTTTTGGAAGGCGGTTAAAATTGTAACTGGAAGAACTAACTTGATTTCGTCGACTTTACAAGCTTCTGAGCTGAGGGAGTATTTTAAAAATTTACTCAACACTCCACAGTTTTCTCCGTTACCGCAATATGCAGCCCCTTTTTTTACAGACGAGCTCTTAGACTCATCGTTTACTCTTTTGGAAGTGAAACGCGCAGTTGATTGCTCTAAAACGAGGAAAGCCCAAGGTGACGATCGAATCCCTTTCGAATTCTACAAGAACAGTTCCACAGAATTTCTCACTGCACTTACAAATGAATTTAATAAAATTTTTGAAACAGCCAATGTCCCAGAAAGCTTTAGAAGAGCGATAATTTTCCCGTTGCACAAAAAAGGCGAGCTAGATAATCCAGCTAACTACAGAGGCATTTCTTTTTTGAATACTTCGGCAAAACTATTTAGTGCTATGATATTTAATAGGCTTACACTATGGATGGCAAACAATAGGATTTTAAATGAATATCAGGCGGGGTTCAGAAAGCATTATTCAACACTGGATCACATTTTTACTCTTACCAACATTGCAGAGTTTTTTAAACAAAGTAGCAAAAAGCTATATGTCTTCTTTGTTGACTTTCGTGCAGCTTTTGACTCCATAGCGCGTGAAGCTCTTTTCTATAAGCTGTACAAAATTAGTTTATCAAGTAAAGTGATAAATGTGCTAAAAGCGATGTATGAGAGCAACGTGGCGTACGTATGGGATGGAGAGAATGTATTGGAAGAATTTGGAACACAAATGGGAGTTAAGCAAGGATGCATCTTAATTACGCTACTCTTTATCTTATTTATCAACGACATAGTAGGAGAAGTAGGAGGAGGAATCGAGCTTGGTGTTGTGCGGATACCGGCGCTAAAGTTTGCGGACGATATAGTGTTTTTATCGGAGACAGTTGAAGGGATGCAGCTTACTATGAACCGTCTTGAAAACTACTGTAAGCAATGGAATTAGATGGTGAATTTATCAAAATCAAAGATGATGATTTTTAGAAATGGCGGTGGAAGATACTCTCGCAACGAAAAGTGGTCCTATCGGGGTGAAAACGTTGAAATAGTGAAAGAGTATAAATATTTAGGTGTGTTAATTACATCCAACCTCAATATGAAAAAAACACTTTGAATGTCAACTAGCAGCAGCTAAAAGAGCTATTTCATCAGTTTTTGGATGTTGCGTCGACAATAAGTTTATCGATCACACAGCGAAGAATAAATTATTTCGTACAACTACTGCCTCTATACTGCTGTACGGAGCCCAAATTTGGGGTTATTCCTTTTTTGATGAAGTTGAAAAATTTCCAAGATACTTTCTGAAACGAATCTTTCGACTTCCAATATGTACACCGAACTATATGCTGCATCTAGAAACTGGAGTCCCTCCTCTCTTTTTAGATACCCTAAAGCTACATATAGATTATATTGTAAAAGTAGCGGAGATGGATGATGGAAAACTGCCCAGGATTATTCTGAAGCATATACTTTCGGCAAGGGGGAACTTGGTTCAAAAGTTGGTTTCAAAAGCTTAAATATTGCATCTGATATGCAACTTTCAATGATAAAACCTTTGCTTACAAATGTTTTGAAAAATGCAGGTAATTCCATGTATGAGAGATTTGTAGCTGAAGCACATTCATCGCAACATAGGCTGATCTACAGTAGGCTAAATTTTAACCACATTGAAAGCGACTCAACGCACTTCCTCAATCGTTACTCTCTGCATATGGTAAGCACCATAATTAAACTTAGACGTGAACTAACAAGTCTTTATTTTACTCCACATCGACCCGATCTTCCAATATTATGTGACCTGTGCAACCTTAAAGAGGGGGAGGATGTATACCATTTCATCGGAAGATGTCCCATTTTAGGATAATTTCGCGCGAGATACTGAACTTAAGTCATGGTTGGGATGTTTTATACAACTATGCTACAGAGCCCGTATTTTGGAAGGCGATTTTTAAACAGAAATAGCAACCATATTGTCAATCTGGTAGTAATCTGGTAATCTTAAGCCAAACCATAAACGACTATGTATACACTGTTTGTGAAATTTATATGAAGTTAATAAAAAGTCTATCTAACTAACTAACTAACTAAACAAGAACAAATTTACAGATAAAGTGCGGGAAAGTTATGTGCGGTATAAATTGTTTCAAGAAACGAAAAAACAAAAAAAGGTAGCTAAGTCGAAAAAAGCGCCAATGTAAAATTTTTAACAAAAAAACCCAGTGAAAGGTGTTAAGTGCGGATGAATTAGCGCACTTAGTTAAATACAAAAGATCTCAGAAACAGAGCCACCAGAAGTTACGAGAAACTGGACCTCGCGAGCATAAAAAATTGTCATCTTCCCCCGCGCCGTGTATCTTGGCCTTACTTAAAGATTCTCTTCCCAAAGAATTATGCAAATCAAATCAGTGCAAATCAATAGTCATTAGAGGAAAATACCCTCAATTTATCCCCAGAAGCCGCTGAGTTACACCCTGAAAAAAAAAAAAACAGAATGTACGGTGGCAACACATCCTCCCATCTAGTGATCATCAGCCTCTTCATCATCATAGAGGGAAATATCTTCTGTCTGTGCTGCCGGATGAATCTGGATCCGAAGATTTACATGATATCGAAGTTTATCTAATATCTAAGTATTTTCTTATATCACACAAAAAAAAATTAAATAAAAAAAAAAAAAATTACTAAAAAATATACATATATACAATATAATATTTAAAGTTCGTGCATTTAACAAAAAGAAAAAATTGTACAATTTTCCCAAATCTAGCCGGTATGTATCTATGTACAAACCTACGGACAAAAATACCTGTGAGATTTTCGGGCGGAAAGGATGTGCACACCCTCACCTCACCCTGGGAACACATTCATATACATACACTTTCATACATACGAGTATATCCATCCAAGTAAGAACAACAAAAATTGGGGTAAGTCACAAACGATCGATATTTTTTTGTATTTGCACGAACAGTAGATGAAGATTTTTTAAATTTTTTTTTTTTTCAGAAAAAAGTATATGTAGTTAAGTTCTTTTTGTTGTTATTTTTTTTTATGAACTTCTTAGCAATGAACCACATATATAAAAAAAAAAGTTAACATCAGATGTTTTTTGTGAACTCAAGAGCAAAAAAAATAAAAAATATATATGGTATAAATACATAAATAATAGTAGTCAATTTTGGGTTACACATAATAATAATAAGTTCATTGAATAATTCTTTAATTTTTTTTTGACTATTATTGTATCCTTTTTTTTATTCCATTTTATTTTTACCATAATTGTGATTTATTTCATCTCTATTATCACTATTATATCTAAGTATACTCTTATTTTTCTTCTGTTTTTTTTTTGAATTTTTGTAAATTAGCTTAAGTATAAACAACCTCATTTTTATGATATAATCCTTTAAACTGATATATCGGGAAAAGAATTGTAGATACTTCTTAATGATATTCGAATCTGGTATTTCTCTTAGTTGGATTTTTCTTAGACTGGACTTAATTTATCCAGGTACCGGTAATTCCTAATCATGGAAGCGTGGTAAATTTTTTGTTGGTGAATGAGATGGGTTGGCGGTGAATTTGCCTAAAGGGCTTGTTATCGATGAGCCAAGCTAGGAGCCTTCACGAGTATCCGGTGATGTAAAGACAACGGAAACATGCCATTGACTTTTAGTCGGTGAAGTGTAGGGGTGGGTATACCAGGTGACTTACTCCATCTTAGCTTCCCCTGTGCAGTATAGTGGGCTTTAGTAATCATCGATGTAAGCCATAGGCACACCAAGTACAGCCTGTCTCATTCACCAGTAATGACATACCAATTAACCGAAAGTCCTTCGATTGATTTTCCTGTCGAAGAGGATTTCTGTAGCGAACAGTTTTGCTTAAGTTTGAAGTTAATAAAGTTATTATTTTTTTTTCCTTGCATTTCTTTGATTTTC
The DNA here is from genome assembly GCA_945910035.1 of Brachypalpus laphriformis. Taxonomy (NCBI): domain Eukaryota; kingdom Metazoa; phylum Arthropoda; class Insecta; order Diptera; family Syrphidae; genus Brachypalpus; species Brachypalpus laphriformis. The sequence continues at coordinate 223,011,141 of OX246753.1, read as the reverse complement.
AAAATTAAATTCTACGGTGTAGTTCTTAGGTAGATTAAGATTAATTTTGAAATTTACTTAGATAAGGTTTTTCTTTTAGTTTATGTGACGTTCTTTATTTTTTACCTTTTCTTGGAAGAATATCTTCTGTTTTTTTTTTTTGAGATAGAAAATTTCACCTGTGTGTTTTTTTTTCGTGATTATTCGTTGTCAACAAATAGTTTCTAAACATGTCGAACCAACAAAATCGCACCAAGCATCGCTACAGCCTAAGAAATAAACATTTTGCAAATTTTTCAATGCACTGGTCAAGCACGAGTACCACCACCGAGATACCAAACCGTCAAAATTCGACTCGCAACATGGGGATGCTGCGCATAGTGAACAAAGAGCTGCCTCTTTGCTGGCTCAAGCCAGCCAGAGACAAAGTACTGGGGCGAAGCCTCGCCTTTCGACCTGTACAGATGGACAACCGGCACTTGAAGTGGCAGATGTATCTGCTGAAGACGATCAGCTGGCGGAGTACATCCATGAAGTGGTTACCGCTGCGGCAGGGGTAAACAGAGCGGCTGATTATCGCTTTCTGAAAGATGAGATGGAGAAAAGTCGAATCTGTCTTCGGAACGAAGTCGCAAGCATAGTACGCGAAACCCTGTCAGCTGATACTCTCGTCCATCGCCCACGAGCTGCTGAGAAAGACCATCTCCGCAACCCGTCCCGAGACACTCTCCTTCAACTCCATTTCAAGGTGCGCGTAACCCTTCCTTTGGTCATCCACAGGACGTTAGTCACAGCGAGAACGCAATTGAATTCCTGAGGCAACTAAACAACATGAGCCTCAATGATCCATCGAGTAGCATATGCGTACCTTCCCGTGTTTCTGTAGGACCAAGAATCCACCACTTCCATAAATGGGGTATTCAATTTGAGAGTCGCAATATGACAGTCGAGGATTTTCTGTTCAGGTTGTAGCGTCTGAAGATCTGTTACAACGCTAGTTGGGAGGATATACTGACCACTTCGTGAGTGGGCCTGTGGAAAGTGGGTTTTGAGTCTATCTTAAAGCGAATCCCACCGTAACTTGGATGACTCTTCGCCTGGCCCTTCTGGATCAGTACAGAAGTATGGAAACAGATTCAGAACTCTCGCAAAAGTTATCTGACCGACATCAATAGTTGTCGGAATCATTCGACAACTTTTAAACGGCAATTCAACAGCTTAACAGTAGACTACGGCTGCCGAAGCAAGACAAGGAAATCATCCAACTGATCAAAGAAAATGTCCGCCGACGCATGGGAGAGTTGCTAATAACATATTACACCAATAGCCTCGCTGAGGTGATTTACGTTTGCATAAACATAGAGAAGCATTTAAACAACCATGACATCCAAAGAGGGAGGAACACTTTCGTGCCACCCTCACGGAGGAATGTTGATGCGGAAGTTAACATCGACCATAGTAGCACAGGGGTAAAAGGGTGCCCCAATGTCGAGGCGTTCCAACAGAAAAGAACTCTGACCGGTTCACCTGCTGGAATTGTAAGGCAGCAGGCCATTTCTTTTTCGATCGCTACAAATGCTACGTTGTTCGGCAAACTACCAGAAGAGCAGTTTAGCGTCCAGGGGAAATTGCTCTATAAGTCGGAACCCGGCCTCTTCGCAGATCACCTGTAGCAAACCTTCCAACCATTTCCTAGGCAAACTGCAGACGAAAATCTTTTCCTGCAGTCCAGAAATGATCACAGAAATATACAGCATGTAACATTTCAGGAATTAAAATATGAAATTAAAACTAACATAAATGCAAAAAAAGCACCGGGCTACGATTTGATAACAGGACAAATACTTAAGGAGTTCCCGGACAAAGCTTCGCGGAAACTATTACATTTAATTAATGAAGCACTCAGGCTAAAGTACGTTCCGATGCAATGGAAGGTGGCAGAGGTAATTATGATTCTGAAACCAGATAAGTCGCCAAATGAAAAGAAATCGTATAGACCGATTTCGCTCCTACCCGTATTATCAAAGCTATTTGAAAAACTACTTTTGAAAAGACTCAAGCCAATAATAGAAGAAAGAAGTCTTGTACCTTCCCACCAATTTGGGTTTAGAGAGAAACACTCTATTGTACAACAAGTGCATAAACTTGTAAGTACAGTAGAAAAAGCACTTGAGAATAAAAAAGTCTGTTCAGCCATATTTCTAGACGTAGCGCAAGCGTTTGATAAAGTCTGGCATCGCGGACTAGAATTTAAACTGCAAAGGGATCTCCCCGAAGAGTTTTACTTAATTCTTAAATCTTATATCGCAGATCGTTACTTTCGACTAAGATAGGAGAATGAATACTCTCATTTAAAGAAAATATCTGCAGGAGTTCCACAAGAAGTGTCTTGGGATCAATCCTTTATCTCCTATGTACAAGAGACCTACCTCAGCAGGAAGAAGCTAGCTTGGCGACTTTTGCAGACGACACTACAATTATGACTATTGGCGATAATGCTGATGAAGCAGCGAAAAAATGTCAAAAGGTCATTAAATCTGTAAGTGATTGGACAAAAAAATGGAGAATAAATCTTCACAAAACTAAATCTATCCATATTAACTTTACGCATAGAAGAATAAATAATGTAAGAGTTAATATTGATGGAATAGAAATTCCGTACGCAAATACTGCGAAATATCTGGGTATAACACTTGACGCCAATCTCAGATGGAAGGAGCATGTCAAAAAGAAAAAAGAGGAGCTCAACATTAGACTCAGAAAAATGCATTGGTTAATGGGAAGAAATTCCCAGCTATCACTTGAAAATAAATTGCTATTGTACAAGCAAGCCCTGAGACCCGTATGGACGTATGGGATACAACTTTGGGGTTGTACCAAAAAGACAAATCTAAGAATGATACAAACATTCCAAAACAAAGTACTAAGAGGCATCGTTAATGCACCTTGGTATATAAGAAATGACAACCTGCACAAGGATCTAGACGTAGAAAATGTAAGTGAAGTTGAAAAAAAATATGCTCTTAGGCACTACGAACAACTCCAAGACCATGTAAATCCACAAATACAATACATGGTGGAAGAAAACAACAATACCATTAGGCGGCTTAAAAGATTAAGGCCGCGTGATTTAATTTTCTAACGAGAACTATAATAGAAAGAATATAAAACATGCCTGTATTATATATACACAGGTTGGAGCGTCTGAAGATCTGTTACAACGCTAGTTGGGAGGATATACTGTTAAATTTTCACCACTTCGTGAGTGGGCCTGTGGAAAGTGGGTTTTGGGTTTATCTTAAAGCGAATCCCACCGTAACTTGGATGACTCTTCGCCTGGCCCTTCTGGATCAATACAGAAGTATGGAAACAGATTCAGAACTCTCGCAAAAGTTATCTGACCGACATCAATAGTTGTCGGAATCATTCGACGACTTTTAAACGGCAATTCAACAGCTTAACAGTAGACTACGGCTGCCGAAGCAAGACAAGGAAATCATCCAACTGATCAAAGAAAATGTCCGCCGACGCATGGGATAGTTGCTAATAACATATAACACCAATAGCCTCGCTGAGATGATTTACGTTTGCATAAACATAGAGAAGCATTTAAACATCCATGACATCCAAAGAGGGAGGAACACTTTCGTGCCACCCTCACGGAGGAATGTTGATGCGGAAGTTAACATCGACCATAGTAGCACAGGGGTAAAAGGGTGCCCCAATGTCGAGGCGTTCCAACAGAAAAGAACTCTGACCGGTTCACCTGCTGGAATTGTAAGGCAGCAGGCCATTTATTTTTCGATCGCTACAAATGCGGTCACGAAGACACTACTACTCCGCAATGCCCTCGTTGTTCGGCAAACTACCAGAAGAGCAGTTTAGCGTCCAGGGGAAATTGCTCTATAAGTCGGAACCCGGCCTCTTCGCAGATCACCTGCAGCAAACCTTCCAACCATTTCCTAGGCAAACTGCAGACGAAAATCTTTTCCTGCAGTCCAGAAATGATCACAGTAATATACAGCATGTAACATTTCAGGAACTAAAATATGAAATTAAAACTAACATTTTTTTTTTTTTTTTATAATTTACTCGCGCTAAAGGGGTTATGACTACCCTTTTTGTGCATTATAAAAGGCGGCTCATAAAAGAATCTCTAAATTTCACGGTACGTCCGAAGATAGGCTTAAGGGTAAACTGATGAGCATTCGAGGCATGGCGAGTATTGCGGTTAAAACGAAGAAGGGGGGAATGCTATTGGCTATCTCAACTGAGCATTTTCTGTGGAAATATCGATAAAACAGGGATAGTTAGGAGACATTACGATGGTGTTCGAGCGAAGCAAAATTGCTTGTAATATTCGTGTCTCCTTTGAGTCTTATCGCGCGTTTTTGAATCCTATCTAGCAAGTGCAATATGGTTTTTGGTGCACCAGACCAGATGTGAGCGTTATACTCTAACTTAGGGCGAATGTACGCCTTATAAATTGAAGCCAAATCAGAAGGGGTGAAATATTTCTTACACCGCTTTAGGAAACCTAAACATTTCGCTGCATTCTTAGCGATTTCGAATACATGGTCGTTCCAACAGAGTTTGTTGTTGACACACATACCGAGCATGGAAAGTTTTTCGGTTTCTACAATGCAAGTGCCATTCATGGATAATGGGTGATGTGTAGGGTTTCGCTTTAATGACAGAAGACAGCATTGAGTCTTGGAAGCATTAAATTCCACTCCATTGGTTAAGCCCCATTTAAATATGCTGTCAAGGTCGGAATTTAATGTGTTTAACATACGTTGTCGTTCTTCGTCCACGGCCGAATAGCAGGGTCGTGAGTTTGGGAACGAATATGAAAAACTGAGGGTGCTGTCATCAGCGAAGGAATGGATTGGATTAGAAGTTGCAGACAGAAGATCATTTATGAAAATGAGAAAGAGAGTCGGAGACAAAACAGAGCCTTGGGGGACACCAGCATTTATTTGGTGAGATTCGGACTTGAAGCCGTCCAAAACAACTTGAATTGATCGGCCCGAAAGGTAGTTTCTAATCCATAGAAGAAGAGTATCATCGATCCCAAATGCACGCATTTTCGACAAAAGAGCTTGATGCCAAACTCTGTCAAATGCTTTTGAAATATCAAGAGCAATAATCTTACTTTCACCGGAGTGGTGCAGAGATTGGTTCCACTTATCAGTGAGATATGACATCAAATCACCAGTGGACCTGTTGCCACGAAAGCCATACTGTCGGTCATTGAGGAGCTTTCGTGATTCAAGATATTTCATTAGCTAACGGTTTATCAGCGTTTCCATGACCTTGGAAAGAAGGGACGTTAGTGCAATGGGTCGGTAGTTGGAGAGAGAAGAAGAATCGCCTTTTTTAGGTACGGGCTGGACAAATGCTGTTTTCCACTTACTCGGAAAGAGACCTGAAGAGTAGGATCGGTGGAAAAGCTTACGCAGTGGTTTTGCCAGCGAAGAAGAACACCTCTTCATGACAATAGGGGGTATACCATCTGGGCCAGCGGATTTGTGTATGTTGAGACCTTTGAGTACTCCTGCAACTGTACGAGTGCGAAAGTGGACTTGTCCCATGGAAAATTCGACGCTCTCAAGTACAGGTGGAGACAAAGCACTATCTGGCAGTGTGGAGTTTGCTGCAAAGTGAGCAGCGAACAGATTAGCTTTGTCTAAGGAGCTGACAGTTGGTGCGTCGTTATGAATGAGCGTCGGTATAGATGACGAGGCCGAATTCTTAATGTTTTTTACGAACGACCAACAGTTTTTACTACCCTTGGGACAATGTAGTATTTTTTGCCTCAACTTTTGGTCGTAGGAGAATTTAACTCGGTTAATGAGGGCATTGCAGTCATTTCTGGCTCGTTTAAACTTTTTTCGGTTTTCCTCAGTTGGGCTGGCCTTGTAAGACCGAAAACTTAATTCCTTTGACCTAATAGCTTCTTTACAGCTCGAGTCATACCACGCGTTTTCCTTGGGTCTAATATCTTTTATCCTGTGAGGGATGTAAGTTCTCATACCTAGGAGAATTGTATTAGTAATCATATCAGCCGCGGCGTCCACATCGCTATCGAGGAAGCATAGCGACCAGTTAAAATTCCTAAAGAACTTATTTAATTCATTCCAATTGGCTTTCTCGTATAGCCAAACTGTTCTTTTTGGAGTTTGTTCTTTAGCTTTGTGGTTGGAGTACGAGAAATTGGCCGATATGACACAGTGGTCTGACGAACCTAGAGGCGATAATACATTTACCGTGTATTTATTAGGATCGGAACTAAGGAACAAGTCCAGAGTGTTGGCGGTATGGCCAGTTATGTCCGGAACACGAGTTGGCTCATTCACAAGCTGGGTTAGGTTATTTACTTCATAAAAAATCTCAACATACCTTCCTTCGGGTGTTGTCTGTCCAGAGTGGCGAAGCCAAATAGAATTGTGGACATTGAAATCGCCCGCAATGACGATTTCAGAATGTGGGTACAGGGATACAATTCTTAGGATGGAGTCTGACAGCGCATCAAACTCATTATAAGTTGAATTGCTGTCAATATTTGGACTTCTATAAATGAAACAGTAGTGGATTAACTGCCTACGGACATGGAGTTTCAGCCACAAGAAATTAAATTCCGAATTGGAACATTGGCCGTATTGTGGGAGAATTTGGTAGGCTACATCACTACGTATATATACAACGAGACCGTGATGGTGGAAGAATATTGAGCCATTATATATCCAGGCAGATCGAATTCCGAAGGATCGAAATTTTGACCCACCTGTGTTTCACAAAGAGCCAAAACAGCTGGTCTATATTTGGCGGCGTGGACGTACACAGAAAAAAAATTCGATCTGAGCCCACTCAGATCTAAAATTCGTTACCATTATAAAAAACAGACATAAAAGACACAACTCCGACGTTAACTAAGCCGAGTTGTGAAGTGCAGTTCCAACGTTAGTTTCCCAAAACAGATTATCGCAGGTGTTATGCCCATACGACAATTTGGTTTGGTCCACCAACAAAGACCTGTACACACAACCCGCTATCCACCAGACGATGCTTTACCCGGTTGTGGGTGCACGCATGAAAAAAAAAAAAATAAATCCTACCGCACTCTATTTATTTATTTTTTTTTTATGCACTGCACTGCACTGAATTATTTTTGTAACGGCGCGGTGAATTTTGTTTGTATGGTTATTGATTTTTTTATTTTTATTTTTTATTTTTTTATTTTTATATTTCACTAATATTATTTAAATTATTATTGGATTGGGGGGTTAGAGAAAATATTGTTTCAGAGTAAATTGCACTGCGGTGAGTGTTAGCGTAAGCGCGTGTGTTCCCGTCAGAGAGCGATCGGTGAATGAATGAACATAAATGCAAAAAAAGCACCGGGCTACGATTTGATAACAGGACAAATACTTAAGGAGTTCCCGGACAAAGCTTCACGGAAACTATTACATTTAATTAATGAAGCACTCAGGCTAAAGTACGTTCCGATGCAATGGAAGGTGGCAGAGGTAATTATGATTCTGAAACCAGATAAGTCGCCAAATGAAAAGAAATCGTATAGACCGATTTCGCTCCTACCCGTATTATCAAAGCTATTTGAAAAACTACTTTTGAAAAGACTCAAGCCAAAAATAAAAGAAAGAAGTCCTGTACCTTCCCACCAATTTGGGTTTAGAGAGAAACACTCTATTGTACAACAAGTGCATAAAATTGTAAGTACAGTAGAAAAAGCACTTGTCGCCACTCTTCATAAAACACTGAAACTGCAGATAGATTATATAATTAAAGTTATGAACATGCCCAACTCCCGCCTACCCAAAATAGCGGCTCTAAGAGCAATACATACCAAGCGGGGCTGGTACGCAGAATGGTTGGATCTAGCAGATAGCTGTGGTATGGAAATAAATCTAGATGTCGATAACTCTGCGAACTGGAAGCCGATACTCTATGATCTCATCGCGAAAGTTGATACAAAATTTGTGGTTATGTATACAGGAGAAGCTACAAGTTCGGTCCATCGATCCATCTACAGCCGACTGAACCATCACCTAAATGAGAGAAATTATTTTAAAGATGCTTATAAAGTAGAGAAGATATCGATGATGCTAAAGCTAAGAGCAGAACTCTTGAAATTGAACTACATCCCACATAGGGAGGATTTACCATTACTCTGCAGTATTTGCAATCTAGCCGAAAGAGAAGACGTGCTCCATTTTGTTGGCAAATGTCCAATTCTCCGAGAGATTCGAAGAAACAACCTTGGAAGCGATTTCTTGGCGGAAGAAGCAGTAATAGACTTACTTAATGAATTAAACGTTGAGAAACTATTCCAATATTGTAAATTAGCACTTGCTTATCGAGAAAGAATATTAAATATGCAAATCAAATCAGTGCAAATCAATAGTCATTAGAGGAAAATACCCTCAATTTATCCCCAGAAGCCGCTGAGTTACACCCTGAAAAAAAAAAAACAGAATGTACGGTGGCAACACATCCTCCCATCTAGTGATCATCAGCCTCTTCATCATCATAGAGGGAAATATCTTCTGTCTGTGCTGCCGGATGAATCTGGATCCGAAGATTTACATGATATCGAAGTTTATCTAATATCTAAGTATTTTCTTATATCACACAAAAAAAAATTAAATAAAAAAAAAAAAAATTACTAAAAAATATACATATATACAATATAATATTTAAAGTTCGTGCATTTAACAAAAAGAAAAAATTGTACAATTTTCCCAAATCTAGCCGGTATGTATCTATGTACAAACCTACGGACAAAAATACCTGTGAGATTTTCGGGCGGAAAGGATGTGCACACCCTCACCTCACCCTGGGAACACATTCATATACATACACTTTCATACATACGAGTATATCCATCCAAGTAAGAACAACAAAAATTGGGGTAAGTCACAAACGATCGATATTTTTTTGTATTTGCACGAACAGTAGATGAAGATTTTTTAAATTTTTTTTTTTTTCAGAAAAAAGTATATGTAGTTAAGTTCTTTTTGTTGTTATTTTTTTTTATGAACTTCTTAGCAATGAACCACATATATAAAAAAAAAAGTTAACATCAGATGTTTTTTGTGAACTCAAGAGCAAAAAAAATAAAAAATATATATGGTATAAATACATAAATAATAGTAGTCAATTTTGGGTTACACATAATAATAATAAGTTCATTGAATAATTCTTTAATTTTTTTTTGACTATTATTGTATCCTTTTTTTTATTCCATTTTATTTTTACCATAATTGTGATTTATTTCATCTCTATTATCACTATTATATCTAAGTATACTCTTATTTTTCTTCTGTTTTTTTTTTGAATTTTTGTAAATTAGCTTAAGTATAAACAACCTCATTTTTATGATATAATCCTTTAAACTGATATATCGGGAAAAGAATTGTAGATACTTCTTAATGATATTCGAATCTGGTATTTCTCTTAGTTGGATTTTTCTTAGACTGGACTTAATTTATCCAGGTACCGGTAATTCCTAATCATGGAAGCGTGGTAAATTTTTTGTTGGTGAATGAGATGGGTTGGCGGTGAATTTGCCTAAAGGGCTTGTTATCGATGAGCCAAGCTAGGAGCCTTCACGAGTATCCGGTGATGTAAAGACAACGGAAACATGCCATTGACTTTTAGTCGGTGAAGTGTAGGGGTGGGTATACCAGGTGACTTACTCCATCTTAGCTTCCCCTGTGCAGTATAGTGGGCTTTAGTAATCATCGATGTAAGCCATAGGCACACCAAGTACAGCCTGTCTCATTCACCAGTAATGACATACCAATTAACCGAAAGTCCTTCGATTGATTTTCCTGTCGAAGAGGATTTCTGTAGCGAACAGTTTTGCTTAAGTTTGAAGTTAATAAAGTTATTATTTTTTTTTCCTTGCATTTCTTTGATTTTCAAAATTAAATTCTACGGTGTTGTTCTTAGGTAGATTAAGATTAATTTTGAAATTTACTTAGATAAGGTTTTTCTTTTAGTTTATGTGACGTTCTTTATTTTTTACCTTTTCTTGGAAGAATATCTTCTGTTTCATTTTTTTGAGATAGAAAATTTCACCTGTGTGTTTTTTTTTCGTGATTATTCGTTGTCAACAAATAGTTTCTAAACATGTCGAACCAACAAAATCGCACCAAGCATCGCTACAGCCTAAGAAATAAACATTTTGCAAATTTTTCAATGCACTGGTCAAGCACGAGTACCACCACCGAGATACCAAACCGTCAAAATTCGACTCGCAACATGGGGATGCTGCGCATAGTGAACAAAGAGCTGCCTCTTTGCTGGCTCAAGCCAGCCAGAGACAAAGTACTGGGGCGAAGCCTCGCCTTTCGACCTGTACAGATGGACAACCGGCACTTGAAGTGGCAGATGTATCTGCTGAAGACGATCAGCTGGCGGAGTACATCCATGAAGTGGTTACCGCTGCGGCAGGGGTAAACAGAGCGGCTGATTATCGCTTTCTGAAAGATGAGATGGAGAAAAGTCGAATCTGTCTTCGGAACGAAGTCGCAAGCATAGTACGCGAAACCCTGTCAGCTGATACTCTCGTCCATCGCCCACGAGCTGCTGAGAAAGACCATCTCCGCAACCCGTCCCGAGACACTCTCCTTCAACTCCATTTCAAGGTGCGCGTAACCCTTCCTTTGGTCATCCACAGGACGTTAGTCACAGCGAGAACGCAATTGAATTCCTGAGGCAACTAAACAACATGAGCCTCAATGATCCATCGAGTAGCATATGCGTACCTTCCCGTGTTTCTGTAGGACCAAGAATCCACCACTTCCATAAATGGGGTATTCAATTTGAGAGTCGCAATATGACAGTCGAGGATTTTCTGTTCAGGTTGTAGCGTCTGAAGATCTGTTACAACGCTAGTTGGGAGGATATACTGACCACTTCGTGAGTGGGCCTGTGGAAAGTGGGTTTTGAGTCTATCTTAAAGCGAATCCCACCGTAACTTGGATGACTCTTCGCCTGGCCCTTCTGGATCAGTACAGAAGTATGGAAACAGATTCAGAACTCTCGCAAAAGTTATCTGACCGACATCAATAGTTGTCGGAATCATTCGACAACTTTTAAACGGCAATTCAACAGCTTAACAGTAGACTACGGCTGCCGAAGCAAGACAAGGAAATCATCCAACTGATCAAAGAAAATGTCCGCCGACGCATGGGAGAGTTGCTAATAACATATTACACCAATAGCCTCGCTGAGGTGATTTACGTTTGCATAAACATAGAGAAGCATTTAAACAACCATGACATCCAAAGAGGGAGGAACACTTTCGTGCCACCCTCACGGAGGAATGTTGATGCGGAAGTTAACATCGACCATAGTAGCACAGGGGTAAAAGGGTGCCCCAATGTCGAGGCGTTCCAACAGAAAAGAACTCTGACCGGTTCACCTGCTGGAATTGTAAGGCAGCAGGCCATTTCTTTTTCGATCGCTACAAATGCTACGTTGTTCGGCAAACTACCAGAAGAGCAGTTTAGCGTCCAGGGGAAATTGCTCTATAAGTCGGAACCCGGCCTCTTCGCAGATCACCTGTAGCAAACCTTCCAACCATTTCCTAGGCAAACTGCAGACGAAAATCTTTTCCTGCAGTCCAGAAATGATCACAGAAATATACAGCATGTAACATTTCAGGAATTAAAATATGAAATTAAAACTAACATAAATGCAAAAAAAGCACCGGGCTACGATTTGATAACAGGACAAATACTTAAGGAGTTCCCGGACAAAGCTTCGCGGAAACTATTACATTTAATTAATGAAGCACTCAGGCTAAAGTACGTTCCGATGCAATGGAAGGTGGCAGAGGTAATTATGATTCTGAAACCAGATAAGTCGCCAAATGAAAAGAAATCGTATAGACCGATTTCGCTCCTACCCGTATTATCAAAGCTATTTGAAAAACTACTTTTGAAAAGACTCAAGCCAATAATAGAAGAAAGAAGTCTTGTACCTTCCCACCAATTTGGGTTTAGAGAGAAACACTCTATTGTACAACAAGTGCATAAAATTGTAAGTACAGTAGAAAAAGCACTTGAGAATAAAAAAGTCTGTTCAGCCATATTTCTAGACGTAGCGCAAGCGTTTGATAAAGTCTGGCATCGCGGACTAGAATTTAAACTGCAAAGGGATCTCCCCGAAGAGTTTTACTTAATTCTTAAATCTTATATCGCAGATCGTTACTTTCGACTAAGATAGGAGAATGAATACTCTCATTTAAAGAAAATATCTGCAGGAGTTCCACAAGAAGTGTCTTGGGATCAATCCTTTATCTCCTATGTACAAGAGACCTACCTCAGCAGGAAGAAGCTAGCTTGGCGACTTTTGCAGACGACACTACAATTATGACTATTGGCGATAATGCTGATGAAGCAGCGAAAAAATGTCAAAAGGTCATTAAATCTGTAAGTGATTGGACAAAAAAATGGAGAATAAATCTTCACAAAACTAAATCTATCCATATTAACTTTACGCATAGAAGAATAAATAATGTAAGAGTTAATATTGATGGAATAGAAATTCCGTACGCAAATACTGCGAAATATCTGGGTATAACACTTGACGCCAATCTCAGATGGAAGGAGCATGTCAAAAAGAAAAAAGAGGAGCTCAACATTAGACTCAGAAAAATGCATTGGTTAATGGGAAGAAATTCCCAGCTATCACTTGAAAATAAATTGCTATTGTACAAGCAAGCCCTGAGACCCGTATGGACGTATGGGATACAACTTTGGGGTTGTACCAAAAAGACAAATCTAAGAATGATACAAACATTCCAAAACAAAGTACTAAGAGGCATCGTTAATGCACCTTGGTATATAAGAAATGACAACCTGCACAAGGATCTAGACGTAGAAAATGTAAGTGAAGTTGAAAAAAAATATGCTCTTAGGCACTACGAACAACTCCAAGACCATGTAAATCCACAAATACAATACATGGTGGAAGAAAACAACAATACCATTAGGCGGCTTAAAAGATTAAGGCCGCGTGATTTAATTTTCTAACGAGAACTATAATAGAAAGAATATAAAACATGCCTGTATTATATATACACAGGTTGGAGCGTCTGAAGATCTGTTACAACGCTAGTTGGGAGGATATACTGTTAAATTTTCACCACTTCGTGAGTGGGCCTGTGGAAAGTGGGTTTTGGGTTTATCTTAAAGCGAATCCCACCGTAACTTGGATGACTCTTCGCCTGGCCCTTCTGGATCAATACAGAAGTATGGAAACAGATTCAGAACTCTCGCAAAAGTTATCTGACCGACATCAATAGTTGTCGGAATCATTCGACGACTTTTAAACGGCAATTCAACAGCTTAACAGTAGACTACGGCTGCCGAAGCAAGACAAGGAAATCATCCAACTGATCAAAGAAAATGTCCGCCGACGCATGGGATAGTTGCTAATAACATATAACACCAATAGCCTCGCTGAGATGATTTACGTTTGCATAAACATAGAGAAGCATTTAAACATCCATGACATCCAAAGAGGGAGGAACACTTTCGTGCCACCCTCACGGAGGAATGTTGATGCGGAAGTTAACATCGACCATAGTAGCACAGGGGTAAAAGGGTGCCCCAATGTCGAGGCGTTCCAACAGAAAAGGACTCTGACCGGTTCACCTGCTGGAATTGTAAGGCAGCAGGCCATTTATTTTTCGATCGCTACAAATGCGGTCACGAAGACACTACTACTCCGCAATGCCCTCGTTGTTCGGCAAACTACCAGAAGAGCAGTTTAGCGTCCAGGGGAAATTGCTCTATAAGTCGGAACCCGGCCTCTTCGCAGATCACCTGCAGCAAACCTTCCAACCATTTCCTAGGCAAACTGCAGACGAAAATCTTTTCCTGCAGTCCAGAAATGATCACAGTAATATACAGCATGTAACATTTCAGGAACTAAAATATGAAATTAAAACTAACATTTTTTTTTTTTTTTTATAATTTACTCGCGCTAAAGGGGTTATGACTACCCTTTTTGTGCATTATAAAAGGCGGCTCATAAAAGAATCTCTAAATTTCACGGTACGTCCGAAGATAGGCTTAAGGGTAAACTGATGAGCATTCGAGGCATGGCGAGTATTGCGGTTAAAACGAAGAAGGGGGGAATGCTATTGGCTATCTCAACTGAGCATTTTCTGTGGAAATATCGATAAAACAGGGATAGTTAGGAGACATTACGATGGTGTTCGAGCGAAGCAAAATTGCTTGTAATATTCGTGTCTCCTTTGAGTCTTATCGCGCGTTTTTGAATCCTATCTAGCAAGTGCAATATGGTTTTTGGTGCACCAGACCAGATGTGAGCGTTATACTCTAACTTAGGGCGAATGTACGCCTTATAAATTGAAGCCAAATCAGAAGGGGTGAAATATTTCTTACACCGCTTTAGGAAACCTAAACATTTCGCTGCATTCTTAGCGATTTCGAATACATGGTCGTTCCAACAGAGTTTGTTGTTGACACACATACCGAGCATGGAAAGTTTTTCGGTTTCTACAATGCAAGTGCCATTCATGGATAATGGGTGATGTGTAGGGTTTCGCTTTAATGACAGAAGACAGCATTGAGTCTTGGAAGCATTAAATTCCACTCCATTGGTTAAGCCCCATTTAAATATGCTGTCAAGGTCGGAATTTAATGTGTTTAACATACGTTGTCGTTCTTCGTCCACGGCCGAATAGCAGGGTCGTGAGTTTGGGAACGAATATGAAAAACTGAGGGTGCTGTCATCAGCGAAGGAATGGATTGGATTAGAAGTTGCAGACAGAAGATCATTTATGAAAATGAGAAAGAGAGTCGGAGACAAAACAGAGCCTTGGGGGACACCAGCATTTATTTGGTGAGATTCGGACTTGAAGCCGTCCAAAACAACTTGAATTGATCGGCCCGAAAGGTAGTTTCTAATCCATAGAAGAAGAGTATCATCGATCCCAAATGCACGCATTTTCGACAAAAGAGCTTGATGCCAAACTCTGTCAAATGCTTTTGAAATATCAAGAGCAATAATCTTACTTTCACCGGAGTGGTGCAGAGATTGGTTCCACTTATCAGTGAGATATGACATCAAATCACCAGTGGACCTGTTGCCACGAAAGCCATACTGTCGGTCATTGAGGAGCTTTCGTGATTCAAGATATTTCATTAGCTGACGGTTTATCAGCGTTTCCATGACCTTGGAAAGAAGGGACGTTAGTGCAATGGGTCGGTAGTTGGAGAGAGAAGAAGAATCGCCTTTTTTAGGTACGGGCTGGACAAATGCTGTTTTCCACTTACTCGGAAAGAGACCTGAAGAGTAGGATCGGTGGAAAAGCTTACGCAGTGGTTTTGCCAGCGAAGAAGAACACCTCTTCATGACAATAGGGGGTATACCATCTGGGCCAGCGGATTTGTGTATGTTGAGACCTTTGAGTACTCCTGCAACTGTACGAGTGCGAAAGTGGACTTGTCCCATGGAAAATTCGACGCTCTCAAGTACAGGTGGAGACAAAGCACTATCTGGCAGTGTGGAGTTTGCTGCAAAGTGAGCAGCGAACAGATTAGCTTTGTCTAAGGAGCTGACAGTTGGTGCGTCGTTATGAATGAGCGTCGGTATAGATGACGAGGCCGAATTCTTAATGTTTTTTACGAACGACCAACAGTTTTTACTACCCTTGGGACAATGTAGTATTTTTTGCCTCAACTTTTGGTCGTAGGAGAATTTAACTCGGTTAATGAGGGCATTGCAGTCATTTCTGGCTCGTTTAAACTTTTTTCGGTTTTCCTCAGTTGGGCTGGCCTTGTAAGACCGAAAACTTAATTCCTTTGACCTAATAGCTTCTTTACAGCTCGAGTCATACCACGCGTTTTCCTTGGGTCTAATATCTTTTATCCTGTGAGGGATGTAAGTTCTCATACCTAGGAGAATTGTATTAGTAATCATATCAGCCGCGGCGTCCACATCGCTATCGAGGAAGCATAGCGACCAGTTAAAATTCCTAAAGAACTTATTTAATTCATTCCAATTGGCTTTCTCGTATAGCCAAACTGTTCTTTTTGGAGTTTGTTCTTTAGCTTTGTGGTTGGAGTACGAGAAATTGGCCGATATGACACAGTGGTCTGACGAACCTAGAGGCGATAATACATTTACCGTGTATTTATTAGGATCGGAACTAAGGAACAAGTCCAGAGTGTTGGCGGTATGGCCAGTTATGTCCGGAACACGAGTTGGCTCATTCACAAGCTGGGTTAGGTTATTTACTTCATAAAAAATCTCAACATACCTTCCTTCGGGTGTTGTCTGTCCAGAGTGGCGAAGCCAAATAGAATTGTGGACATTGAAATCGCCCGCAATGACGATTTCAGAATGTGGGTACAGGGATACAATTCTTAGGATGGAGTCTGACAGCGCATCAAACTCATTATAAGTTGAATTGCTGTCAATATTTGGACTTCTATAAATGAAACAGTAGTGGATTAACTGCCTACGGACATGGAGTTTCAGCCACAAGAAATTAAATTCCGAATTGGAACATTGGCCGTATTGTGGGAGAATTTGGTAGGCTACATCACTACGTATATATACAACGAGACCGTGATGGTGGAAGAATATTGAGCCATTATATATCCAGGCAGATCGAATTCCGAAGGATCGAAATTTTGACCCACCTGTGTTTCACAAAGAGCCAAAACAGCTGGTCTATATTTGGCGGCGTGGACGTACACAGAAAAAAAATTCGATCTGAGCCCACTCAGATCTAAAATTCGTTACCATTATAAAAAACAGACATAAAAGACACAACTCCGACGTTAACTAAGCCGAGTTGTGAAGTGCAGTTCCAACGTTAGTTTCCCAAAACAGATTATCGCAGGTGTTATGCCCATACGACAATTTGGTTTGGTCCACCAACAAAGACCTGTACACACAACCCGCTATCCACCAGACGATGCTTTACCCGGTTGTGGGTGCACGCATGAAAAAAAAATAAATAAATCCTACCGCACTCTATTTATTTATTTTTTTTTTATGCACTGCACTGCACTGAATTATTTTTGTAACGGCGCGGTGAATTTTGTTTGTATGGTTATTGATTTTTTTATTTTTATTTTTTATTTTTTTATTTTTATATTTCACTAATATTATTTAAATTATTATTGGATTGGGGGGTTAGAGAAAATATTGTTTCAGAGTAAATTGCACTGCGGTGAGTGTTAGCGTAAGCGCGTGTGTTCCCGTCAGAGAGCGATCGGTGAATGAATGAACATAAATGCAAAAAAAGCACCGGGCTACGATTTGATAACAGGACAAATACTTAAGGAGTTCCCGGACAAAGCTTCACGGAAACTATTACATTTAATTAATGAAGCACTCAGGCTAAAGTACGTTCCGATGCAATGGAAGGTGGCAGAGGTAATTATGATTCTGAAACCAGATAAGTCGCCAAATGAAAAGAAATCGTATAGACCGATTTCGCTCCTACCCGTATTATCAAAGCTATTTGAAAAACTACTTTTGAAAAGACTCAAGCCAAAAATAAAAGAAAGAAGTCCTGTACCTTCCCACCAATTTGGGTTTAGAGAGAAACACTCTATTGTACAACAAGTGCATAAAATTGTAAGTACAGTAGAAAAAGCACTTGAGAATAAAAAAGTCTGTTCAGCCATATTTCTAGACGTAGCACAAGCGTTTGATAAAGTCTGGCATCGCGGACTAGAATTTAAACTGCAAAGGGATCTCCCCGAAGAGTTTTACTTAATTCTTAGATCTTATATCGCAGATCGTTACTTTCGACTAAGACAGAAGAATGAATACTCTCATTCAAAGAAAAAATCTGCAGGAGTTCCACAAGAAGTGTCTTGGGACCAATCCTTTATCTCCTATATACAAGAGACCTACCTCAGCAGGAAGAAGCTAGCTTGGCGTCTCTTGTATATAGGAGATAAAGGATTGATCCCAAGACACTTCTTGTGGAACTCCTGCAGATTTTTTCTTTAAATGAGAGTATTCATTCTCCTATCTTAGTCGAAAGTAACGATCTGCGATATAAGATTTAGGAATTAAGTAAAACTCTTCGGGGAGATCCCTTTGCAGTTTAAATTCTAGTCCGCGATGCCAGACTTTATCAAACCCTTGCGCTACGTCTAGAAATATGGCTGAACAGACTTTTTTATTCTCAAGTGTTGTACAATAGAGTGTTTCTCTCTAAACCCAAATTGGTGGGAAGGTACAAGACTTCTTTCTTCTATTATTGGCTTGAGTCTTTTCAAAAGTAGTTTTTCAAATAGCTTTGATAATACGGGTAGGAGCGAAATCGGTCTATACGATTTCTTTTCATTTGGCGACTTATCTGGTTTCAGAATCATAATTACCTCTGCCACCTTCCATGGCATCGGAACGTACTTTAGCCTGAGTGCTTCATTAATTAAATGTAATAGTTTCCGCAAAGCTTTGTCCGGGAACTCCTTAAGTATTTGTCCTGTTATCAAATCGTAGCCCGGTGCTTTTTTTGCATTTATGTTAGTTTTAATTTCATATTTTAATTCCTGAAATGTTACATGCTGTATATTTCTGTGATCATTTCTGGACTGCAGGAAAAGATTTTCGTCTGCAGTTTGCCTAGGAAATGGTTGGAAGGTTTGCTGCAGGTGATCTGCGAAGAGGCCGGGTTCCGACTTATAGAGCAATTTCCCCTGGACGCTAAACTGCTCTTCTGGTAGTTTGCCGAACAACGTGGGCATTGCGGAGTAGTAGTGTCTTCGTGACCGCATTTGTTGCAAAAAAGGTTCCTCTGCTATTCAGAGCACTCGAAAAATAAATGGCCTGCTGCCGTACAATTCCAGCAGGTGAACCGGTCAGAGTCCTTTTCTGTTGGAACGCCTCGACATTGGGGCACCCTTTTACCCCTGTGCTACTATGGTCGATGTTAACTTCCGCATCAACATTCCTCCGTGAGGGTGGCACGAAAGTGTTCCTCCCTCTTTGGATGTCATGGTTGTTTAAATGCTTCTCTATGTTTATGCAAACGTAAATCATCTCAGCGAGGCTATTGGTGTTATATGTTATTAGCAACTCCCCATGCGTCGGCGGACATTTTCTTTGATCAGTTGGATGATTTCCTTGTCTTGCTTCGGCAGCCGTAGTCTATTGTTAAGCTGTTGAATTGCCGTTTAAAAGTCGTCGAATGATTCCGACAACTATTGATGTCGGTCAGATAACTTTTGCGAGAGTTCTGAATCTGTTTCCATACTTCTGTATTGATCCAGAAGGGCCAGGCGAAGAGTCATCCAAGTTACGGTGGGATTCGCTTTAAGATAAACCCAAAACCCACTTTCCACAGGCCCACTCACGAAGTGGTGAAAATTTAACAGTATATCCTCCCAACTAGCGTTGTAACAGATCTTCAGACGCTCCAACCTGAACAGAAAATCCTCGCCATTTATTGCACCTAATAAATCCCTTCTCAAAAAGTATAAGGGTATCTCGATCTCCACCAACAAGATCGAACGTCTCCGGAAAAAGAAGTCCGCCGGAGCGCAAGCGCGTGAAAAACGGGACTCAGCGAAATCAACAAGCATTGAGGAGGAAAACGACGTACTCCGTACAAAGCTTAGCGAAATGGAGCTACTCTATCGTGAGCTTAAGAAAGAAGTAGATCTACTCAGGCAAGAAAATAATGCCCTAAAAAACACGTATCTACAAAAAGAAAGTACAGTTAGCCCACATCGTTCACCTAGTCACGAATACCAGACGGACGAAGAAGAGCTAACACGTGAAACTAATTGGGTCGAAAACAAACGACCTAGCAAAAAACGCAAAGCTGGTTCGTCACCGGAAGTCGAACCACAAAAACATGAAAAGCGCAAGTAGTTGCAAGAAAAGCAACAACAACAAAAATTACGTCCTCCGCCACCGATAAACGTCGTTGGAATAACGGACTATAATAAGTTGCATTGCCTCATTAAAGGAACCCTGCCATCGAAGTTTAAGGTGACATCTCTGCGAAACAATACGTGGAAAATCAATGTCGATGATGCAGACGGTTACCGATCATTATCCCAAAAATTTAATGCCGAAAAGATTCAGTGGTATACTTACCAAAATAAGTTAGAAAGACCACTGCGTGTTGTAGCAAGGGGACTCCGCCCCTCGTGCACTAAAGAAGATGTAATGCACGACCTTCAAGAGAAAGGTTTTAAAATTCTTGATGCCGTCAATATTATCAAGAAGGAAAAGCAACAGTCGGACGGAGATGATGCTATATATGGTATTAAGGCTATTCTAAACATCGTGATCAAAATCGGACCCATGCGTAAGACCTCCAGATCGATCCCGCAGTGTAAGCGCTGTCAAGGCTTCAATCATACGCAGACTTACTGCCAGAAAGAGCCGCGATGCGTCAAATGCGCAGGTAAGCATCTCTCGGAAGAGTGTCACCTAAACAAGCAAACCCCAGCCACTTGTATAAATTGCAAAGGAAAACATCCTGCGAACTATCGAGGTTGCGAAGTGGCGAAAGAGCTTCAAAAACGCCGCGATACGCTAAAAAATTCGATGCGTCCGAATATGAAACCAATCAAGAACAGACCCAAAATAGCTACGAAAAAACCAGCGAAAGATAGAAAGTCCATCAGTATTAACTTAAGATCGGTTAATGATAAAAAATCCGAAAGTAATAGAGATAAGGTAACAGAAGCAAAATCTCCGAATATTGGCGTGCAGTCTTATGCTCAAGCGGCGAAGACAGTTAAGGATACGTACACGACCGACAACTTACGGGAGATCAAAGCAAGAAACCGTCCAAACTTTAATGTAAAGACTCCTTCTCAAGTTGCGACATTGAAAAATGGTGATAGAGGTAGTTCAGAAGATCATGTATCCAATGTTTTTTCCCTAATTCTTGCGAAACTTGAAGAGCAGTGCAAAACAAATGAACTAATTTTCGAGAGACTAGTTGCACTAGAAAACAACATTCATAACACGCGCACTTCAACCCGAATATGAAAGAAACGCTTAAAATTCTTACTTGGAACGCCAACGGGCTCATACGAAGACTCGACGAGCTAGAAATATTTATACGAGAAAAAGATATTGATATATGCTTTGTCTGTGAAACTCATCTGACAAAACAAACGAACGTTAAGATAAGGGGATATAGCGTGTATCACGCCTTCCACCCATCGGAAAGAGCAAGAGGCGGATCATCCTTGTTTATAAAAGAATGTATCGAACACTCAGCGGAAGTAAAGATTGAATTAGAAGCAATGCAAGTAAGCACGGTACGTGTTAGAAATAGACATATTGCTTTCAACATTTCGTCTATATATTGTCCACTGCGATGTAAACTTGAAGAAAGTGATTTCACAAACATCTTCAACTTCCTTAAACCAAATTTTATTATTGGTGGCGACTTCAACGCGAAACACCCATTCTGGGGTTCAAGGTACGCCTCACAGAAAGGTAGAAAGCTTTATAATGCGGGTATACAATACAGTTGTGATTTTCACTCTTCGGTTAAACCAACATATTGGCCGACTGATAGAAATAAGATACCAGATCTGATCGATTTCTTTGTTGTTAAAGGAATATCTGGCAACTGTATACAAGTTGAAGAAAGCTTTGATCTCTCCTCTGATCATTCTTCAATCATTATGACGATAAGCGATGCTCTGATTAAAAAAGTAGGACCGGTCAGATTAACTGGCGCGAAAACTAATTGGGATGGGTTTAAAAAAGATATTGAAGCAAATACTGAGCTGAGCGTATCACTTAAAACGCCATATGAACTTGAATTTGAAGTTGATCGCTTCGTCGAAATCCTACAGAATGCCGCGTGGAAGAATACTCCCAAACCAAAGAAAACGCCGGTAAGCTACATTCAAACTTATCCGCAGGAAATAAAAGAGATGATTAAGGAGAAGAGAAAAGCACGCAAAAAATGGCAACAAACTCGGGCTCCGCAACATAAGGCATATCTTAACCGTTTGTGCAACTCACTAAAAAGTTCTATTAAAAACCTTAAGAATAATGAAATGCAAACTTACCTAGAAAGCTTAACGGCAGAAAAAGATTCTAATTACTCGCTTTGGAAGGCTATAAAAGGTACTAAAAAACCTCAAATTCAAGCCGCACCAATTAGGAAAAATCAAAGCGAATGGGCCAGGCATGATAAAGAGAAAGCGCAAGTTTTTGCCGCCCACAAGCTCTTATTGAAAATATAAATACGTCTTATATAACCAATAGCGTAATAAGAAATGCAATACTTATCGAACTTAAGAAAGAAATAAAGAAACTTAAACCTAAGAAGGCTCCTGGATACGACCTAATTACGGGGAAGTTCTTAAAGCCCTACCAAGAAAAGCTCTAATTAAGCTTCTGTTCATTATAAACGCCGCACTAAGGCTAGAATATGTTCCCAGTCAATGGAAAGTCGCCGAAATCATAATGGTCCTTAGGCCCGGAAAACCGCCGAATGAAAAAACGTCTTATAGACCAATTTCGCTTCTTTCAATTATACCCAAGGTGTTCGAGAGAATATTGATTAGGCGAATACAGCCGGTAATAGAAGAAAAGCATCTCATTCCGAATCATCAATTCGGATTCAGAAGTAAGTATTCTACAGTTGATCAAGTGCATAGAATAACATATGTAATCAAAAAGTCACTTGAAGAAAAAAAGATTTGTTCAAGCGTATTCCTTGACGTCTCTCAAGCCTTTGACAAGGTCTGGTACGAAGGCTTAAAGTTTAAATTACGACAAGTTCTGCCAGAGCACCTATATAATATTTTGAAGAACTACCTTACGAATAGACTATTCCGCGTCAAATATAAATATATATATAAATATTCAGATTTTAAGGAAATAATGGCTGGGGTGCCGCAAGGAAGCGTTCTTGGTCCAGTCTTATATCTATTATACACCCGTGATATACCGTAAGTAGAAGGCACTGAGCTAGCTACATTTGCCGACGACACTGCTATCTTGACAGTAGGTAAAACGGTCGAAGATACTACAGAAAAACTGCAAGAAGCTTTGGATAGAGTAAATGAATGGACAAAGGTTTGGCGAATCGCACTTAACGAGACCAAATCTGTTCATGTAAATTTTACTTATAAGAAAATAAATAATTTGCCGATCTTTTCAAACTCGGTTCAAATTCCGTTTGCAAACGAGGCTAAGTATCTTGGAATGACACTTGATACAAAGCTGAAATGGAAAACGCACGTTAAGAAAAAACGCAAAGAACTAGATAATAAATATAGAGAAATATATTGGTTACTTGGAAAATATTCCAAGCTTAATATAGAGAACAAACTGCTTTTATATAAGCCCGTATGGACATATGGTATACAACTCTGGGGTTGTACCAAAATAACTAATATTAAAATTTTACAAACTTTTGAAAACAAAGTGCTAAGAGGTATTGTTAATGCGCCATGGTATATCAGAAATAGCGATATCCATAGAGATCTTGGCATTAAACCAATCGAAGACGAAATTCAAACCTACGCGAGAAAGCATAGAAGTCGACTAGAAAGTCACGTAAATATTACAGTCCTCCAAGTTTTGGAAGAAAGAAATTTACTGCGCCGTCTACAAAGAACCAAACGTTTAGACTTAGCGCGATAAGTAACCGCGTCTAAACTGCGGAGCTGGCAGGAACTTCTAATGGGAAGGTCCCTGCAAAACGTCATTATTACGTGAAATGAAAACTACTTGATAAGTCGAATACTTAGTTGTAGTAAAAAATGAAAACAAGTCTGTTTTGAAGGGAGGTTTTTTAGTGGGTAAAAATCCCACACTACTATGAGCACGCGCTGTCGATCCTCATAGTGTCTTGTTGAAGATTTCCACCTACCCTCAAAAAAAAAAAAAAAGAAAAGAAAATCCTCGACTGTCATATTGCGACTGTCAAATTGAATACCCCATTTATGGAAGTGGTGGATTCTTGGTCCTTCAGAAACACGGGGAGGTACGCATATGCTATTCGATGGATCATTGAGGCTCATGTTGTTTAGTTGCCTCAGGAATTCAATTGCGTGTGACTAACGTCCTGTGGATGACCAAAGGAAGGGTTACGCGCTTTCCTTTTTAACGGGGTTCAAGTGGTCTCTTCTTTGAACATGGCAGTACCAGATCAACCACTAGTCAACTGTTCTTTAATACAATGACAACTGGCATTGTCTAGAAGCAATAATGCTTTTTTTGGAATATTGTTTTCACTAAGATAATTCTCGACCTATAAATGTACAGTTTAAGCTAAAATAATAAAAATAAAGAATAACACAACTTGCTTCTTTTGTAAAATGCTCCTTAAACCAACTGATGAAAACATCGCTGGCCATCCACGCGTTCTTGCTAGATTTATAGATTACTGGAACGGTGAATCCCGAGAAGGCTCTAGGATTCTAAGACTTTCCTATAACCAGGGCAGTAAGCTTGTGGGTCCCAGTCGAGTTACTACCGGCTAAAAACATCAGCCTTTCCTTGCTCGTTTTTCTTCCTGGCGCTGTTTTCTCAGTTGTTAATACAAGGGTTTTGTTATTAAGAAGTTTGCAAAACTGGCCCATTTCGTCTGCATTGTACACCTGTTCCGGCTTTAGCTCTAATTCTTTCAAAGTTGTATGCGACTGATTTTAAAACGATTCCACTGAATCCTTATTGCTCGCCAATTTATCTCCGTATATCTTTAAGGTCTTAACACCGTATCTTTGTTTGAATTTGAAATATCCAACCTTGACTTGCCTTAAAATTTGGAGGCTCGTTAAAAATCTTGTTAAAAGGATTTACTTTTTGACACAGGAAATCTGTAGAAATCGGAACATGATTTTCGCGTTGTTTCTTCTTCCGTCGTACAACGCATTCTCCATTTTCGGCGCTTCGGACTTCCCTTGTGTTTTCGGTTTGCTAGGTCCTGATTCCGTACTCTTTAAGTGAGCCAAAAATGTTTGAGAATTTTTTTTATTCCTGTAAAGGTCGACTTTGTCACCCTATATTGTTCAAATAAAAACAACGCCAAAATATCCGGCATTTAGTTTTTCCAGAATTTCAAATTTCTCCTTTATTGTTAAGAATTTTTGGGTTTTTTGTTTAGGTGCCACAGTGAAAGCAAAAATCGACTCCAAGGCACTATATGTAGTGACAAACCCATATGTTACGCCAGTAGAACCTTAAGCGATACAGAAACTAATTACTCGACAATAGAAAAAGAATTCTTAGTCATCGTGTGGGCAACCAAATATTTTCGACTCTACTTATTTGGCCACAAATTTAAAATAGTAACCAATCATAAACCACTGTGGCTTATGAGATTAAAAGACCTTAACTCTAAATTGGTTAGATGACGATTGTTTATAAAAAAGGGAAATTAAACTCGAATGCAGACGCCCTAAGTCGAATTAGAACACAATCCTCCAACACTAAGATCGAAATACATGCTGATGTATAGATGTACACGTATATGTGCATCGTGACGTAGGCCTGCTGATCTCCGCTCTTTTAACTTTAAGACTAGTGAGTCAGTCATTGTTATACTTTTCTGTTCAGAAACCAAACCAAACCACCACCTATTCAGAAACCATTTTGTAATACTTTTGTGATTCCCTCTTGCTTTCCTTATTGCGCCAATAGAACCACGTTGGTTTTCCATGCGCTTCGCTTGAATTCCTGCTTCTTCTGCCACTCGACAGATCTCCTTGGTCTTTGTCAACGTTAGATCATCTACTTTTAACAGCTGAAGCCGTACGGTGTGATCCGTTATTCCCATCACAATGCGGTCTCTTATCATAGATTCCTTTTGAGTAGCAAATTCGCAATTTTCCGCCTGATTCGTAATGTCAGATAAGAACTGTTCTACTGGTTCTCGATCGCGTTGACCTCGTGAGAAGAACAAATAGCGTTCATATACCACATTGGCTCTTGGTACACAATATTCCTCAAAAGTTTGTATAACGTCATCAATTTTCTTTTTCCTTTCGTCCGTTAGCCCAAGGGTGTTAAAAACTTCTATCGCATGTTCGCCTGCACATGATAAAAAAAGGCGCCACTTGAATTTCTTCTGCTCTCTTTTTTGTTTTTTGATCCACTGCATAAATGTCTCACATAATCTTGAATTTTCTCCAATTTTCTTTCAAATTTCCATCCATAACCAATGAACCAGGTTTCTTGAAATGCTCATTGCTTTCACCCATCTTCTGATAATTTTATTATCTTGAAATTTGATTCTGTTTCTAATTTTTAATTATGTTCCTTTACAGTTTGAACTATTCTTGTTCCTTTCACTTATTTAATTTTTTTTTCATTTTTTTTTTACACTTTAATGAAAAACCGGCTGCACCAGGTTATATTAAATGAAACCATGAGGTCAGTAAGATGATCTTTATTAGATAAAAGTATAACAATGACTGTGGCAATACAGAAAAGTAAACAATGTTTAAGGTGCGATCGTAAGCATGAGAGAGGAAGATGCCCAGCCGATGGTAAGAGATGTCCGGTCTGTAGTAAATTAAATCATTTTGCGTCCGTATGTCGAAATAAAAGTTATAATTCTAAACTATAAAAGCATTAACGAAGTTAGATATGACAATGATTCAAATAACTCAGCGGAGTCGGTAGTATATATTAGCGAGCTACGTTTTCCCCTCGAATCTCTTCAAACAGTGGTGCTAGTTGGGGTGAAACATTGAAAATAGGTTAAGTAGGTATATTGACTTCAAGCTTGACAGCGGAGCTGAAGTGAACATAATTCCGGAAAAAGTAGTAAAATCGTTGCACGAAAAGGTAGTTATTAAGCCAACAATTACTAAACTAGAAGCATACCGCGGTTTTCAGGTACAAACGATAGGTTCAGTCGTACTTCGAACAGAATACAAAGAAAAATCGTTAGATGCTGAATATATAGTAGTTTTAAGGTCCCTAAGACCAATATTAGGGCTACAAACATGCGTGGATTTAGATCTTATTCGTAAAGTACATGAAATTAACATAAATAGCACACAAAAGTTCACTTCACAAAATAGGAACATTTTTGAAGGTTCTGAGTATTTTCCGGATGTACGCAGATTGATTGCCATCGAAGTTTAAGGTGACATCTCTGCGAAACAATACGTGGAAAAATCAATGTCGATGATGCGGACGGTTACCGATCATTATCCCAAAAATTTAATGCCGAAAAGATTCAGTGGTATACTTACCAAAATAAGTTAGAAAGACCACTGCGTGTTGTAGCAAGGGGCCTCCGCCCCTCGTGCACTAAAGAAGATGTAATGCACGACCTTCAAGAGAAAGGTTTTAAAATTCTTGATGCCGTCAATATTATCAAGAAGGAAAAGCAACAGTCGGACGGAGATGATGCTATATATGGTATTAAGGCTATTCTAAACATCGTGGTCAAAATCGAACCCATGCGTAAGACCTCCAGATCGATCCCGCAGTGCAAGCGCTGTCAAGGCTTCAATCATACGCAGACTTACTGCCAGAAAGAGCCGCGATGCGTCAAATGCGCAGGTAAGCATCTCTCGGAAGAGTGTCACCTAAACAAGCAAACCCCAGCCACTTGTATAAATTGCAAAGGAAAACATCCTGCGAACTATCGAGGTTGCGAAGTGGCGAAAGAGCTTCAAAAACGCCGCGATACGCTAAAAAATTCGATGCGTCCGAATATGAAACCAATCAAGAACAGACCCAAAATAGCTACGAAAAAACCAGCGAAAGATAGAAAGTCCATCAGTATTAACTTAAGATCGGTTAATGATAAAAAATCCGAAAGTAATAGAGATAAGGTAACAGAAGCAAAATCTCCGAATATTGGCGTGCAGTCTTATGCTCAAGCGGCGAAGACAGTTAAGGGTACGTACACGACCGACAACTTACGGGAGATCAAAGCAAGAAACCGTCCAAACTTTAATGTAAAGACTCCTTCTCAAGTTGCGACATTGAAAAATGGTGATAGAGGTAGTTCAGAAGATCATGTATCCAATGTTTTTCCCTAATTCTTGCGAAACTTGAAGAGCAGTGCAAAACAAATAAACTAATTTTCGAGAGACTAGTTGCACTAGAAAACAACATTCATAACACGCGCACTTCAACCCGAATATGAAAGAAACGCTTAAAATTCTTACTTGGAACGCCAACGGGCTCATACGAAGACTCGACGAGCTAGAAATATTTATACGAGAAAAAGATATTGATATATGCTTTGTCTGTGAAACTCATCTGACAAAACAAACGAACGTTAAGATAAGGGGATATAGCGTGTATCACGCCTTCCACCCATCGGAAAGAGCAAGAGGCGGATCATCCTTGTTTATAAAAGAATGTATCGAACACTCAGCGGAAGTAAAGATTGAATTAGAAGCAATGCAAGTAAGCACGGTACGTGTTAGAAATAGACATATTGCTTTCAACATTTCGTCTATATATTGTCCACTGCGATGTAAACTTGAAGAAAGTGATTTCACAGACATCTTCAACTTCCTTAAACCAAATTTTATTATTGGTGGCGACTTCAACGCGAAACACCCATTCTGGGGTTCAAGGTACGCCTCACAGAAAGGTAGAAAGCTTTATAATGCGGGTATGCAATACAGTTGTGATTTTCACTCGACGGTTAAACCAACATATTGGCCGACTGATAGAAATAAGATACCAGATCTGATCGATTTCTTTGTTGTTAAAGGAATATCTGGCAACTGTATACAAGTTGAAGAAAGCTTTGATCTCTCCTCTGATCATTCTTCAATCATTATGACGATAAGCGATGCTCTGATTAAAAAAGTAGGACCGGGCAGATTAACTGGCGCAAAAACTAATTGGGATGGGTTTAAAAAAGATATTGAAGCAAATACTGAGCTGAGCGTATCACTTAAAACGCCATATGAACTTGAAGTTGAAGTTGATCGCTTCGTCGAAATCCTACAGAATGCCGCGTGGAAGAATACTCCCAAACCAAAGAAAACGCCGGTAAGCTACATTCAAACTTATCCGCAGGAAATAAAAGAGATGATTAAGGAGAAGAGAAAAGCACGCAAAAAATGGCAACAAACTCGGGCTCCGCAACATAAAGCATATCTTAACCATTTGTGCAACTCACTAAAAAGTTCTATTAAAAACCTTAAGAATAATGAAATGCAAACTTACCTAGAAAGCTTAACGGCAGAAAAAGATTCTAATTACTCGCTTTGGAAGGCTATAAAAGGTACTAAAAAACCTCAAATTCAAGCCGCACCAATTAGGAAAAATCAAAGCGAATGGGCCAGGCATGATAAAGAGAAAGCGCAAGTTTTTGCCGCCCACAAGCTCTTATTGAAAATATAAATACGTCTTATATAACCAATAGCGTAATAAGAAATGCAATACTTATCGAACTTAAGAAAGAAATAAAGAAACTTAAACCTAAGAAGGCTCCTGGATACGACCTAATTACGGGGAAGTTCTTAAAGCCCTACCAAGAAAAGCTCTAATTAAGCTTCTGTTCATTATAAACGCCGCACTAAGGCTAGAATATGTTCCCAGTCAATGGAAAGTCGCCGAAATCATAATGGTCCTTAGGCCCGGAAAACCGCCGAATGAAAAAACGTCTTATAGACCAATTTCGCTTCTTTCAATTATACCCAAGGTGTTCGAGAGAATATTGATTAGGCGAATACAGCCGGTAATAGAAGAAAAGCATCTCATTCCGAATCATCAATTCGGATTCAGAAGTAAGTATTCTACAGTTGATCAAGTGCATAGAATAACATATGTAATCAAAAAATCACTTGAAGAAAAAAAGATTTGTTCAAGCGTATTCCTTGACGTCTCTCAAGCCTTTGACAAGGTCTGGTACGAAGGCTTAAAGTTTAAATTACGACAAGTTCTGCCAGAGCACCTATATAATATTTTGAAGAACTACCTTACGAATAGACTATTCCGCGTCAAATGTGGAAATAAATATTCAGATTTTAAGGAAATAATGGCTGGGGTGCCGCAAGGAAGCGTTCTTGGTCCAGTCTTATATCTATTATACACCCGTGATATACCGTAAGTAGAAGGCACTGAGCTAGCTACATTTGCCGACGACACTGCTATCTTGACAGTAGGTAAAACGGTCGAAGATACTACAGAAAAACTGCAAGAAGCTTTGGATAGAGTAAATGAATGGACAAAGGTTTGGCGAATCGCACTTAACGAGACCAAATCTGTTCATGTAAATTTTACTTATAAGAAAATAAATAATTTGCCGATCTTTTCAAACTCGGTTCAAATTCCGTTTGCAAACGAGGCTAAGTATCTTGGAATGACACTTGATACAAAGCTGAAATGGAAAACGCACGTTAAGAAAAAACGCAAAGAACTAGATAATAAATATAGAGAAATATATTGGTTACTTGGAAAATATTCCAAGCTTAATATAGAGAACAAACTGCTTTTATATAAGCCCGTATGGACATATGGTATACAACTCTGGGGTTGTACCAAAATAACTAATATTAAAATTTTACAAACTTTTGAAAACAAAGTGCTAAGAGGTATTGTTAATGCGCCATGGTATATCAGAAATAGCGATATCCATAGAGATCTTGGCATTAAACCAATCGAAGACGAAATTCAAACCTACGCGAGAAAGCATAGAAGTCGACTAGAAAGTCACGTAAATATTACAGTCCTCCAAGTTTTGGAAGAAAGAAATTTACTGCGCCGTCTACAAAGAACCAAACGTTTAGACTTAGCGCGATAAGTAACCGCGTCTAAACTGCGGAGCTGGCAGGAACTTCTAATGGGAAGGTCCCTGCAAAACGTCATTATTACGTGAAATGAAAACTACTTGATAAGTCGAATACTTAGTTGTAGTAAAAAATGAAAACAAGTCTGTTTTGAAGGGAGGTTTTTTAGTGGGTAAAAATCCCACACTACTATGAGCACGCGCTGTCGATCCTCATAGTGTCTTGTTGAAGATTTCCACCTACCCTCGAAAAAAAAAAAAAAGAAAAGAAAATCCTCGACTGTCATATTGCGACTGTCAAATTGAATACCCCATTTATGGAAGTGGTGGATTCTTGGTCCTTCAGAAACACGGGGAGGTACGCATATGCTACTCGATGGATCATTGAGGCTCATGTTGTTTAGTTGCCTCAGGAATTCAATTGCGTGTGACTAACGTCCTGTGGATGACCAAAGGAAGGGTTACGCGCTTTCCTTTTTAACGGGGTTCAAGTGGTCTCTTCTTTGAACATGGCAGTACCAGATCAACCACTAGTCAACTGTTCTTTAATACAATGACAACTGGCATTGTCTAGAAGCAATAATGCTTTTTTTGGAATATTGTTTTCACTAAGATAATTCTCGACCTATAAATGTACAGTTTAAGCTAAAATAATAAAAATAAAGAATAACACAACTTGCTTCTTTTGTAAAATGCTCCTTAAACCAACTGATGAAAACATCGCTGGCCATCCACGCGTTCTTGCTAGATTTATAGATTACTGGAACGGTGAATCCCGAGAAGGCTCTAGGATTCTTAGACTTTCCTATAACCAGGGCAGTAAGCTTGTGGGTCCCAGTCGAGTTACTACCGGCTAAAAACATCAGCCTTTCCTTGCTCGTTTTTCTTCCTGGCGCTGTTTTCTCAGTTGTTAATACAAGGGTTTTGTTATTAAGAAGTTTGCAAAACTGGCCCATTTCGTCTACATTGTACACCTGTTCCGGCTTCAGCTCTAATTCTTTCAAAGTTATATGCGACTGATTTTAAAACGATTCCACTGAATCCTTATTGCTCGCCAATTTATCTCCGTATATCTTTAAGGTCTTAACACCGTATCTTTGTTTGAATTTGAATATCCAACCTTGACTTGCCTTAAAATTTGGAGCCTCGTTAAAAATCTTGTTAAAAGGATTTGCTTTTTGACACAGGAAATCTGTAGAAATCGGAACATGATTTTCGCGTTGTTTCTTCTTCCGTCGTACAACGCATTCTCCATTTTCGGCGTTTCGGACTTCCCTTGTGTTTTCGGTTTGCTAGGTCCTGATTCCGTACTCTTTAAGTGAGCCAAAAATGTTTGAGAATTTTTTTTATTCCTGTAAAGGTCGACTTTGTCACCCTATATTGTTCAAATAAAAACAACGCCAAAATATCCGGCATTTAGTTTTTCCAGAATTTCAAATTTCTCCTTTATTGTTAAGAATTTTTGGGTTTTTTGTTTAGGTGCCACAGTGAAAGCAAAAATCGACTCCAAAGCGAAGCGAAAGAAAAATCTACATTTTCGCAGAGAACGCCGAAACAATTCGCATTAGGCGCAATTTTATCCCAAGGCACTATATGTAGTGACAAACCCATATGTTACGCCAGTAGAACCTTAAGCGATACAGAAACTAATTACTCGACAATAGAAAAAGAATTCTTAGTCATCGTGTGGGCAACCAAATATTTTCGACTCTACTTATTTGGCCACAAATTTAAAATAGTAACCAATCATAAACCACTGTGGCTTATGAGATTAAAAGACCCTAACTCTAAATTGGTTAGATGACGATTGTTTATAAAAAAGGGAAATTAAACTCGAATGCAGACGCCCTAAGTCGAATTAGAACACAATCCTCCAACACTAAGATCGAAATACATGCTGATGTATAGATGTACACGTATATGTGCATCGTGACGTAGGCCTGCTGATCTCCGCTCTTTTAACTTTAAGACTAGTGAGTCAGTCATTGTTATACTTTTCTGTTCAGAAACCAAACCAAACCACCACCTATTCAGAAACCATTTTGTAATACTTTTGTGATTCCCTCTTGCTTTCCTTATTGCGCCAATAGAACCACGTTGGTTTTCCATGCGCTTCGCTTGAACTCCTGCTTCTTCAGCCACTCGACAGATCTCCTTGGTCTTTGTCAACGTTAGATCATCTACTTTTAACAGCTGAAGCCGTACGGTGTGATCCGTTATTCCCATCACAATGCGGTCTCTTATCATAGATTCCTTTTGAGTAGCAAATTCGCAATTTTCCGCCTTTCGTAATGTCAGATAAGAACTGTTCTACTGGTTCTCGATCGCGTTGACCTCGTGAGAAGAACAAATAGCGTTCATATACCACATTGGCTCTTGGTACACAATATTCCTCAAAAGTTTGTATAACGTCATCAATTTTCTTTTTCCTTTCGTCCGTTAGCCCAAGGGTGTTAAAAACTTCTATCGCATGTTCGCCTGCACATGATAAAAAAAGGCGCCACTTGAATTTCTTCTGCTCTCTTTTTTGTTTTTTGATCCACTGCATAAATGTCTCACATAATCTTGAATTTTCTCCAATTTTCTTTCAAATTTCCATCCATAACCAATGAACCAGGTTTCTTGAAATGCTCATTGCTTTCACCCATCTTCTGATAATTTTATTATCTTGAAATTTGATTCTGTTTCTAATTTTTAATTATGTTCCTTTACAGTTTGAACTATTCTTGTTCCTTTCACTTATTTAATTTTTTTTTCATTTTTTTTTTACACTTTAATGAAAAACCGGCTGCACCAGGTTATATTAAATGAAACCATGAGGTCAGTAAGATGATCTTTATTAGATAAAAGTATAACAATGACTGTGGCAATACAGAAAAGTAAACAATGTTTAAGGTGCGATCGTAAGCATGAGAGAGGAAGATGCCCAGCCGATGGTAAGAGATGTCCGGTCTGTAATAAATTAAATCATTTTGCGTCCGTATGTCGAAATAAAAGTTATAATTCTAAACTATAAAAGCATTAACGAAGTTAGATATGACAATGATTCAAATAACTCAGCGGAGTCGGTAGTATATATTAGCGAGCTACGTTTTCCCCTCGAATCTCTTCAAACAGTGGTGCTAGTTGGGGTGAAACATTGAAAATAGGTTAAGTAGGTATATTGACTTCAAGCTTGACAGCGGAGCTGAAGTGAACATAATTCCGGAAAAAGTAGTAAAATCGTTGCACGAAAAGGTAGTTATTAAGCCAACAATTACTAAACTAGAAGCATACTGCGGTTTTCAGGTACAAACGATAGGTTCAGTCGTACTTCGAACAGAATACAAAGAAAAATCGTTAGATGCTGAATATATAGTAGTTTTAAGGTCCCTAAGACCAATATTAGGGCTACAAACATGCGTGGATTTAGATCTTATTCGTAAAGTACATGAAATTAACATAAATAGCACACAAAAGTTCACTTCACAAAATAGGAACATTTTTGAAGGTTCTGAGTATTTTCCGGATGTACGCAGATTGATTGCCATCGAAGTTTAAGGTGACATCTCTGCGAAACAATACGTGGAAAAATCAATGTCGATGATGCGGACGGTTACCGATCATTATCCCAAAATTTTAATGCCGAAAAGATTCAGTGGTATACTTACCAAAATAAGTTAGAAAGACCACTGCGTGTTGTAGCAAGGGGACTCCGCCCCTCGTGCACTAAAGAAGATGTAATGCACGACCTTCAAGAGAAAGGTTTTAAAATTCTTGATGCCGTCAATATTATCAAGAAGGAAAAGCAACAGTCGGACGGAGATGATGCTATATATGGTATTAAGGCTATTCTAAACATCGTGGTCAAAATCGAACCCATGCGTAAGACCTCCAGATCGATCCCGCAGTGCAAGCGCTGTCAAGGCTTCAATCATACGCAGACTTACTGCCAGAAAGAGCCGCGATGCGTCAAATGCGCAGGTAAGCATCTCTCGGAAGAGTGTCACCTAAACAAGCAAACCCCAGCCACTTGTATAAATTGCAAAGGAAAACATCCTGCGAACTATCGAGGTTGCGAAGTGGCGAAAGAGCTTCAAAAACGCCGCGATACGCTAAAAAATTCGATGCGTCCGAATATGAAACCAATCAAGAACAGACCCAAAATAGCTACGAAAAAACCAGCGAAAGATAGAAAGTCCATCAGTATTAACTTAAGATCGGTTAATGATAAAAAATCCGAAAGTAATAGAGATAAGGTAACAGAAGCAAAATCTCCGAATATTGGCGTGCAGTCTTATGCTCAAGCGGCGAAGACAGTTAAGGGTACGTACACGACCGACAACTTACGGGAGATCAAAGCAAGAAACCGTCCAAACTTTAATGTAAAGACTCCTTCTCAAGTTGCGACATTGAAAAATGGTGATAGAGGTAGTTCAGAAGATCATGTATCCAATGTTTTTCCCTAATTCTTGCGAAACTTGAAGTGCAAAACAAATAAACTAATTTTCGAGAGACTAGTTGCACTAGAAAACAACATTCATAACACGCGCACTTCAACCCGAATATGAAAGAAACGCTTAAAATTCTTACTTGGAACGCCAACGGGCTCATACGAAGACTCGACGAGCTAGAAATATTTATACGAGAAAAAGATATTGATATATGCTTTGTCTGTGAAACTCATCTGACAAAACAAACGAACGTTAAGATAAGGGGATATAGCGTGTATCACGCCTTCCACCCATCGGAAAGAGCAAGAGGCGGATCATCCTTGTTTATAAAAGAATGTATCGAACACTCAGCGGAAGTAAAGATTGAATTAGAAGCAATGCAAGTAAGCACGGTACGTGTTAGAAATAGACATATTGCTTTCAACATTTCGTCTATATATTGTCCACTGCGATGTAAACTTGAAGAAAGTGATTTCACAGACATCTTCAACTTCCTTAAACCAAATTTTATTATTGGTGGCGACTTCAACGCGAAACACCCATTCTGGGGTTCAAGGTACGCCTCACAGAAAGGTAGAAAGCTTTATAATGCGGGTATGCAATACAGTTGTGATTTTCACTCGACGGTTAAACCAACATATTGGCCGACTGATAGAAATAAGATACCAGATCTGATCGATTTCTTTGTTGTTAAAGGAATATCTGGCAACTGTATACAAGTTGAAGAAAGCTTTGATCTCTCCTCTGATCATTCTTCAATCATTATGACGATAAGCGATGCTCTGATTAAAAAAGTAGGACCGGGCAGATTAACTGGCGCAAAAACTAATTGGGATGGGTTTAAAAAAGATATTGAAGCAAATACTGAGCTGAGCGTATCACTTAAAACGCCATATGAACTTGAAGTTGAAGTTGATCGCTTCGTCGAAATCCTACAGAATGCCGCGTGGAAGAATACTCCCAAACCAAAGAAAACGCCGGTAAGCTACATTCAAACTTATCCGCAGGAAATAAAAGAGATGATTAAGGAGAAGAGAAAAGCACGCAAAAAATGGCAACAAACTCGGGCTCCGCAACATAAAGCATATCTTAACCATTTGTGCAACTCACTAAAAAGTTCTATTAAAAACCTTAAGAATAATGAAATGCAAACTTACCTAGAAAGCTTAACGGCAGAAAAAGATTCTAATTACTCGCTTTGGAAGGCTATAAAAGGTACTAAAAAACCTCAAATTCAAGCCGCACCAATTAGGAAAAATCAAAGCGAATGGGCCAGGCATGATAAAGAGAAAGCGCAAGTTTTTGCCGCCCACAAGCTCTTATTGAAAATATAAATACGTCTTATATAACCAATAGCGTAATAAGAAATGCAATACTTATCGAACTTAAGAAAGAAATAAAGAAACTTAAACCTAAGAAGGCTCCTGGATACGACCTAATTACGGGGAAGTTCTTAAAGCCCTACCAAGAAAAGCTCTAATTAAGCTTCTGTTCATTATAAACGCCGCACTAAGGCTAGAATATGTTCCCAGTCAATGGAAAGTCGCCGAAATCATAATGGTCCT
Source organism: Brachypalpus laphriformis (assembly GCA_945910035.1). Lineage (NCBI taxonomy): Eukaryota > Metazoa > Arthropoda > Insecta > Diptera > Syrphidae > Brachypalpus > Brachypalpus laphriformis. The sequence continues at coordinate 222,974,422 of OX246753.1, read as the reverse complement.
TAGGCCCGGAAAACCGCCGAATGAAAAAACGTCTTATAGACCAATTTCGCTTCTTTCAATTATACCCAAGGTGTTCGAGAGAATATTGATTAGGCGAATACAGCCGGTAATAGAAGAAAAGCATCTCATTCCGAATCATCAATTCGGATTCAGAAGTAAGTATTCTACAGTTGATCAAGTGCATAGAATAACATATGTAATCAAAAAGTCACTTGAAGAAAAAAAGATTTGTTCAAGCGTATTCCTTGACGTCTCTCAAGCCTTTGACAAGGTCTGGTACGAAGGCTTAAAGTTTAAATTACGACAAGTTCTGCCAGAGCACCTATATAATATTTTGAAGAACTACCTTACGAATAGACTATTCCGCGTCAAATGTGGAAATAAATATTCAGATTTTAAGGAAATAATGGCTGGGGTGCCGCAAGGAAGCGTTCTTGGTCCAGTCTTATATCTATTATACACCCGTGATATACCGTAAGTAGAAGGCACTGAGCTAGCTACATTTGCCGACGACACTGCTATCTTGACAGTAGGTAAAACGGTCGAAGATACTACAGAAAAACTGCAAGAAGCTTTGGATAGAGTAAATGAATGGACAAAGGTTTGGCGAATCGCACTTAACGAGACCAAATCTGTTCATGTAAATTTTACTTATAAGAAAATAAATAATTTGCCGATCTTTTCAAACTCGGTTCAAATTCCGTTTGCAAACGAGGCTAAGTATCTTGGAATGACACTTGATACAAAGCTGAAATGGAAAACGCACGTTAAGAAAAAACGCAAAGAACTAGATAATAAATATAGAGAAATATATTGGTTACTTGGAAAATATTCCAAGCTTAATATAGAGAACAAACTGCTTTTATATAAGCCCGTATGGACATATGGTATACAACTCTGGGGTTGTACCAAAATAACTAATATTAAAATTTTACAAACTTTTGAAAACAAAGTGCTAAGAGGTATTGTTAATGCGCCATGGTATATCAGAAATAGCGATATCCATAGAGATCTTGGCATTAAACCAATCGAAGACGAAATTCAAACCTACGCGAGAAAGCATAGAAGTCGACTAGAAAGTCACGTAAATATTACAGTCCTCCAAGTTTTGGAAGAAAGAAATTTACTGCGCCGTCTACAAAGAACCAAACGTTTAGACTTAGCGCGATAAGTAACCGCGTCTAAACTGCGGAGCTGGCAGGAACTTCTAATGGGAAGGTCCCTGCAAAACGTCATTATTACGTGAAATGAAAACTACTTGATAAGTCGAATACTTAGTTGTAGTAAAAAATGAAAACAAGTCTGTTTTGAAGGGAGGTTTTTTAGTGGGTAAAAATCCCACACTACTATGAGCACGCGCTGTCGATCCTCATAGTGTCTTGTTGAAGATTTCCACCTACCCTCGAAAAAAAAAAAAAGAAAAGAAAATCCTCGACTGTCATATTGCGACTGTCAAATTGAATACCCCATTTATGGAAGTGGTGGATTCTTGGTCCTTCAGAAACACGGGGAGGTACGCATATGCTACTCGATGGATCATTGAGGCTCATGTTGTTTAGTTGCCTCAGGAATTCAATTGCGTGTGACTAACGTCCTGTGGATGACCAAAGGAAGGGTTACGCGCTTTCCTTTTTAACGGGGTTCAAGTGGTCTCTTCTTTGAACATGGCAGTACCAGATCAACCACTAGTCAACTGTTCTTTAATACAATGACAACTGGCATTGTCTAGAAGCAATAATGCTTTTTTTGGAATATTGTTTTCACTAAGATAATTCTCGACCTATAAATGTACAGTTTAAGCTAAAATAATAAAAATAAAGAATAACACAACTTGCTTCTTTTGTAAAATGCTCCTTAAACCAACTGATGAAAACATCGCTGGCCATCCACGCGTTCTTGCTAGATTTATAGATTACTGGAACGGTGAATCCCGAGAAGGCTCTAGGATTCTTAGACTTTCCTATAACCAGGGCAGTAAGCTTGTGGGTCCCAGTCGAGTTACTACCGGCTAAAAACATCAGCCTTTCCTTGCTCGTTTTTCTTCCTGGCGCTGTTTTCTCAGTTGTTAATACAAGGGTTTTGTTATTAAGAAGTTTGCAAAACTGGCCCATTTCGTCTACATTGTACACCTGTTCCGGCTTCAGCTCTAATTCTTTCAAAGTTATATGCGACTGATTTTAAAACGATTCCACTGAATCCTTATTGCTCGCCAATTTATCTCCGTATATCTTTAAGGTCTTAACACCGTATCTTTGTTTGAATTTGAATATCCAACCTTGACTTGCCTTAAAATTTGGAGCCTCGTTAAAAATCTTGTTAAAAGGATTTGCTTTTTGACACAGGAAATCTGTAGAAATCGGAACATGATTTTCGCGTTGTTTCTTCTTCCGTCGTACAACGCATTCTCCATTTTCGGCGTTTCGGACTTCCCTTGTGTTTTCGGTTTGCTAGGTCCTGATTCCGTACTCTTTAAGTGAGCCAAAAATGTTTGAGAATTTTTTTTATTCCTGTAAAGGTCGACTTTGTCACCCTATATTGTTCAAATAAAAACAACGCCAAAATATCCGGCATTTAGTTTTTCCAGAATTTCAAATTTCTCCTTTATTGTTAAGAATTTTTGGGTTTTTTGTTTAGGTGCCACAGTGAAAGCAAAAATCGACTCCAAAGCGAAGCGAAAGAAAAATCTACATTTTCGCAGAGAACGCCGAAACAATTCGCATTAGGCGCAATTTTATCCCAAGGCACTATATGTAGTGACAAACCCATATGTTACGCCAGTAGAACCTTAAGCGATGCAGAAACTAATTACTCGACAATAGAAAAAGAATTCTTAGTCATCGTGTGGGCAACCAAATATTTTCGACTCTACTTATTTGGCCACAAATTTAAAATAGTAACCAATCATAAACCACTGTGGCTTATGAGATTAAAAGACCCTAACTCTAAATTGGTTAGATGACGATTGTTTATAAAAAAGGGAAATTAAACTCGAATGCAGACGCCCTAAGTCGAATTAGAACACAATCCTCCAACACTAAGATCGAAATACATGCTGATGTATAGATGTACACGTATATGTGCATCGTGACGTAGGCCTGCTGATCTCCGCTCTTTTAACTTTAAGACTAGTGAGTCAGTCATTGTTATACTTTTCTGTTCAGAAACCAAACCAAACCACCACCTATTCAGAAACCATTTTGTAATACTTTTGTGATTCCCTCTTGCTTTCCTTATTGCGCCAATAGAACCACGTTGGTTTTCCATGCGCTTCGCTTGAACTCCTGCTTCTTCAGCCACTCGACAGATCTCCTTGGTCTTTGTCAACGTTAGATCATCTACTTTTAACAGCTGAAGCCGTACGGTGTGATCCGTTATTCCCATCACAATGCGGTCTCTTATCATAGATTCCTTTTGAGTAGCAAATTCGCAATTTTCCGCCTGATTCGTAATGTCAGATAAGAACTGTTCTACTGGTTCTCGATCGCGTTGACCTCGTGAGAAGAACAAATAGCGTTCATATACCACATTGGCTCTTGGTACACAATATTCCTCAAAAGTTTGTATAACGTCATCAATTTTCTTTTTCCTTTCGTCCGTTAGCCCAAGGGTGTTAAAAACTTCTATCGCATGTTCGCCTGCACATGATAAAAAAAGGCGCCACTTGAATTTCTTCTGCTCTCTTTTTTGTTTTTTGATCCACTGCATAAATGTCTCACATAATCTTGAATTTTCTCCAATTTTCTTTCAAATTTCCATCCATAACCAATGAACCAGGTTTCTTGAAATGCTCATTGCTTTCACCCATCTTCTGATAATTTTATTATCTTGAAATTTGATTCTGTTTCTAATTTTTAATTATGTTCCTTTACAGTTTGAACTATTCTTGTTCCTTTCACTTATTTAATTTTTTTTTCATTTTTTTTTTACACTTTAATGAAAAACCGGCTGCACCAGGTTATATTAAATGAAACCATGAGGTCAGTAAGATGATCTTTATTAGATAAAAGTATAACAATGACTGTGGCAATACAGAAAAGTAAACAATGTTTAAGGTGCGATCGTAAGCATGAGAGAGGAAGATGCCCAGCCGATGGTAAGAGATGTCCGGTCTGTAATAAATTAAATCATTTTGCGTCCGTATGTCGAAATAAAAGTTATAATTCTAAACTATAAAAGCATTAACGAAGTTAGATATGACAATGATTCAAATAACTCAGCGGAGTCGGTAGTATATATTAGCGAGCTACGTTTTCCCCTCGAATCTCTTCAAACAGTGGTGCTAGTTGGGGTGAAACATTGAAAATAGGTTAAGTAGGTATATTGACTTCAAGCTTGACAGCGGAGCTGAAGTGAACATAATTCCGGAAAAAGTAGTAAAATCGTTGCACGAAAAGGTAGTTATTAAGCCAACAATTACTAAACTAGAAGCATACTGCGGTTTTCAGGTACAAACGATAGGTTCAGTCGTACTTCGAACAGAATACAAAGAAAAATCGTTAGATGCTGAATATATAGTAGTTTTAAGGTCCCTAAGACCAATATTAGGGCTACAAACATGCGTGGATTTAGATCTTATTCGTAAAGTACATGAAATTAACATAAATAGCACACAAAAGTTCACTTCACAAAATAGGAACATTTTTGAAGGTTCTGAGTATTTTCCGGATGTATGCAGATTGATTGTAAAGCCTGGAACTATACCAGTGAGTAAGCCCCATCGTCGCATTCCTTTGAGCTTGTATGAAAAAGTAAGAGCAAAGTTGTCGTAAATGGAGACACGAGGTATTATTAGAAGACGAGAAGAGTCCTCTGTATGGTCCTACCAGCTGGTAATTGTAGAAAGATCTAGTGGATCCTTGCGTTTGTGCCTTGACCCTGTAGAACTCAATAGGAATCTAAAAGACGAACGGTTCCTAATACCCACTCTGGAAGATTTTAGTCAGATAATGGGTGGCATGAAATATTTTTCAGTTTTCGATCTACGTGAAGGATTTTGGCAGGTGAGGCTATGCCCGTCATCCAAAGAGCTGACGGTGTTCAGCACTCTATTTGGTACTTATGAGTACAACGTTTTGCCGTTTGGTATTAAAACGGCCGCAGAAAAAATTCAAACCTAAACTTTAAATCTCCCTGAAGTTTTCGTATATATTGATAATATCATTGTGGGTGGTAAAAGTCTTAAGGAACATGATGATAACGTTCAGAGGGTTATCGACAGGGCGCGTAGTATTAATGTTAAGTTCGCATGGACAGGGTGCGATATTTAGGCCATATTTTCACGGGGAACTCGATCGCATTGAAGCGATTCTTCAGTTCAAAGAGAAGATCATTGGCACACTCAACTACCTACGATCTTTTATACATAAAATTCATTATGTATAAAATACATATTTCAAGAATATTACAAACAATTAAGGAGGTTTTAAAAGAGCATGCAATTTTGCATACGTTCGATCCATCCAAGCCAGTAGTGATTCAGACGGATGCTTCTCAAAATGGGCTTGGTTGTTGTCTCATTCAAAATGAAAAGCCAGTGGCGTACGCATTCAAAAGCTTGACAGAAACGGAAGTTCGGTATGCCCAGATAGAAAAAAAATGTTAGCTATAGTTTTTGCATGTGAGAAATTCAATAGGTATATTTATGGACGTCCAGTCACTATTCATACTGATCATAAGCCTATTGTGCCGATTATTAAAAAGGACTTTAATCAGGTACGAACTTGATTTTAAATATGTACCTGGAAAATTTGTACATGTAGCGGACCTACTCTCTAGAAATTCGATAGTTGATAATACTGTTGACACTGAAAAGTCACTTAAAGACCCCGTACACACTATAAATATTAGTGATTCAAAAAAGAAAATTTTTCAAGAGGAGACTAGTAAGGACGAAATTTTACAATGCCTCGTTAAAATTTATAGAAACGGATGGCCATAAACAAAAGATAAGATTGATAAAAGCTTAGTAGATTTGTGGAAGTTTAAAGATAAAATTTACGTGGAAGATGAATTAGTATTTTTTGAAGATCGCGTTTTTGTTCCTAGGAAACTTAGAAATAAGCTGTTGCATGTACTGCATGCTTCTCATATGGGGATGACGAAAACGGTTAACAGAGCCAAACAATTAATGTTTTGGCCTGAAATGCAAGAAGATACCGAAGATTTCATCGCGAAGTGTCGATCTTGCGAAGGTAATAGGCCAAAAAATAAGAAACACGAAATAATGCCTCATCCTATACCAGAACTTTCATTTCAAAAAATAGGTATTGACATTTTGGAGTACGCAGGGAAGTATTACCTCGTAGCCATAGACTATCACTCTAAGTGGATAGAGCTGTTTTCAAGTCATGACAAGACTGCGTCTTGTATTATGAGTCTACTGTCTAAATTATTTTCCGCCCACGGAATTACGAAATTAATAGTTGCTGACAATCAACCATTCAATTCATTTAAACTTAGAAATTTCGCTGAGGATATGAATTTCGATTTTCTGTTTACCAGTCCAACATTTCCACAATCTAATGCGATGGCAGAAAAAGCTGTCCATGTTGTTAAAATTATGCTTAAGAAATCTAATACTGAGCAAGACCTAGATCTAGCTCTGTTGGATTATAGAACTACTCCTGTCCCAGGAATAGGTTACTCTCCAGCAGAAATGATTATGTCAAGAAGACTGAGGACTAGATTCCCTATCAGAGAGAAGCAATTAGGACCAAATTTAACCAATAACTTACCGTTTTTGTTACACAGGAAGTAGAATAGGATGGTTAATCTGAAGCGACCAAAAAAGATTTGGTGTTGAAAAGTGGAGAGAATATTGTGTTTCTCAATAACAAACGATGGGAACCAGATGTAGTAGTATCGCGTCATGACACTCCTCGCTCCTATTGGGTAAGAAAAGAGAACAGTCATGTAATGCGATACACCTCCGGAAGTCGATGAATGCTCCTGACATACAAACACCTGTGTTTAAAAACTGAGGAATAAATGTTAACTAAGACCACCTTACCACTGGTGGGGGTGGTTATAATCAACAAATAAAAACACAGTTTTCGCTTGGAGTTGTCGTATTCAACTTCACCTTTAAATTTTATTTCACCCCTTTTTATACAAAATACTTAGTGTAAATTATGCTGACACTTAAATAATATTTTCTCTTATAACATACGAAATTCGTGGGAACTGCTGCTAACTCAGCATCGCTGACCAAAACTGGTATCAAATGATGAAAAGTTTCCCGCGGTGTCGGTTTCCAGTGGCTTATATATTGAAGTCCGAAGTTGTAAACCTCCTTGTGGCAGGTACTGGGGCTTGCTGGACCGTCATGGTTCTTCTTCTTTTACGTTGCCACAATATATATGCCACGATGGTGATGAATAAACCGCCAATCAGGCTGTAGGAAATGCTGTAGTGCACGTGGTGGTTCGTTGAATTAACTGGCAGTCCCTCGCTGTTTTTAAGATCTACTATCCATTTGTTTAGGGTGTCATACTCTTCATTGTTGCTCTGGAGACTGGGATGTGGAATCACCAAAGGTTCTGAAGTATTTGTTCGGTCATTTACTAATATTTCTGTGATGTTTGTGGCAGGAATAAAGGCTGCATTAAGCCTGCTGGAAATACCTTCGTAGGCTGTAATGCCCATCGTATCCTGTTTGAGGATGCAGTTTGACTCTAATGTTGTAGTACCATCGTCTTGTAGCGAAACTTCTAGGATTCGTCTTCCGCAGATTATGTTAAAGATGTACTTCCTGTCCAACATGTTTATCCAACTATTTGCACTATTTAACTGAATCCAGATAGGAGATGGTCTTATGCTTCGCAGCTTGCAAATCGGCGATAAGTCCGTGGTGTGAGTGAGTAGGTCAATTTCACATCTACTGACGTTGGATTGACGATTAAAGATGGGATGTTGTTGTTGGCATAAGTATTTGTCGCTGATTATTGTACATTTACTGAGCTCCTCTCTTGTCAGTCTATAGTATGACTCTCTCAGTAAGTTGACTACTAAGTAGTCTAGTGATGGTTCAATGCAGATAAATTCATTTCTATGCGGTGTCGGTACTGGTATATCCTTGAACATTTAATAGTCTTCTGACTTGATTAGTGGAAGTCTGATATCGAATATGACGTTCTGTTGGGTTATTCGGGCCTTCACTGATAGCAGCCTGTAGAGTGCTAGCAGATTTGAATCCATTCGGTCTTCTGCGACAGCCAGCTGTGGGGGTAGGTGTTTTCTTATCCACTCAAGCTGCGCACAAAGTTGGTCTGGCGTTAATATAAGCGGATTAACTTTAGGGTGATGAAGATCTGTTAAGACGTTCAATAACGAATTTTGAACTTGTTGATAATTTACCATTGCTAAAGTGGTATATGTTGATATAGCTAAGAACTTCTGTTCTGCCGCCGTCTGGTTGCTAGTTTTCGTTACATAGCTCTTCAAGTTTTCTATGTTGTTATGAAATACTTGGAGTTGCGCAGTCACGGCTTGTGTATTTTTCTGCAAGATGTTGCCGGTTGACTCTGCGATTGATGTTTGATTCTTAATCAGCTTGAGTAAATGTTTCTCATTCAATCGTGTTTGTTGAATCTGCTCCTCGTAATGCTCCGCATATGACTCGTCTAAAACCCCAAACAGCTTGTTCGCTACCGTTCCAACGAAGTCAAATGGTGATCGTTTCATTCTAGTTATTGGGTCCCTTCCAGCTCCTTGTTTTAATAGGAGGTCGTTGTTGCCTTTTATAATTGTCAGTTGGTGATTGAGTTGTTGAATTATGTCGTGTGTCAGCATATCACCCCCTTTCATTTTGCAGAATTCGTTCATCTCGTTAATCAATTTTTCGAATCCTGAAAGTTCTCGCCAGTAGTCCCTCATATCATAATATGCGATTATTCTCCAGTCATTCATAATGAGGTTAATGTTCCCTATTTTTTCAAAGTATATTCCCGGGCGATTTCTAAATGGTGTTATCTTGAAACCTTCACGTTCTGCATCTGATGCCGTTGCGCACCTTCTGCCTAATGCTATTACCGCTAGCATTGTGTACAGTAACTTTAACCAGGGTCCTTTCTTCCGTTTATTCTTACTTTCTTGACTGTTGCACTGAGTTTTGTCTGGTAATTCTATTGGTGGATTTTTATTAACTGGATCGGTCTTTAGTAATGTTGACAAGTAGGTGGTTGTGGTATGCTGATCATTCTGCTTATTGTCGTCTTGTATTTCCATTTGTTCTTCATTATCGCTTATTGGTAGCAGACAGATCTTAGTTACAGGCCTTTTGTATATCTTGTTCCTTGCTTTGATTGTTACTACACGCACCAAACCGTCTTCTCCAGCATGTGTCTCTATTACCTTTCCAAACATCCATCTTGGCGGAGGTAGTTGTTCATCCTTCACCAAAACAATATTGCCAACCCTAAGATTTTCGTTCTTTGTTGTCCATTTCCGACGTTGTTGTAGTGTCGTTAGATATTCTGAACTCCATCTTTTCCAGAAATTTTGTTGCAATCATTCTAATAGCTGCCATCGCGTCAATAACCCTTCTCTTTTATTGAGTCTATGCCTTTCCGGGGGTGCCAGTAGGGTTGTTCCGATCAAAAAATGACCTGGCGTCAAGACATCTATTTCATCGGGATCGTTTGAAATTGGACAAAGTGGTCTTGAGTTTAAGCATGCTTCGATTTGACTTAATAGCGTAGATATCTCTTCGTATGTCAACTTGTGTTCCCCAATGGCTCGCTTGAGATGGTGTTTAACCGACCTCACTCCTGCCTCCCATAGGCCACCAAAGTGGGGTGCCGCTGGGGGTATGAAATGCCATTCCGTTTGATAAGTTGTTAGCGCATCGCATATTTCATCGTCGTATTCTTTCGCATCCCTTGCATTTAGCCGCAGAATTTTGTTTGCAGCCACCAAATTCGTACCGTTGTCACTGTACAGGTGTCCCACATGGCCTCTCCTGGCGCATAATCTCTTAAAGGCTGCTATGAATGCATTTGCTGTTAAGTCGCTAACAACTTCGAGGTGAACTGCTTTTGTTGCCAAGCATATAAATAGAGCTATATACCCTTTATATGCCTTGTTTCCCCTTCCTTTCGCCGTCCTGTAAGTAAAAATGCCCTAGTTTGAGACACTCTTGGTTGTGGCAGATTCCCCATCATTTGACTTCTCGTTGACGTGCTGTGTCGAAAGCAGGTAGTACATCTACGAACTCGCTGTTTGACTGCACTTAGGCCACTCAAAATCCAGTATTGTTGCCGTAGATGTACATGGGTAAGAGCGTAGCCTCCATGTAAAGTGGTTTTGTGGGCGTCGTCGATTAGCATGGTGGTCAGATACCCCGCATGTGGTATAATTATGGGATATTTCTGCGAGGATGATAATTCTGCTTTTGCCAATCGTCCTCCTACTCGCATCACCTCGTCCTCATCCAGAAATGGGTTAAGGTACCGAACTTTGCTTCTTCTGTCAACTTCTCTTCTTCTCTTCAAGTCGACGATTTCATCCTTGAACGTTGTCTCCTGTACGTGTCGTATAATTGCCTTCGCAGCACCTTCAATTTCGTCACATGTAATTTGTCCCAGTTGTTTGTTCTCTTTTGATGATCGTAAGTTATGCACAAATCGTTTACAGAGAGCAAGTATTCTTGTTATTCGTCTAAATGTGCTATACTGCGACAGCATTCTTCCTATGAGATCTGGTTCCGTCGTAGATGTAAAGGCGTTGACATGCATCTTCTTAACTTCTTCGTTGGTGCAGTGAGGTGCGGGGTCAGTGTAGTTCACTTCTGCTTGGGTTAGCCAAGATGGACCTGCCCACCAAATTGAGTGTGCTCTGAGTTCTGAAGGCCACAGTCCTCTGGACGCACAATCCGCTGGATAATCTTTACCCTTTACGTGATACCATTTGTCTGAGCTTAGTATCTTGGTTATTATCGTAACTCTGGCCGCTACGTAATTCTTCCATTTATTAGGGTTTCCGGTAATCCATGCTAAGGTTATTGATGAGTCAGTCCATGCATGTGTTTCCAGATCCTTTATTTCTAATTTTTCTTTCGTCTTTTGAAGTAATTTTGCCAGCAGTACTACTCCGCAAAGTTCAAGTCTGGGTATTGATACTTTTTTAATTGGTGCCACCTTTGTCCTAGCACATAGCAATCTTGTTATTGTTTCTCCAGAAGCAGTTTTGATTCTTGTATAAATCACGGCTGCGAATCCCCTCTCCGATGCGTCACAAAATCCATGTAGTTCTATGCGGTTTTTTGCTTCGTATTGGATCCATCGTGGTATTTTAATTTCTTCTATACAGGAAAGCTGACTCCTGAAGGTCTTCCATTCGCGAGCATTCTTGTCTGTTAGTATTTCATCCCAAGTTTTTTCCGATTTCCAGGGTTGTTGTTAGCCAGCCTAATGGGTCAAATAGTCTATCCGTTTCTGGCACTATTATTCTTTTTGTCAGATCCTTATTATTTGCTGTTGCAATATTAACCTTGAATTCAAACGTGTCGAACTCCGGTCGCCAGTATATTCCCAGGGTTTTAATGGGGTCGTAGCCATTTATTTTTAATCTTCTTTGCTCTTGATCCTCTGATGTTACATTTTTCAAGATTGCTTTTGTATTTGAAGACCATTTACGTAGTCTGAATCCTCCGCTCGCCATGAGTTGTACTAACTGCTTTTGCGCTTCTACCGCTTCGTCTAATGTATCCGCTCCCGAAAGTACGTCGTCAATATAGAAGTCTCGGCAAGTTATATTTAAAGCTGTTTCAAATTTCTCCTTTTCATCACAAGCGAGTTGTTGAATTGTTCTTATCGCTAGATATGGGGCTGAGGACGTGCCGTAAGTCACGGTTTTTAACCGAAATTCCTTAATTTTTTGTATTGGGTTTTCTCTCCATAATATTCGTTGAAAGTCCCTGTCTTCGTGAGCCACTAGTATTTGGCGGTATGTTTTTTCGATGTCGGCTCTGTATACAATTCTATGTTTTCTCCATCTCACCAGTATGGAGTACAAGTCCTGTTGTATAACTGGACCCGTAAGCATTGTGTCGTTTAGGCTTACTCCTGAACTCGTTCGTGACGACGCATCAAAGACAACGCGAACCTTGGTTGAAGAGCTGTCTGGTTTGATGACTGCATGGTGCGGTAGGTAGTACACTTTTTTCGTTGATTCCACAATAGCCGTTGGGTTGACTTCTTCCATGTGTCCGAGCTCAATATATTCCCGTATGAATTGTACGTAGTCATCATGTAGTTGCTTATTTTTACAAAACTTTTTCTCAATCTGAAGAAATCGAGCTAGCGCTCTGTCTCTTGATTCGCCCAACTTGCATGTGTCTTCTTTGAACGGTAATCGAACAATGTACCTTCCTTCTCCGTCCCTTTTGTGTGTTGTCCTGAATATTTCTTTGCATCGAGTTTCTTCTTCCGAGAGACCTATTTGTTCTTGTACTCCTTCTATTTCCCAAAATGATTTAAGTTGATCATTTAGCTCTGTGTTGGATATTAAGCAAACTGTTGCTTCGTGTGTCTTGGAACGATGTTGAATATTTCCAGATAATATCCAGCCTAATTGAGTGTTTTGAGCGACTGGGGTTCCGTGGTTGCCTTAAATCACACCCTCCAGAATTATGTCTTGGAATACATCTGCTCCTATTAGTACATCTATGGCCGCCTTTTTGTTGTACCATATGCTGGATCCGCCAATGGTAAATGTTTAACGTGATCCCAATCCTTGGTTGTAAAGGATTCTTCCGGTAGTAGTCTTGTAAGATTGTTCAGTACCAAGAATTCTCCCCATGATTGAAATTCAGATGGGTATATGGACTGAATTTGTAGCTCAACCTTACTGTTTGCCGTTCCTGCATGCGTTGCTCCTAAACCAGTAATGGAAGCATTTGCTCGTTTCCGTTGTAGTTGCAGCCGTTGTACGGCATTTTGAGTGATGAAGGATGACTGCGAGCCCTGGTCGATTAGAGCTCTGAGGAAGTAATCACAACCCTTCCAATTACTTTTTACCACCGCTGTTGCTAATAACGTTTTCTTGCACTCTTTGTTGGTAGAAAAATTTGTTTGCGGATGTTGAGATTGCCTATCCAAATAGGAAATGTGGAGTAGTGTGTGATGACGCTGGTGACATATTTGACAGTTCTTGGCCGATGGACATCTTGATGTATCATGGTTTGGCTTGAAACAATTTTTACACAGTTTTTCTTTTCGGATCACCTCATTTCTTTGCGTCACTGACATTTGAATAAACTTGCTGCACGTGTGAAGCCAGTGTGTGCCATTGCATGCCTTGCAAAACGGAGTTACAGTTGTGTAGAAATTCTTCAGGAATCCTTTCTTATTGTTGAATGGTTTTTTGTCCTTTGGGCTGTCCCCTCTTTTCTTCTTTTCTTCTAAATTGTCCAGGGCATGGAACTTGTTCTCAAGAAATGTAAAAAAACTCGTTCAGTGGTTGCAAATCTTTGGGGTTTTTCAAAGACTGTTCGTACGCCTTTCTCGTTTCCTTGTCCAGTTTCTGTGAGATGATATGCAGTATTGTAGGGTCCCAGCTCTCCGTATCAATGTTCAGTCCCTTTAAAGCATTGACACACTCCATCGAAGTGTCGTGTAGTCTTTTTAAATTGTCTGCTGATTCCAATTGGCACTCCTTTTGGTTAATCAGTGCCTGAATTTGTGCATTCGCTAACATTCGGGTGTTCTCGTATCTATTTATCATAGCTTCCCTTGCCGTCTCATAGTTATTATCCGCTATCTGCAGATGCTGTATGATTTTAGCTGCTTCGCCCGTCACGTTTTTAGATAATGCATCTTCTGAGCTTTCCCAAGTTTGTCGTTTTTATGTATAGCTTGCTGAAATAGATCAAAAAATAACTTCCATTGCTTATAATCACAATTGAATGTTGGCAACCTTAACACGGGCAATTTCAGATCGTGGTTTATATTTTCTGTCGTGCCGTCTTGCCTCGTACTGACTGCATGCTGGATCTCAAATGTGTCGATCTTCTTTTGTATGTTCACCATCACATCTTCGTAAATTTCCTTTAACTCTTCGTGCTCGTTCATGTAATCATCATCGGTCATTTCGCCTGCATGCTCTATGATGTCATTATGTGTTTTTACTATATTCATCCATTGGCTTTGAATTGCCTGTTGTTTATGGACATAGTATGCTTTTGACGTCTGCGATGTTTTCTTCATCATATCCATTGATCTGAAGAATGCTTGTTTTTGTGCTTCTTGACGTTTCATTCTTTTTTCTTGCTCTTTGTCTTGCTAGTCAGCTAGTCCTACCTGTCTTGGTAGCGGAAGTGGATCTACGTTCTGGACCTTAGATTCTTCTTCCAATATCTCCTTCAGCTTGCCTTTTCACTTACTTCGTATTGTCGTCATCGTTGTTTCTACTTGTTGGTAGAAGTTTGCTTTGACGTATGGATGTTTTTTGCTAAAATGCTCGTGCTCTCGTATTTGTTCATCTCCGTTCTGAAACTCCTTCTGGTGATGGTTGAGGTCGTCTAGTCGTTCTTTGACGAATTCCTTCGTTCGTCTTACCTTGGGCTCTTTCGTGTACTTTTCGGATATCTTTTTTATCCATTCAGCCGTCTCTCTCTGCTGTTGAGCCAAATCGTCTACTCTCGCCATTTTTCCTCTCTCTTTTTCTCGTATCTCGTTTACTCTTTACTATCACTATTCACTTCACTACTTTCAAAACTTACTGGTATCTTAATAACTCGAAGGACCAGCCAGCCTTTATTCCTGTCACGAACATCACAGAAATATTAGTAAATGACCGAACAAATACTTCAGAACCTTTGGTGATTTCACATCCCAGTCTCCAGAGCAACAATGAAGAGTATGACACCCTAAACAAACGGATAGCAGATCTTAAAAACAGCGAGGAACTGCCAGTTAATTCAACGAACCAACACGTGCACTACAGCATTTCCTACAGCCTGATTGGCGGTTTATTCATCACCATCGTGGCATATATATTGTGGCAACGTAAAAGAAGAAGAACCATGACGGCCCAGCAAGCCCCAGTACCTGCTACAAGGAGGTTTACAACTTCGGACTTCAACATATAAGACAGCTCGGCCCGGCAGAATGTACAATAGCGTACATATGCACCTAACTGGAAACCGACGAATTTTGTATGTTATAAGAGAAAATATTATTTAAGTGTCAACATAATTTACACTAAGTATTTTGTATAAAAAGGGGAGAAATAAAATTTAAAGGTGAAGTTGAATACGACAACTCCAAGCGAAAACTGTGTTTTTATTTGTTGATTATAACCACCTCCCACCAGTGGTAAGGTGGTCTTAGTTAACATTTATTCCTCAGTTTTTTATCATTTATCCGGCTCGAAGGACCAACTATCGGTTTCCAGTTAGGTGCATATGTACGCAATTGTACAACCTGATTATTCGATATCAATAGATGAGAGTAACAAACATCCTACTCAGTCCAACTCTTCTCCACAAAATGTCACTGAACAAAATCACACACAGATAGCACCAGATAGCACCCTTGGTAGCCATGTTATGGGCGGAAGCGTATGGCATTATATTAAAAGACCAGATTTCTTTAAGTCATCGTCGTCAGCTGCCGCTGATATTTGTTGTTGAATTAGTATAATGAATTACTGGATTATTTTACTATATTACATTTACTATATTACATTTACTATATTTGTTATTGAATTACTATACTAAATTATTGCATTACTTTACGAATATATAACACCAGTTTTGAAAGGAAGAAGATGATGTACAGATGTACACGTATATGTGCATCGTGACGTAGGCTTGCTGATCTCCGCTCTTTTAGCTTTAAGACTAGTGAGTCAGTCATTGCTATTCTTTCATCTAATTAAGATGATTTTACTAAACACATGGTTTCATTTAATATAACACATGCTACTAAAACAACACATACCAAACCCGCAAACCTTAACCATAGCTCCAACTGTTCCACTATACATTCAGCCGGTAAAAATCTAGACGACCATATATATATATTTCTGAACGACCCTTGAGCGAATTTAATATTTAGTTAATCCTCAAGAAAAACGAGACAGACCGACCATTGACACTTAAAAATAGCATTTATATATCAAAAATAAACAAAGACAGATAATATGCAAACAACATTTTTCCGAAGAAAATTTCACTAATATTCCAAACGATTTCTACCCTCAAACAAATGTTGCGCCATCTACACAGATAACGACACATTCAAAATGTTCAAAATGTTTATTCAAAACATTTTTTGAGCAATTTTTAAGCTAATCCGCTGTACTGAGATATTAACAGACGTAACAGAAAATGACGAACAAGACAAAATAATCACTGACTATCATACCAATAATAAACACAGAGGTATTAACGAGACTCTTTTACATCTTAAAGGAACACACTTTTTTCTCTATATGAAGACAGAAAGAAACGCAAAAATGATCAATAACTGTGATGACTATTAGTTAATGAAATATGACAGAAATCATCCAAAGGTAAAATATGTAACACCAGTAACCCTACAGAAACCTTAGACATAATCCATGTCGATATCTATAGCATAAACAATAAAAAGATACTAACAATTGAGTCGTTCAATGTAAAATTGAATTGTCTCCATGTAATTGCATTTTGAAATAACAAGCTGTTTGCAAATGTATATGTAGGAAAAATAGTATCATTCAGTGTTTTCTGTGCAATTCGAAATTTCAATTATTGGAGTTTCCTCACTTCTATGTATAATGAAAGATATGGCTAAATGTGATACCATTAAGCGAAAAAAAAATGTATTTTAAAAATATGGAGTTACACCACTTTTACAATGAACGACACAACCATAGATAAGTTTTCCAAATTTGCGGCAGCACTTCCAGTGCAGAATAGTCTCAATATTATCAAATCCATGAAACATTTCACGAGCTTACACGACATACTAAAGGAAATAACCTCTGACCAAGGATCAGAATTTACAGCAAATATATTTAAAGACTTTTGTAAACAATATAATATCGACCCGGACACTACATCATTCCAACACACAAGCAGTAATTCGCCTGTGGAACGCATGCACTCAACAATTATTGAAATCTGTAGAATAATATACAAGAAGCAAAAAGAAAGAGACCATGACGACATATTAAGCGAAACAATAATCATTTATAATAACGCCGTACATTCTGCGACGAAATTCACCCCTTACGAAATATTTTACGGTAGGACTTATAGGTTTAATAAAGACGTTCAATTTAACAATGAACACGAATATATTAAGAAATTAAATGAATTCCAAGAAAAGTTATACCCATCTAAATATAAAGGCACAAGTAGAAAAATTAAACGCAAATAGAGAAGATCCTAAAATATGTAAAGAAAACTCAATTATATTAAGAAAAATAGTTGAAAATAGTCGTATGGAATGCAAATGGACTTAACCAACATGCCTCGGAACTAAAACAATTTATAATTGAACAATCTATTGACATTCTTTTAATTTCACAAACTCACTTCCCAAATAAAAGCTTCACAAAAATCCCCAAATACTTTATACACCACACTAACCATCCTAGCGGACGAGCCCGTGGTGGCTCAGCAATAATAATAAGACAAAATATTAAATACAACGTACTTCAAGAATATGCAAAGGACTACATACAAGCTACGACAATTCAAATCGAGGCCACATACGGACCACTCATACTATTTGCATTGTATTGCCCCCAAAATTTACGATTAGCCCAAGACGGTATTCAGAGTACATCGAAACATTGGGTTCGCGCTTTATTGCGGAGGGTGACTACAACTCAAAAAATATAGACTGGGGTTCAAGATTAACCAATAGAAAAGGGAAAAATCTTATGGAGGCGATAACACAAAATAACTGCAAATTCATAAGCACAGGAGAGCCTACCTATTGGCCAAGTGACATTAAGAAAAAACCAGACCTCGTTGATTTCTGTATCACGAAGAACATTAATCATACCCAATTAAGCATAACTTCTTGCCTTGACCTCTCATCTGACCACTCTCCTATTGTAATTGAATACTCCAATATTGTTAAAGCACGGTGCTCCATCCCATCCCTAACTAACTATAAAACCGATTGGGACCCTTTCCGCAGAGTAATTGACGAGAAAATTGAACCAAGGATTCCTCTTAAAACACACCAAAACATTGAAAGTGCTATAATACACCTTAATGATTCAATACACCTATCAGAAACTAAGTCAACGCCTGAGATTAAAACTATAAGCTTACCTACTTTAACACCAAAATTAATACGACAAGAAATCAAAGGAAAACGAAAACTACGAAAAATTTGGCAATGTACCAGATCACCATTGGACAAAGCAAATTATAATAAATCAACCAAGGAACTTAAAGACCTTCTTAAAACTCATAACAACCAGCACATTAACACATTCTTGGCAAATCTCACAGCATCTCACACACAAAAACTATTCGCTGTGGAAGCTGAACAAAAAGCTGAAAAAAGGAATTAACCACCAACCACCCCTGATGAAAACTGACGATACTTGGTCCAGGACAGACACCGAAAAAGCGAAAACCCTAGCAGACTATTTTAAAACAACATTTACGAATGACTTTAATGGACGTAATATTTCACTCCCAGATAGCAACTCAACCACACCTACGAATACGACAATAAAGAAAATACGAACCAACGAAATAAAACACTACCCAAAAAACAAACTTAAATGCAAAAAATTACCCAGATATGACCTAATAACAGGACAAATACTAAAAAAACTACCGGACAGAGCCGTAATTTATCTTAGAAATATCTTTAATGCTATCTTAAGGCTTAACTATTACCCAAAAGTATGGAAAGTCTCCAAAATAATAGCAATCCCGAAACCAGGCAAAGACGCTACAAAACCCTCATCATACAGGCCGATAAGTCTTCTACCGATTGTTTCGAAAATATTCGAAAAACTCCTGATTGACCGTATCGACATAACACTAAAACTGAAATGCCCTATTCCGGACCATCAATTTGGATTTCGACCAAATCACTCTACCATTCAACAGGTACATCGTGTGTCAAATATGGTCCTAACCGACTTAAATGAACAAAAATACTGCGTAGCAGTTTACCTAGACGTTGCTAAAGCCTTCGATGGTGTATGGCATAAAGGACTATTATTCAAACTTAAGACAATGCTACCGGACTTCCACGAACTTATCAAAAGTTACCTGGACAATCGGCACTTCTATGTGCAGTACAATGATGAACATTCAAATTTACGTGAAATCGACGCAGGTGTTCCACAGGGTAGTGTACTTGGTCCTATCCTTTATTTACTCTTTACTGCGGACATACCTAAGCCAGTAACACAGGACTCCATGCTAGCAACATTCGCAGACGACACAGTGATTCTTTCCTCATACTCTTGTTTACAAGCTGCTACAAATCAAACAAAAGTAGCCCTAAGCAAAACAATGGATTGGTTCCATAAATGGGGAATAGAAATTAATGAAGAAAAAACAGTCCAAGTTATATACACTTCAAAGAGGAAATTCAAACCTCAAAACATCACAATAAACAACAAAAAAGTTATTCTTGACAACTCAGCGAAATATCTAGGCATACTAATAGACAACAAACTAACATGGAAACCACATATAATTCAAAAACGCAACCAAATCAAAAACAAATTCAGACAACTGTACTGGCTCCTGTGGGCGCCGTGGCGTAAGTGGTTAGTGTGTCGGATCACTACGCATGAGGTTCCAAGTTCGAATCCCAGAAAACACCAAAAAAGTTTTTTCACGGTCCCACCTCTAGCGAGCGTCTGACAAACATCCGAGAGTATTGTTGTCACGAAAAAGCTTCTCAAATCGCCATTCGGAGTCGGCATTAAACTGTAGGTCCCTTCCATTCGTGTGAAAAATATAACGCACACAACATGAGTGGTATCGAGAAGCTAGGCCCTGGCACTTTAAAGAGCTTTTGCGCCAAATAGTTGTTGTAGTTGTACTGGCTCCTAGGAAAAAATTCTAAACTCTCTATAGAAAACAAACTTCTAATCTACAAAAGCATAATAAAACCGATATGGACCTATGGCATCCAAATATGGGGAACTGCTGCCAAATCAAACATCGATATTATACAACGACTACAATCTAAAATACTTCGGACGATTGCCAATGCACCCTGGTACATTTCCAATGAAGACATACATCGGGACCTCAAGATACCCATCATTAAAGACGAAAACGTAAAACATAGTAGAAATTATCAAATCACAATATCAAATCACCTAAACAACGAGATACGAAATCTACCTCACCAGGAAGCTATCACGAAAAGACGACTAAAGAGGCGGAGACCAGGTCCTAGGACAGATGTAATTTAACTTGGAAATAAAAAAAAAAAAATTTAAGAAACGAATTAAGGCGAAACAAACTTACACCTAGGTTTAGTCAACATAGAATCAAGATTAACAAAAAAGTTACAATTATTACTAGAGATAATAAAAAACTTCTCAAATCCAAAATAAAAAAAAAACGATAAAGGCGTTGACGACAAAACAGAAGATGGAGATACAAGACCTTAATAATAACATGGGAATACTTCCTATGAGACTAGGAGTAGGCAGAATCATAAGAGACTTTAACAACCTGATACATATAGTAAAATTGGAAACCTATCAAAGAAATATAGATTATATTACAAGTTCAATATCAGCATTTAACAATATACCCGACTTCAAAGACTCATTGACCATCTTGAATATTAAAGTTATCGAACTTAAAGCAAAATTAAAGTCACTAATGCGAAAATTAAGAAAGAAAAGAGGACTTATCAACGGACTAGGATCAGTAATTAAAGGCATAACAGGCAACATGGACGCAGACGGTGCTATATGCATAAACGAACAAATTGCACAATTGACAGAAGCCCAATCAATAGTCTCGGACGAAGTATGTAAATAAACTCACTCAAATTAACTATGAAATGACTCAGAGATTTAGTAACATTACTGACCATATAAACAGGCAACAAGAAATTATCCAAAGTTACTTAGGATATTCGGGAAAAGAAATTAACAATAGAGTCAAATCCGACGAGATTGTAATAAGATTTACGCAATACCTCAATTAAATTAACTACAGCGTTGACTTGCTGAATAGTCACATATCAAACATAGCGGAAACTGTTGTACTCGCTAGACTCAATGTTAAATCCAAACAAACTTTAAATTCCGGAGAACTTAATGCAGTACATGCATTTTTTAAAAATAAGTCTGTAGAGATCAAATCAGAAGAACATATTTACGAACTCCTTGATCTTCAAGCCTATTATAACCACACTAACATTGTATTCAATATCAAAATCCCACAAATCTCCCCAGAAACATTTTCATTTTTTCATATTATTCCACTACCGATTAACAACACTAAAATGATACTCACTAAACCCTATATTATGCCCAATCCCAAAAATATACGATACTTTGACGAAAAATGCCAACAAGTCGAGGGAACATACTACTGCAGAGATGCCAAGAAATACAGAAGGCACACTAAGGATACATGTATAGCGAAGCTACTAAACAACCTACTTGCGGATTGCAGCCTAAGTGAAGAACCAGACAGGGTAGGGATATGGCAGCCGGAACATAACTACATATTTGTAATCAACATTCTAGACAACTTGCGGACCTAACCGTCAAAAATTAAAAGGAGCACACCTCATTCACTTTGAAAACTGCGAGATGGAGATAAATCAAATTCTGTATGAAAGCAGCGAAAAAAACATACTGGGAAGACATTCACATTTTTCCGTCATTATTTAGCCAGATCAACGCAACATCGATACTGGTGACAACCAACCTACAGAAACTGCGAGCCTGCCAGTTTGAAAACACGAAGCTCATTAACACACTGCATTCAAAAACTACCCGAACCAACATATTGATGATCAACAAAGTAATAATCTTCAGCCTCACTTTCATCATCATCCTGATATACCTAGCGAAACAGCATCAAACATCAAAATCATCATTCAGCATCCCGATAGAAAAACACACAGCAGAACACGTACCTACTAAAGTCATCGCTCCGGCCACCGAAACAGCAGGAATACAGTTCTTTTGGCCGACGCTCCACTCCAGGGGTGGAGGAGATACGTACCCATAACAGTCAAACTTCCACATATTGTTTACCTTGCATTTTGCACACCTTGAAATTGCCTATTCATTTTTTTTGCATTTAGTATATTTAAATTAACTTGCACTTATCATTATCCGATTTCACTGCACATTACCATAGAATTTGTCTTTAATCAATGTAAAATAAGCATAAAATAAATATCTGATTACACTTTGTTCAGTCAATGCACTTTCCCATAGAATTGTTCCAAATATTGAGAGTAAGCATAAAATAAAGTATAAAACGCTACATAAAATAATCATAATTCGAAGTCTTGTGAATAAAGTCAAATACAGCATCACGCTGCCCAAATCCAATTCGTTTTTTTTTACAAATCCCTCGGTCGCGCCTTTAACTCGCGCGAGTTACGTTTTACGTTGCACCGCGAGATAAAAAAAACAACTTTTCAAATTTCGCTTATAGGTCAACGGGGACCTTTTTATTGTATTCTCTTATAACTTAGTACTTAACCTATGTTGACCCGCCGTCCTAAGCGTCGCTGCAGTCAACAATGGCTATAATCGAAATACTGGTCTCCTGGTATTGATTGATTCTCCCCTTTTATATGTTATTATTGTTGTCTCAGCCAGATTGGTTTTGGTGTCTTCCGCTGATGTAAGGGAAATGGTGCTTGCTGTTGGTGACCCAATTCGTGGAGGTTTGGGGGGACTGACCGTGGGTTGTGGCGTTGCACTTGCATGTGTTACTCCTCCTCGGTTTGAGTGAAAATTCTCCTGAATTTTATTTTCAATTCTTTTTAGTCTATATGATTTAGTACAACAATGCGTAAAAATAGATGCTACAATAATTAAACTTATTACAATGCTAAGACTTAAACCGTACGATATATTTTTGTGTAGTTTTAATTCTTTTATTTTGTGCACATTTTCAAAATTACTAGAGATTATATCATCAAATGTAATCGCCTTGACAAAGGTGGTGTTAATGCTACTATCGGGATAAAAGTATATATCTTGGAAAGTTTTTTGTTTACTTTCGAATGAGTCATTTACCAACATTATTTGACAATTGGAAAAATTAATTAAGTAATTTTTATTTAGTACAATTTTTCGTTCATCACAGTTTTGCTTAAGCATATTTTTGTTAGCATTTTTTATTAAAATCGTAGTATCATCTATAGGAAATATTTGGGTCTCATTATTGTATATTAGTTTACAATTTTTGGTTATAATACAGTGTTTACTTAATTTTAATTCCTTTATAGTTACATCGGGTTGAAAAGTATAAGTTTTATTTTCTATTTGTACGATATATTCATCCTTACTATCTATTTCAAAATGTTCTGTATTTGGTAATGGTGTTATTAGTCTTTTTTCGACTGATACATAATTTCTTGGAACTTTTATTGCAATTACAATGAAATTGTTTCGATATTCAGTAACGCCTACTTTTAACAATTTTAATTTGTAGAAATCAATTGTATACTCGTTAATTTCATCCATCGTAAGGATACTTGGGTGAACAATATTATGTTTTGCTGATACAATGTTATCCTGTATTTGGTGTATTTTATTTTCTATAAAACTTAATTTAGTGATCTGGTCTAAAAATAATTGTTGTTTTAAAATGTTATTTATAACGCTATCTACTTTATTGTAAGCCTCCAGGATTTTTTGCCTGTCGTTGATTATGACGGTTTGTAAGGAATGTATAGTTTCATTAAAATGTTGGTTAATTTTGACTTTGTCGTTTATGGTGTTGATTGAGTTGTGTGTATTTTCTTCTAGAGATTCTAAATGGTTAAAAATGGTCTGCCTGTCACTATCATCCATAGTTCCGAAAAACCATTTTTCTACACTTCCTACTATACTCAATAGCCCTCGTTTCTGTCCTTCTGCTTTTCTAGGCATTATTGAATTAACTTTAGCTATCAATGCTTCTATCCTCTGATGAACTACCTCTTTGTTTTCTATTTGTATATGTTTTATGTTTGTTCTAAGAAGAATTATTGTTTGTAGAATTTCTTCTGGGTTAATAAGATGTAGAATAATATTAGTTTGGTTGGTGATTTGAATTGATTCAACCTTCATCTTTAAATATCCTGACTGTTCATTGATTGGTGTTATTTGTAGTGTTCCGTGTACTGTTGGTAGTAAAAGTATTATTGTTAGGAGTAGAACCTGCAAATTTATGTTGTCTTTTAATGTTTGTTAAGTGTATATTGTTTAATTTCTTAATTTTATATCTAGTTTCATCTTTATGCCTAACATGTTTATAATTTTTTATGGGTCCTTCCTGTCTTTCTTCAAGGTAATCTTCCCGTTTTTCGTTAAGTTTATTTATTTTTTGGATTTTAGTTTCGCGTATTCTGTTATTTAATATCTGTTTGTCAACTTCTTCTTTAGCTTTTCTGGGTGTTGTCCTAATTGTAGAATGAAATCGATTATTATAGTTATCTAACACTAATTGTATTTTCATTTCAATTGAGAGATCTTTTTCTTTTATGCCTGTAATTTTCTCTAATATTGTGGAGTGTAGCCTTTCTACGTCTGAATTGCCTGTATGACTATTTGGTTTAGTCCAATGAACTTCGACGTTATTTTCCCTCAAAAACTGTATAATTTGTTCTGACTTAAACTCATTGTCTGTGATAATCCTGTTAGGTTTTCCAAATTTAGAAAAGTGTTCGATTAATATTTCTTTCTTACTTCTCCAATTTCTATCGGTAATCGTATAAGCTACTGCAAATTTGGTTAGTTTGTCAATAATTGTTACAAAGGTTTTCTTTTGTATATGAAAGATGTCTAAGTGTATGATTTCGTTTTTGTGAGTTGGAGTCTCAGTGATATGAAACTTAGGTTTTATCGGTTTCCTGTCGTATTTTATCTCCTGACATATTTTGCAATTATTTATAATTAACTGTATTTGTTCGTGAAGCTTGGGAAAATATATTTTGTCTTTAAGTGTGTAGTATGTTTCATTAATGCCACTGTGCATTGATTCTTTTGTGTGATAAATAGCGATTTGTTTGTGTGCCTCCTCCTCGGTTTGGATTTCGGCAGCCCTCTGTGAACACCTGATGAATCTGATACTTCTATCATGTGAAAATAGTTGTATTATAACTTGTTGGACTATATTGTAGTGATGGTCTTCAACTTCTGAAAATAATCCAGTCATTCCTTTCTTTATGAACCTTACTAATACATCTCTGATTTTATTTATTCCTTCGAGTGGATTCAGGGATATGATTCTTCTTTTATGCAATATCTCAATTTCTTTGTTAACGTTGTATGTTAGTATAAGTTGTGTTTTGTACTTGTTAACGATTTCTTCTTTAATACCTATGTGATCTAGCTGTTGTTCTTCTACCGAATGCATAGTTTCTGTTAATTCCATATTTGACTCATTGTCGTTGGTGTCCTCAATAGATTGCTTTTCGAGTTCATTTAGGTGATTTGTTTGAATGTGGCTAACTTCACTTGCTTCTAGCACATTTACTTCGTCCATTAATTTACTTAAAAATGGAAGACGCACATCATTCATTAATACAATTTCCTGGTTCTGCAAATCTATTGATTTAGCATTTTGTCCAATCCAATCCATTCCGATAAGAAAGTCGTATGGTTTGTTCAATCCTATTTTTGTCCATCTCATTCTAGCATTGTCGGACATTTTGAATTGTTCTGGACATTTAGTTTTAACTTGTTCTGTTTTTTCGTTCACTAAACCTTGAATGGTGTTAATTTTTATAGAATTTTCTGTGATCTTTTTGTATAATTCATGTGGAACTCGGTTAGAGTTTAGAAGGCTGATTGTAGACCCTGTATCAATCAAGGCTACAAAATCGTTGCTTTCTATGGTTATTTGGGTAAATATTTTTTTGTTATCCGAGGCTAGTTGATAAAAAACTCATTTTCTATCCGATTAACCTCTTCCTTTTTACTGAGTGCATCTACATCCATAGGCTCTATCCTACGTTGTCCTGATCTGTATTGCCCAGAGTTCCTATAGTTGTTATTTTGGAATCTAAACTGATTTGACTGATTATTATGATTAGTATTTTGTCTTATTTGCCCTAATTCATTTTGTCTAACTTGTCCTGATTGCTGAGGCCTGTTGCCATTGTAGTGGTAGTTAGGGTTATTTTGTGTCTGGAAATTTTGTTTTTTAAAGTTTTGCGTCTTATGTTGGTGGTGTGTTTTGTGTACCTTTTCTATGTTTAGATTATATTTATCCTGACCTATGTATTTGTGTAGTATTGTCCTAATACTTGAGAGTGAATATTTATTGTAAATTTCAGCGGCTAAAGCGCCTGCTGTTACTTCTTTAATTTTAAGGATAAGTGCGCTATTAAGGCAGGTGGCTATTTCTAGACCTTCATCACTAAACGCTGCACATTCTGTGATATTATTTACAATGTCTTGTATTACATCTAATAATTGACTAATAGTAAATACCTTAATATTATTGATATCCTTGAAGATGGTGGATTAATCCTTTGTTGATTTGTAATGGATTTTAAGTTTCGCCTTACACTCCTCCCAGATTGTCGGTACATTATTTGCTAGATAATTTTTTGCTGCACCCGTAATTTTTTCATTATAAATTACTCTAAACACCAGGGGGGCTTGTTCCCCGAACTCTTCTAATACTTGGTCAATTGTTTCAATAAACGAAGGTAAATATTTTGATTCACCACTGAACGGTTGGACATATTTTATTTCTTTTTCAACTATTGCCCTCCAACTCGAATGAGGGTTTTGTCTTTTTTTTTTTTTTTTTTTTATTGCACTTTTGTTAAACGCAAAAAAAAAGTCTATTACTCGTTTCACTTTCCTCTTTTTCCGCCGAATAGAGGAATACCGACTGCGCCAATTACGTTTTACGTTGCACCGCGAGATAAAAAAAACAACTTTTCAAATTTCGCTTATTGGTCAACGGGGACCTTTTTATTGTATTCTCTTATAACTTAGTACTTAACCTATGTTGACCCGCCGTCCTAAGCGTCGCTGCAGTCAACAATGGCTATAATCGAAATACTGGTCTCCTGGTATTGATTGATTCTCCCCTTTTATATGTTATTATTGTTGACTCAGCCAGATTGGTTTTGGTGTCTTCCGCTGATGTAAGGGAAATGGTGCTTGCTGTTGGTGACCCAATTCGTGGAGGTTTGGGGGGACTGACCGTGTGTTGTGGCGTTGCACTGCGAGTGCAACGCAGGACATCTAAGGGCATGACAGACCTGTTATTGCTCAATCTCATTACTGCTAGACGCAATAATGAGAACTAAGAGCGGCCATGCACCACCACCCATAGATTCGAGAAAGAGCTATCAATCTGTCTTACACACTTATGTTCGGACCTGGTAAGTTTTCCCGTGTTGAGTCAAATTAAGCCGCAGGCTCCACTCCTGGTGGTGCCCTTCCGTCAATTCCTTTAAGTTTCAGCTTTGCAACCATACTTTCCCCGGAGCCCAAAAGCTTTGGTTTCCCGGGAAGCGACTGAGAGAGCCACAGAAGTAGCTACACCCAATTGCTAGATGGCGTCGTTTATGGTTAGAACTAGGGCGGTATCTGATCGCCTTCGAACCTCTAACTTTCGCTCTTGTTAATGAAAACATCTTTGGCAAATGCTTTCGCTTAAGTTAGTCTTACGACGGTCCAAGAATTTCACCTCTCGCGTCGTAATACTAGTGCCCCCAAACTACTTCTATTAATCATTACCTCCTGATCTAAAAACCAATGAAAGTGGAACAGGGGTCTTATTTCATTATTCCATGCACAAAATATTCGTGCATTTGGAGCCTGCTTTAATAAGCACTATAATTTGTTCAAAGTAATTGTACCGGCTCACAACAACACTCGATGAAGAGCACTGAAGCAGGTTTAAATAGGAGGTAAACATAATGATACAAGTACCACTATATATAAGAACTCCACCGGTAATACGCTTGCATACATAAGGTAATGTACAATCCACAATTATAGTTGTGTTTGGGGACCTGCATTGCGATTGATCGGGAAACTACTGACTGCCCAAAACTTGGCTTGGGCCAGTAGCGCAACAATCAAGTTCGTAATGAAGTCCTTACTTTACCTCCTAGTGGTGGTCCCCGGGCAACTATACGTATAAACCCTTATACCTATAGGCCAAAATTGTAAGTGCGGGTTGTCTAGGGCCTTGATTCTAGGCTAGGTAACGTGGGCCAGCAACCTGCGTTACCGAATATTGCCCGCTACAGAAACCGACACTATGCCTCGGATAAGGAATGATCACATGTTGACGACTTTTGGCTATTGTACCCGGACAAAGATAGGTTTCTGGAATGTAAAGACGCTCCTCGACTCGGGACGAGAATGTCCTTACAATGCTAGATTCATCCAATTGGAAAACGAATTCGTGCGATATAAACTGGACATTTTGGGGGTAAGTGAAATAAGATGGTTAGAAGCGGGCGAGTACCAGTCTCCAACGCGTAACACTATACTACTCTATTCTGGAAGACCATCCGGAAGTCCGCGGGAATATGGAGTCGGACTACTGCTAACAACAACAGCACGCAAGGGCCTAATTTCCTGGCAGCCTCATGGTGATAGGATTTTGATGGCCAGATTCCGGACTAGAGTACGAGGCGTCACCATCATACAGTGTTACGCCCCAACGGATAGTTCGCCTGAGGACGAAAAGGAGAGCTTCTAGAATCTCTTAAGTGCCGTCTTCAACACAACACCAAATGGAGACATTGTCATAGTGATGGGGGATTTGAATGCCAAGGTAGGCAACGACAACGAAGCGCTCAAACATGTAAAGCATGGACTAGGTAACCGCAATGACAACGGCGAAAGGTTTGTGGATTTCTGCAATGCCAACCGCCTTGTGATAAGTGGCACCATGTTTGAGCACAAGACCTGCCATAAAGTCAGCTGGGTTTCCAACGATAGGCAAGCAACCTCCAATCAAATTGACCATTTTGCCATCAGCCGCCGCTTTAGAAATAGTCTCCTGGATGTCAGAAACAGGCGAGGGGCAGATGTGGGGATAGCAGGTTTTTACATCTGGTGCTAAAAGAATTGCCGGTCGATCGCAGGGAAGACATAGAGCGTGGCTTTCCGAGGATACCTGGAGACGGATTGACGAACGAAAACAGCTGAAAGCTCGGGTTGCAGCTACCTCAGCAGCAGGGAGAAGCGAGCTAGAGTCCCTATATCGCATGAAGATGAGAGAAGTTCAGCGTAGCGTGCGACGTGACAAGCGCAACTACATCAACGCGCTGGCTACAGAAGCAGAAGAAGCTGCACGGAGGTGCGACAGCAGGACCGTCTACAGAATCACGAAAGAGCTGACAGGTGGTCGCAGCTCCAGCCAACACCCAGTGAAAAGCTTAGACGGCTCCTTGCTCATTTCAGATGAGGACCAGCTCAAGGTATGGAAACAGCATTTTGCTATGGTTTTGAACCGTGTATTCGCTGGCAATATGCTCCCAAATCAGTCTGAGATGCCCGAGGTGAGAAGTTCCCGAATACGCACCACGACTCCCAGTAAAAATGAGATCATTACCGCGATCAAGGCACTCAAAATCAACGAGGCGGTAGGACTTGACGGTATTCCAGCAGAGCTCTTACGAGCAGCGCCAACAACATCGGCTGAGCGTCTGCTTCCACTTATAGAGAGAGCTTTCCTAACGAGTGGAAAAAGGGAATGATCGTCAATCTTCCTAAGAAAGGAAATTTAATGGAGTGCGAAAACTGGAGGGGTATCTGCGTGCTGCCTGCTGAAGCTAAGATAATAGCTAAAACCATCCTGAAGCGAATCAAACAACATATCGAAGATGTTTCCGCTCTGGATCCTCCTGTGCCGACCACATCAACACCCTGCGGATTATCATCGTGTATTGAATATCGATCGCCACTGCACCTGTTGTCCATCGATTTTGAGAAGGCGTTCGATAGTGTCAACAGGGAGTTTATTTGGCGTGCCTTACGCAGAAGAGGTATTCCCGATAAACTAATTGCTATTATCAAAGCTACATATGAAGGCTCCAAATGTCACGTTCTGCATAGGGGAAGGTTGTCTGAGGAATTTGAAATCCAAAGTGGGGTAAGACAAGGCTGTATCCTTTTACCAGTATTATTATGTTAAGTAAGTAAGGGTTTACCTTAGCTTCATCGCAGAGCTGTTTGAATCATCTTGCTTTGCTCTCCTTAATAACTCTGCTGAAATTTCGTCTCGCCAGATTTGCGTTTTGTCTGTAGACACTCTGCTTTACGTACCCTCATCTCGTCGTTCCACCAGCAGCAAGGCATGCGTCTTCTACTTGGAGCTCTCGGGGGGTCGAAAACATTTTTTTTTTCATTTTTAATGAAAGATATGATAGTATCTTCTTAGCCCACTTGTTAAGAAATATATATTATCAGAATTTGTTAAAGACAAGTTTTTTATTTTTAATGTAAAATTCGATAATACCTTCTTAGCCCACTTTGTTAAGAAATATATATTATCGGAATTTGTCGAAAACATATTTTTTTTTTCATTTTTAATGAAAAATATGATAATATATTCTTAGCCCACTTGTTAAGAAATATATATTATCAGAATTTGTTAAAGACAAGTTTTTCATTTTCAATGAAAAATTCGATAATACCTTCTTAGCCCACTTTGTTAAGAAATATATATATTGTCGGAATTTGTCGAAAACATATTTTTTTTCATTTTTAATGAAAAATATGATAATATCTTCTTAGCCCACTTTGTTAAGAAATATATATTATCGGAATTTGTCGGAAACATATTTTTTTCATTTTTAATGAAAAATATGATAATATCTTGTTAAGAAATATATATTAAAGACAAGTTTTTCATTTTTAGTGAAAAATTCGATAATACGATAATATTCTTAGCCCACTTGGGTTATAAAGTATTAAAATTTATTTTTTCATGAATTTTATACATTTCAATGAAATATCAGCAATAAAGTGTTAAGAAAAAAAATGTTGAAGAAATTTTTTTTAAAAAAATTTTTATTATTTTTTTCATACAAAAAAGATTTTCTTAATACCAAAATTGTTGAAAATGAATTTTTCGTATCATACATTTACTCTTATGTAAGAAAAAAAATGTTGAAGAAACTTTTTTTTTAAATTTTTTTAAAAAAAAAAAAAAAAAAATTTATAACTTCTTGAAGCAATTCTTGAAATTATTTATATGGTATAGAGCTATGAAAAAAGTATTAATTTTACTTTTTTTATTATAACTTCTTAAAGCAATTCTTGAAATTAATTGTATGGTATAGAACTATGGAAAAAGTATTAATTTACTTTTTTTTCATGGTTATACGTAAAAAAAATATATATTTTTAAATAAATAGCATATTCTTTGTGTGATTTTCATGCAATTTTATGTGACATAAATGTATATTTTCTGACAAAAATATACAGATTTGCTTTAAATAATGTAAATGAGAGATTAGTATTTTGAAAATAATCATTAATAATGTATTTGAGAAAGGTTTGCTTTGCAGAAAATTATTCAGATAAGTTCGAAAAGTGTTCTTATTTGGTGGTTTTTTTTTTTAAAGTAACTTTAGCCTTTGCGAAATATATTCATCCCTCTGATTTATGAATTTATATTATAACGAAATAATATGTAATTTAGCTTATTTGTGCATTATAAGAATTTTATATTACCGTTTATTTCTGTTGTTTTATAAATTTTTTATTGATGAGAGGAATTTGATGTTATTTTTCAAAAGAAAATTTCTATTTATTTTATATAACATTATTCTGGTTGATCCTGCCAGTAGTTATATGCTTGTCTCAAAGATTAAGCCATGCATGTCTAAGTACACACGAATTAAAAGTGAAACCGCAAAAGGCTCATTATACCAGTTATGGTTCATTAGATCGTTAACAGTTACTTGGATAACTGTGGTAATTCTAGAGCTAATACATGCAATATAAACACGGACCTTTTGGAACGTGTGCTTTTATTAGGCTAAAACCAAGCGATTTTTTCGGAAATCGTTATTATGGTTGAACTCTAGATAATTTGCCGATCGTATGGTCTTGTACCGACGACAGATCTTTCAAATGTCTGCCCTATCAACTATTGATGGTAGTATCTAGGACTACCATGGTTGCAACGGGTAACGGGGAATCAGGGTTCGATTCCGGAGAGGGAGCCTGAGAAACGGCTACCACATCTAAGGAAGGCAGCAGGCGCGTAAATTACCCACTCCCAGTTCGGGGAGGTAGTGACGAAAAATAACAATACAGGACTCATATCCGAGGCCCTGTAATTGGAATGAGTACACTTTAAATCCTTTAACAAGGACCTATTGGAGGGCAAGTCTGGTGACAGCAGCCGCGGTAATTCCAGCTCCAATAGCGTATATTAAAGTTGTTGCGGTTAAAACGTTCGTAGTTGAATTTGTGCTTCATACGGGTAGTACAACTATAATTGTGGATTGTACATTACCTTATGTATGCAAGCGTATTACCGGTGGAGTTCTAATATATAGTGGTACTTGTATCATTATGTATACCTCCTATTTAAACCTGCTTCAGTGCTCTTCATCGAGTGTTGTTGTGGGCCGGTACAATTACTTTGAACAAATTAGAGTGCTTAAAGCAGGCTCCAAATGCCTGAATATTTTGTGCATGGAATAATGAAATAAGACCTCTGTTCTACTTTCATTGGTTTTTAGATCAAGAGGTAATGATTAATAGAAGCAGTTTGGGGGCATTAGTATTACGACGCGAGAGGTGAAATTCTTGGACCGTCGTAAGACTAACTTAAGCGAAAGCATTTGCCAAAGATGTTTTCATTAATCAAGAACGAAAGTTAGAGGTTCGAAGGCGATCAGATACCGCCCTAGTTCTAACCATAAACGATGCCAGCTAGCAATTGGGTGTAGCTACTTCTATGGCTCTCTCAGTCGCTTCCCGGGAAACCAAAGCTTTTGGGCTCCGGGGGAAGTATGGTTGCAAAGCTGAAACTTAAAGGAATTGACGGAAGGGCTCCACCAGGAGTGGAGCCTGCGGCTTAATTTGACTCAACACGGGAAAACTTACCAGGTCCGAACATAAGTGTGTAAGACAGATTGATAGCTCTTTCTCGAATCTATGGGTGGTGGTGCATGGCCGTTCTTAGTTCGTGGAGTGATTTGTCTGGTTAATTCCGATAACGAACGAGACTCAAATATATTAAATAGATGCTTTCAGGATTATGGTGTTGAAGCTTGCATAGCCTTCATTCATGAATACAGTAAAATGTAGGAGTGTTTGAATGTATTTATGTAAGTGGAGCCGTACCTGTTTGTTTGTCCCATTATAAGGACACTAGCTTCTTAAATGGACAAATTGCGTCTAGCAATAATGAGATTGAGCAATAACAGGTCTGTGATGCCCTTAGATGTCCTGGGCTGCACGCGCGCTACAATGAAAATATCAACGTGTATTTCCTAGACCGAGAGGTCCGGGTAAACCGCTGAACCACTTTCATGCTTGGGATTGTGAACTGAAACTGTTCACATGAACTTGGAATTCCCAGTAAGTGTGAGTCATTAACTCGTATTGATTACGTCCCTGCCCTTTGTACACACCGCCCGTCGCTACTACCGATTGAATTATTTAGTGAGGTCTCCGGACGTGATCACTGTGACGCTCACGTGTTACGGTTGTTTCGCAGAAGTTGACCGAACTTAATTATTTAGAGGAAGTAAAAGTCGTAACAAGGTTTCCGTAGGTGAACCTGCGGAAGGATCATTAACGTGTTCCTTCTACAAGAAACAATTATTATAAGGCAAAAAAAAAATTTGAACGCATGTTTTGTGTTAATTTGATTTAATATATTTTTTATATTTATCATTTTAATATGTAAACAATTTTTTTTATATTACTATTTTCGTATTACTGATTTTTATAAAATATTTATATATTTGTATATAAGTATAAAGAAAAGGATTTTTTTTATACAGAGGATATTTTTACATTTATATATAATATAGTAAAAAGATATGTAATTCGTAATTTAGTAATATTAAAAAAAAATTTTTTAACGAATGTTTTGTATTATTTGATTTGATATATACTTTATATCTATCATTTTTTAATACGTAAACAATTTTTTTTATATAACTATTTTTATATTACTAATTTTTTTTATAAAATATTTATATATATGTATATGAGTATAAAAAAAAAGGATTTTTTTTATACAGAGGATATTTTTACATTTATATATAAATATAGTGAAAAGATATGTAATTCATAATTTAGTGAAATAAGAAAAATCTTTGAACGCATGTTTTGTATTATTTGATTTGATATTTTGCTTTATCTTTATATCTATCATTTTAATACGTAAACAATTTTTTTTATATTACTATTTTCATATTACTGACTTTTATAAAATATTTATATATTTGTATATGAGTATAAAAAATGGATTTTTTTTTATACAGAGGATATTTTTACATTTATATAAAATATAATAAAAATATGTAATGCGATAAATTTATAGTATTAAAAAGATTTTTGAACGCATAGAAAATAATATCATATGTTGTACTTATATTCCTTTTAAAGGAAATTTAGTAACGATTCTTTTGAATTGGACATTCGCAACAATAGATATTATTAATAATTCATTTCTATTTATTTTTTTTTTTTAACAAAAAAAATGAAATGAAATGAAAGAAAGAGAGAGAGAGATTATTTAAAAAAATAAAAATATATAATAATATAATAGATATTTCAAGAAATTTGAGTTTAATAATTTGTGTTGAACTTTGAAGAATTCAAGTTGTTTTGAAATATTGTCTGCATTATATATATATGTATATATATTTTTTTTTCTTTCTTTTGTAAAATTTGACTTGTACCAAAACCAAAAATTTTATACTCTAAGCAGTGGATCACTTGGCTCATGGGTCGATGAAGAACGCAGCAAACTGTGCGTCATCGTGTGAACTGCAGGACACATGAACATCGACATTTTGAACGCATATCGCAGTCCATGCTGTTATGTACTTTAATTAATTTTGAAGTGCTGCTTGGACTACATATGGTTGAGGGTTGTGAGACTATTCTAAATATATTGCTTGTATATGAAGAAGAAAAATTTAATTATATTTCTTTTAAAATATGCTTAAGCACATGTTATATTATTGGATTTTAATGTGTTTATAAATCCATAATATTAATTTATAATATATACCTCAATAAATAAATTTTAGTATTTTATATTATCAATATTTTGGGGAATGTCTAGCATAAAAAATAGAGAGAGAAATGTTGGATATTAAAAATGTATATATATATATGGTATATGAAAAGTGCTCATAAATAGAATTGCCTCTTATTTGATAATATATATAGAAAAAATTGAAATTATTGAAAGTATATAAAATAATTTTTATATAGTATGTGTTAAACAACCTCAACTCATATGAGATAACTCCCCGAATTTAAGCATATTAATGAGGGAAGGAAAAGAAACTAACAAGGATTTTCTTAGTAGCGGCGAGCGAAAAGAAATCAGTTCAGCACTAAGCCATTTTGTCTTTATGGCAAATATGGGATGCAGTGTATGGAACATCTATAATCTAGTATGAGAAATTAATGATTTAAGTCCTTCTTAAATGAGGCCATTTACCCATAGAGGGTGCCAGGCCCGTATAACGTTAATGATTACTAGAAGATGTTTCCAAAGAGTCGTGTTGCTTGATAGTGCAGCACTAAGTGGGTGGTAAACTCCATCTAAAACTAAATATAACCATGAGACCGATAGTAAACAAGTACCGTGAGGGAAAGTTGAAAAGAACTCTGAATAGAGAGTTAAATAGTACGTGAAACTGCTTAGAGGTTAAGCCCGATGAACCTGAATATCCGTTATGGAAAATTCATCACTAATATTATAATATATATCATATTATAAAAATAGTGTGCAATTTTTCCATATAAGGACATTGTAATCTGTTAATGTAATAAATATTTATCATAAGATCTTTTACTTAAGTTTATTCAAATTAGTTATTTTCGGATTTCTAACATAGAATAAATGTATTAGATTTGATAAATCATTGACAGATTTAATTATATATAGTGCTTAAATTTTTCGAAATTTTACAATGGTGAATAAATCTATTGATTTATTTATATTGTATGCGCTTATATGATTAACAATGCGATAGATTCAGGATACCTTCGGGACCCGTCTTGAAACACGGACCAAGGAGTCTAACATATGTGCAAGTCATTGGGTATTTTTAATAAAACCCAATGGCGTAATTAACTTAACTGTTTTAAATGGGATTAGTTTATATTTTATTATGAAATATAAATTCAATCCCGGGGCGTTCTATACAGTTATGCATAATAATATTTATATTATTTATGCCTCTAACTAGAGCGTACCTTGAGCATATATGCTGTGACCCGAAAGATGGTGAACTATACTTGATCAGGTTGAAGTCAGGGGAAACCCTGATGGAAGACCGAAACAGTTCTGACGTGCAAATCGATTGTCAGAATTGAGTATAGGGGCGAAAGACCAATCGAATCATCTAGTAGCTGGTTCCCTCCGAAGTTTCCCTCAGGATAGCTGGTGCAT
The DNA here is from genome assembly GCA_945910035.1 of Brachypalpus laphriformis. Taxonomy (NCBI): domain Eukaryota; kingdom Metazoa; phylum Arthropoda; class Insecta; order Diptera; family Syrphidae; genus Brachypalpus; species Brachypalpus laphriformis. The sequence goes on along the minus strand of OX246753.1, from coordinate 222,937,656 downwards.
TTAAAAATTATGTAAAATAATCTTATCTGGTAAAGCGAATGATTAGAGGCATTAGGGTCGAAACGACCTTAACCTATTCTCAAACTTTAAATGGGTAAGAACCTAGCCTTTCTTGATATGAAGGTTTAGGTTGTGATATATTGTGCCCAGTGGGCCACTTTTGGTAAGCAGAACTGGCGCTGTGGGATGAACCAAACGTAATGTTACGGTGCCCAAATTAACAACTCATGCAGATACCATGAAAGGCGTTGGTTGCTTAAAACAGCAGGACGGTGGACATGGAAGTCGTAATCCGCTAAGGAGTGTGTAACAACTCACCTGCCGAAGCAACTAGCCCTTAAAATGGATGGCGCTTAAGTTGTATACCTATACATTACCGCTAAAGTAGATGATTTATATTTAATTTCGATTGAATATAAATTTTGAAACTTTAGTGAGTAGGAGGGTACAATGGTGTGCTTAGAAGTGTTTGGCGTAAGCCTGCATGGAGCCGCTATTGGTACAGATCTTGGTGGTAGTAGCAAATAATCGAATGAGACCTTGGAGGACTGAAGTGGAGAAGGGTTTCGTGTGAACAGTGGTTGATCACGAGTTAGTCGGTCCTAAGTTCAAGGCGAAAGCCGAAAATTTTCAAGTTTTAAATAAAATATATCGTTTATTCGTAATATATATAATTTATATACTTGATAATTTTTGAACGAAAGGGAATACGGTTCCAATTCCGTAACCTGTTGAGTATCCGTTTGTTATTAAAAATGGGCATTTTGCTCATCCTGGCAACAGGAACGACCATAAAGAAGCCGTCGAGAGATATCGAAAG